>JAGFMF010012271.1:2867081-3013426 GCA_019455555.1 Galemys pyrenaicus
CTGCTCTCTGTGGTGAATCCTCTCACCACCCCCCCCACACTTCTGGCCTGTACCCCAGTGCTTGTATGCATAAATAAATAAATCTTTAAAAAAAAAAAAGAAATCAGGAAAGTGGTTACCCACAGTGGGAGAACTGAGACTCGGGTGCATCTTCCCTCAAATGTCAGGAGAACAGAGAAGTTTGTGATGAGTGGCGTGGGAAGTTCATCTAAGCCACAGAGGAAAACACAGGAACCTCCAGTAGTTTAAGGCACCCCAGGACAGAATAGGTAAGACAATAAAGACGGTAGCTAGAGTTTACAAAGAAGTAAAGCCCGTGTTCGATAAGCCCAGAAAATGCCTAACATTTCTAGCAACCTGAAAAAGACACCATCCTCTCCTCAATGGTACCAGGGTTAACACATTCTTTTTCTGTTTTACATTCTGTTTACAAACTGAAGCCCAGTAACAACTAGGAAATGAGTGAATGAAATAGGATGTATGATATTACGGAATAACATACAATTGTGAAAATGGTGCTTACCATTTTTTTTGAAGACACAAAAATCCTTTTGCTGAAATACAAAGTGCCACATTGTATGTGTATATACATTCGAGATACACATATGGGAACATAAGTTGTATTTTGGGTAGATGGGTCAAATTGCTACCAAAATCACACAAAATGTAATAGGTTATGGTATGTCATATTGTGTACGAGCTGGGGGCAAGTCTGTGGCACGTGACTTTGGGGAGCCAATCAGACCCCTAGAAGGGCGGGCCTGGCTTGGACCGCGGAGAGGGACCCTGCTTGGGCCCCCCGCGGGGACCACGTGGGCGCGGGGCTCCCCAAGTCCCCACACCCCAGCTGCTCAGCTGAGACCCTGTCCCGTGTTCGCTGGCCCTGGTTTTAAAAAGACTAGGAGCTGGGTTGGGCTTCCCCCACTAGCAGGCGGGAGGCCGGCCGGGGGGTCAGCCGGGTTTCCTGAACACGCTCTGGACGTGCTCCCCGGCGAGGGCGGGGCGCGGGTGTGGCAGGCTGCCCGCCTCGCGGCTCTGCCTTGACATTTCCACACCCCGCAGTCGAGCTTTCTGCTCTTAATCCTGCCTGTAGCCGCGAAGTGTTTACAGAAGGAGCAGCGGGAGAGAACTCCGCGCTGTAACACAAGTCTGCATTTAGGGAACTGCAGGAAACAATTCTATACACACCGCCATGCGTGCGGACGAGATTGGGGTACAGATCAGAGGCGCCCGGGAATCCGCGATGGGCTGCTGAAAGGCTTCCTTCTTCTAAAAACATGGATGGCGTTTCTATAGAACGTTATTTGTGCAGCAAATCAGAAGTGGGTACCGCACTAGTAACTGCTAGCACATGAAGTCCACCAGGGCCACGTTAGGCCGTTCCGTGTGCACTGTATTTTTTTTTTTAAAGATTTATTTATTTATGCATACAAGCACTGGGGTACAGGCCAGAGGTGTGGGGGGGTGAGAGGATTCACCACAGAGAGCTGGTAGCAGAACAGGCAGATCAACAGAAGTACACTGCTGAGGGGAGCAGCGGGCACAGCAGGAGAGGTCCGCCCCGCCATGTGGGTCCCCTCCCTGGCCAGCAGCAGGGATTGAACTCGTGCTGCAGTGGCTGCAGTTTGCTTCATAGTGCGTTGCTTAACCCACTGCGCCACCAGGGAGGCCCCATGCACTGTATTTTTAATCCTGACTTTCCTCTATTTCACACATAAGGAAATTGAGCCACAGGGGCTGAGAGCAACGCAGGGGACCAGTCCAGGACTGTTTGGTTCCCTGCGTGGTCTTTTACTTAAAAAAAAAAATAATTCACTATAATGTGAACATTCTTGAGCCCACTACTTAATTGGAGACAGAGGCGTTACAATACCAACTCTGTGTCTCCCTCGGTGCGCCCAGTCTCTAGCCTTCATTTTGTGTTTACCCATCTCTCTTTGAGAATGTTTAATTCTTGGCTTATAACATAACAGGAAAGTGACCGCATTGTCAATTTTCAGCTTAATGAATTTTCAGAAACCTAACAAACCTTATAGCCCAGGCTCAGATGCAGTGATCCGCTGGAGAGTGCTTTTGAGCATTTCCATAGACTTATGAGACCTGGATCTTTCTTTTCTGGTGAACTGTGTTCCTATCCTTAGTCAGCTTACCTCTTCAGGTTTTAGTGTTTTAAAAGAATTAGGGTCTCCATATTTTTCTCATTTATTTGTATGAGCTTCTTGCCATATCTTCTACAAATTTCACTTTGCCCCGTCCCTCCTTGGTTGTTCCTTTAAAACTTTTGTTTGGGGGCCTCTCTAGTGGTGCAAGGGGTTGAGCGCTGCACTGCCAGGCACAGTAGACCCCCACATGGCGCAGTAGACCTCTCCCGCCTTGCCAGCTGCTCCCCTCAGTAGTTTCAGAAGATCTGCCTGTTCTGCTCCCCACTCTGTCAAATCCTCTCACCTCACCTCACCATCCCCCTCTGGCCTGTACTGCTCTTATATGCATATATAGATACAATCTTTTTATTTGGGACTTATCTTTCTATTTCCCTCCCTGCTACATAGGTTGGGGCCTCCTTCATAAAGCTCACAGAGCCCTTTGGGGATAGATGGACCTCCCCTCCACCCGTGTCCTCACCTTTTCTGTTTGGCTCTCCCTCCTCCCCTCCCTCGTAGCCTCGTAGCACATCTTAACTCTCCAGTACCCCTTGTTAGTAACTCAAGTGAGGCTGCAAAAAGACAGCATTGCAGAATTTTTCCAGGGTGAGAATACACTTAGCAAAAAAAAAAAAAAAAAGAATCTATAAATGTTTGTTCTTAGTAGACAATTCAAGTCCTAGAAAAAAAAAGTTACTGGCCTTTGGTGACAAGGTGGGCGAACGTGAGATGGTCATGCTCAGCAGAACAAGTCAGAGGGTGAGAGACAGTTACGGGATGGTTTCTTGTGTGCAGCTAGAAATAAGCAAACTCACAGGTCACAACAAATGCCCCTCTTAAACTGAAATATATGGTGGTTACCCCAGGAGGTGAGGCGGCGGAAGGGAGAAGGGTTTGTCCTGCGTGCGGGAGAGAGTGGAACTTTGGTGTTGAGTGAGGTGAGGCTTAGACACATAGAGGTGAATGAAGATGTGTCCCAGGAACTTCTATAGTTTTATAAATTACTGGTAGATCAGAAAGTACTATATAATTACCCCAAAGGCAAAATTACCCGTTATTTCACCACTAAGGAACAGCCATTTTCTTTCAGTGAAATGAAGCATCCATTTCATCTTTCCTCCTCCATCTTCTTCCAGTATAAAGCTCACATCGGTGCTGTTTTGTACGTCTGTCTTGTGTGTCATCGTCCTCGTGTATTTCTCACGGCGCTCCCACTGGCTTTGTGGGGTCCCACTGTAGGGCTGCATCGTCACTTATCCCTTGCTGCACAGTCAGGTCACTTCAAATTTTCACCGTCACAAACACCCCTGAGCGCATCTTGGCACACCAGACTCCTTGCCTGGGGGCGGGGCTCCTGACTGGGGGGTCAGGGGTCGGCTTGACCTGGGTCAACATAATGCCTCTGAACTCACCTAGTGTCTCTGGTGTAAGAGCCTCTGTTCTTTTGCACCAGGATTGAGGGACTGTTTTCTCTCGAGGAGTGTCTCTTTAGGTTTGTTCTATTTACTCTCTTTCCAGATGGGATGATCAAAGGACAGGGCCTCCCTGGTGGCCTATGGGTTAAATCTCAGCACTATCATCTCTGGGGCCTGAGTTTGATTCTCAGCCAGGGAGCTGACCCACATGGTGCAGCAGACCTCTCATGTCCCCCCTGCTGCTCCCCATTCTGTCTCTGGTGAATTCTCTCACCGCCCTGTACCTCTGGCGTACACTCTAGTTCTCTACTCAAAAAAAAGAAAATTAAAGAAACAAAGGACAAACACTTTTTATAAAACTGCCAAACATGTTAACTGTAAAATGCAAAGAGGAGAAAATAAAAATCACCAGCTCTCCCCTAAGTCAGTGGTAACCACTGTTAACTTAGGCCATAGTTATAGGGAATCTGAAAGCCTGCTGTGGGTGCCTCAGAATTACCTGGGGGTCTTTCTTTAAAGCCAGAGATCCCTTCACCACAAGATTCTAACCAAGTAGGCCTGCTGTAGGTGCCAGCATCGCAATCAAGCTCCCCAGGCCATTTGGATACCCAAGTTTCAGAACAAGAATTCTTAAAACACTTTTCAGGACTTGATTTAAAAGGAAATAGAAATGAGGTTATACTATACTTTCATTCCCTACCCCCACCCCCAGTTAGGATGTAAATTTCTATCCATGTTCAAGTACTTTTATTTATTAATTTCTGTTGCCTGTGTGGTCCTGCTTTATGTGCATGTATTTCAGTGTACCCTGTCAACGCCATACTGCTGGATGGTGTTCATTAGTTCTCCCCCACTCATTGCTATTGTAAATAATGCTGCCTAGCTAAATCTTTACATCGATTCTTAATTATTTCCTTAAGTTATATTCCTAAGAATGAATTCAGAGGTCAAGGGTCTGTGCTTTTTGGAGGCCTTTGAATGAAGTCTCCAGACTCTCCTCCAGAAAGATTGTCCCCTGCTCACGGGCTGTAGACCGTGTCCCCACTCTGGGGCGCGGCGAGGTGAGGCTGTTCACCAGGGTCTCTGTGTCCCTCCAGCCACCCCGCGGTCAGCGCCTCGCGCGGCTCCAGTTGGTGTGATGTGTGTGTGCAAGCAGCAGGAGGATCTTCTCCTCTGTGTGGTGAGGACACGGGGTGAGCCCCATGGACCCCACCTGGTCTCCAGCACCCCCATGCTGCTCACCAGGCAGCTCTTCAGTATCGGTGTGGGGGACAGCAACAGCTGAGGGAGCAGTTTTCCCATAGAGCCCCCCAAAATATGGAAGAAAAAAGGAAAAGGGAGTGAAAGGGTGGGAAAGAGAAGTGATTTGTGGACCCTTCACATGCATGCCTCTGTAGGTCAAGGCGAGGGTGTTACTGTGGATCCAGGTGACAATATCACCGCGTGCGTGCATGTGTGTGGTTTGTCTAGGGCATAGCAAGTTAAAGTCATCAAAGACTGAGCACCCAACGGGGTTCTGTGGGAAACACAGAAATCTGGGTCCTTCAGAGGTCTCAGCGTGTCCTCTGTGTCACCCTCTCCTCAGTTTTGTTTACTCTAGCGACATAATATAATAGAAAGTTGCGCATTATCCCAGTCTCCTGGCATAACAAATAATTCCATGTTTCCTTAGTCCCTCTACTCATTATTCACCCGGGACCTGTCTTGAGAGGTGGATGCAATTTAGAGGATGGCGAGCCCTCACCCTAGGACCCAGGGTAGGCTGCCCCCCACTCCCCTGGCAGGGGGGCAGCAGTCAACACACAGGTATTGAGCTCAAGCTGTATGCCTTGCACCGGGGTGCTCCAGCCCCTGCTCTCCAGTTGCTGTTTAAGGGGGAACAGATCTGTACAAGATCATGTCAGTATCCCTCTAGGTCTCTTCCCGCAGATCTCTCCAGGAGCCTGTGAAGAGGTGGGGAGGGTATTATAATTCAGTCCATAGGTAAGGAAAGAGAATCCCCTAAAGTAGCTCAGACTGTAAATGGCAGTCAGAACATCACCCCTTGGGCTGGATCTCTGTTCTCAGCCCCCACAGCCCTCACCCCTCTCCTCCTCCCATCCCTGGCGGTGAGGGACCCTCTGCCAGGTACCCGCTGTGTCCCAGACAGAAGGTCCCACGCAGTCTCTCTCCGGCTCCTGTGCCGGCATCAGGAGCCAAGGGGACACTACCCCACCTCCTTCCACTCTCCCTTCCAGCCGCCTCTTTGTGACCTCATTTTCCCTTGGACTTTGTTTCTGCAGAAGCAGACTGGCCAGGAGAGCAGCACACCCCAGGCTGTCCTCTCCCTCCCCCAAATCCCCCCACTTCCCAGACACTCTCCAATGCCTCTAGTCCCTGCACCTCCCTTCTCAGCTCAGGTGCACACACCTGAGGTGGGTGCAGCTCAGGGCCCCACACTGCAGCTGCCAGGCGCCCATGGGGAGAGGGGAGCGGGGAGGGACAAGACCGCGCATCTGGACTATGCATTTATTTTTCTTGTAATTCTTCTGAAGAATGGCTTAAACACTTCAGTCCTTGGCCTTATTTCCTCTTATCATTTCCCCTTACCCAGACTGCGGTGTCTGCTAGCCCAGTTCCCAGGCTCTGCTGGGAAACAGATTCTTAGGCTCAAGACCCCATCAGAGCAGGCGCTTCTTTAAATATCCAAGAGCAATCATGACCTTATGTTCCTGAGTTCCAGGTACAGAGCATCTTCAAGCCTTTCCTCTTTTAATCCTCCCAGAAACCAGGAGACGATGGTATTAGTGTCTTCCCCACAGCGAGCTTTGCAGAAATGCAGCAGTCAGCCCCAGGTGAGTGCAGGGATTTGGACCTCAGGAGCTCCGGTTCCAAACCACACTGGAAGGCCCTCCACGGAAGTGCCTCCCAGAGCGGCAGGGTGAGGTCCCATCGGCTTGTTAGGGCACTCAGCACGTGCTTGTCTTTGGCATGTAGTCTGAGGGCGATCCTGAAGGTTCCCAAGGCAAACAGGATTCTGAATTCAGTCGGCGTTAGAGTCTGCCATGCTGAGTGGAGGACGGGCCAGGGGGTGCTTCCACTGTTAGCTCACTTCTAAAGGCATCACAATTGACTTGAAAATGCTTGACCATTGAGCTCAGAGAGCAAAATAGATATAGAATACTCTTGAGGACCTCCTATTTGAAAAACTTAATAGTGCCATGCTTTCTTTCAGACTCAAACAAGTCACCCTTGAATGTTACCATGTCAGGATGAGGCAATTGCCAGCAAAGACTCATTATGAAATGTGTCGTGATTTCTCAGAACCCTACTTTGTTGTGTTTCAGACACGCCTTGTGAAAGAAACAGCCTGTCACAAGGACACTGTAGTTGCTGGGCCAGTAGTTATAGTGGAGTTGAATTTAGAGGACCCATCTCCCTTTTTTTTCTCTTTAAAGATTTATTTATTTATGCGTACAAGCACTGGGGTGCAGGCCAGAGGTGTGGGGTGTGAGAGGATTCACCAGAGACAGAGTGGGGGCCAGAACAGCAGCTCAACTGAAACACACTGCTGAGGGGAGCAGCGGGTGAGGCAGGAGAGGTCTGCTGGGCCATGTGGGTCAGCCCTCTGGGCGGGGGCAGGTATTGAACTTGTGCTGCAGTGGCTGTAATTTGCTTCATAGTGGGTTGTGCCACCAGGGAGGCCCCCATCTCCCCTTTATTCCCCAACCCCCAACTTACTTGAAACAGGCTTAGCATTCTTAACAGAAACCGGGGTATTGAAGAAAGTTTCTTCCCTCATAAAAACACAATGGTACAACATGATAACATATGACCACTCTCATCCTACCGGGGTTGCAGTGGGGATACAGAAGGGATGGGTGGGGACTGTTGTTTGCAAGGGAGGTGAGCCCTGCAGGTAGCTAGTCCCAGCCCTAGTCCCAGTACTGGTTTACTGTTGTCAAACCTCCCAGTGTTTCCAAAGCTGGAAATCCAGGTTTTTGTGGGACATTCTCTCTAGTTTTAAATGTTGGCTCACTTTCATGCACTATGAAGGTCAAATACAGTATACCTATGGGTTATCCATTTAAAGTACTTGGAATAGTTGTTTGGAGCTCAGATCTTGTGCCAGTTTTCCTGGCTTCCCATCTGAGCTGTGTCATTAACTGTATTATCAAGATATTTAACTCTGTTGTTGAGTGCCTCAGTTTCCTCCTCTGTCAAACAGAGAGAGGAATTTTATCTATTTCCGAGTGTTGCTGTGAGAATTAAAAACAGGATTAGTGAGAGAATCTTGGCACCTAGTGCCTGGTACCTAGCAAGCACATGGTAGATACTGGTATGTTTACTTGAGTTTCTTTGGATAAGTATAGAGTGACCATAGTTTTCCCAGAACAGTCCTGGTTTATGCTTATGTTGGTATAACTATTACCAGCTCCCCTTTTCATTCTCAATATTAGACAATAAGTTACAATGGTCAACTTACATGGGATAACTCCTGTTTTGCAATGTTCTTCTTAAGGTACTTTGCTCTTACAAAAGACCTACATTACTACCTGATTTGCTAGCCAAAAGAAATCAAAAGACTTTGCTTTTCCAACCAAAGGTGGAAGGCAAAAACAATGCTTAACATTTGTTCTGCAGTAAGCTCTTACAGAGCTACACCCACCCTTCCCCAGGGACTGCTTCGTACAGACTGTATTTATCATAAATTCCTTCTCTTACTGTGTGTGTTCAGGTTTTATTTGGTATGAATTTGTAGGTTATTTTGGGGCTAATGAAAGGTTTCACAGCAACAGGAACCGTATAAAGAAATGCTGGCATTATGCTGTTTAGGATGGTCACAAGTTTTAGCCTTCAGCGGTTCTGCTATTTGTGCATCCCTGCAGGCGTCCTTTAACCTTTCCATTTCAGCTCCATATTCTAAGGACTGGTAAAATAAATACTGAGCTCACATTCATTCCGTCATTTGACATTTACCCTCAGTCCAGACTATGTCAGACAAAGGCCCTGGCCCCAAAGCAGCTGAAAACAGAACCTGGGGGGCCTGCTTGAGGAGGGGGGTGCGTTCTGCAAGAGCACCTCCTGTTTTTCAAGCATTATTTGAAAGACTGTACCTAGAAATTGTTATGTTTCTTGTGAATTTAGTGTTTATAAATGAAACTTCAATTTTTCTTTTAAAAAATTTTTACTTTGTTCATGTATAGAACTAGGGTGTAGGCAAGAGGTGTGGGGAGTGAGAGGATACACCAGAGACAGAATGGGGAGCAGAATAGGCAGATTTGTTACAGGACAGGGAGAGAGGTACCCCAGAACCCCCAAAACTGCCTGCTCTAAATAGCTTCTGCCATCTGTTGCATCAAAACAAAACATATAAGACCTTTAATGGAAAGGAACTTTAATAAAATTAGTCTGTAATACAGAAAAGACAGAAAATATAGTTTTTAAATCAGGCACCCAAAGTTACCCATTCCCTCATGGGTAAATGTCCACCCAAACAGGATTGACCCAAATCAAGACCTGAAAGTCTGTCACAAGTCTAAAGCACCTTCCAGGGGGGGACCCATAGAAAAAAGGGTCAGACGCAGTCAGACAAGTCTGGGAGGAAGAGAACAAAATCAAAACCAAGATACAAGCTGCCACTCTAAATCTCCCCACGGGTCTCACCCACGTCTGTTCCAACCAGTCCAGCACCAAGAAACAAGCACAGCTTCTTCACAGTCTCTCTGCTCCTCGTGCCTCCTCAGGCCTCCTCCTGGCTCCCTGTCCTGCTTCCTTCCTTCTCCAGTCGCCTCTCTAGCTTCGTGCTCAGCTCCACCCTCCTTTGGGTGGGGTTGGGAACCTGGAACCTCCCCTTTTCCTGGGGACCACCCTGTTACAGATTCACCGAAATACCAGGCTGAAGGAGACGCGAGAGGTCTGCAGCCCGAGCGGTGGCTCCCTGGCCCGATGGAGCGCAGGCTGTGGCGGCACGCGCTGAGACTTGACCCCGAGGCCACCAGGGAGGCCTCCTGAGGCTTCAAATTTTCACAGATTATTACAATTCACTATAATTCTCAACACATTTTTTTTTTTTTTTTTGGTCTGGCTGGGTAGCTACACTTTAAAAATACTTCACAACGGAAGATGCAGGCAGGCCCAAAGGAGCTTTTCCCTTCGGTTCTGTTGCCTCCACAGTGAACAGGTGGGAGCTTCTAATATTTAATTTAGCTTTAGGGTACTCCTCCCACCCCATGCCCCCTCTGCAGTCACTTTGTCATGCAAAATTTAAAGAAAAAAGTCACCCTCCCAAATTTGCCTGGCATCTCCCAATTAGGTCTCTCATTTACTCTCATCTGAGCACCTAACCTGAGAGCGACTGGGCCGCAGAGGGCTCTCCTGGCAGCGGCTTTATGAAATAATGTGCCCACGACTCCCTCCTGCAAATGAGCAGGCTGCACTGTGGCTGCCAGAGGCGCCGCGGCTGCTTGGAGGAGAAGGCGGGCGCCCGGGGAGAGGTGGCCCCGCGAGCCCGCGGGGCCAGCGCCCTCTGCGTGGATCGGCCCCAGCCGCGTGTCTCCACGGGCAAAGCCCGCTCGGCCCCGCTCCAGCCGCAGTCCTCAGTTCTGCCCTTCGCGGCCGGGTCAGCGAGGTTGGGTTGTGCCGGCCCAGGAAACCGCTTCCTGCCGCGACGGAGCCGGCGTCCTGGTGAAAGTTGCCCCCCGGAGAAGGAAGTGGCTTCGGGCTGTTGATTTTGGCTTCGCGCTGGGCGCCGGAGGGCGGCGGGCCCCGCGCACCCGCGTTCGCAGAGCAGGGCTGGGAGCCCGCCAGACCTGGGGCCTCGGGGAGCTGGGGCTGAAACGCCGCGGGGCACGTGGCATAAAGGGGGTGCGGGAAGGAGACGGGACCCCGCATAGGGAGGGCGAGCCGGAGACGCAGGGGCTCGTGGCCGAGGTAGGGGAGCACTGGGGCGGCGCCGCGGAGGAGGGCGCGTTGCGGGGGTGGAAGTGTGTGGCTCCTGAAAGGTGGGGGTGCACTAGGGAGGGGTCGCAGACGTCAGGAAGTCTGAACTGCGAGGGCTGGCGGGTCCCAGCACCCCCAATCCCAGGGGCGGGGCGAGGGCACCTAGGGCTAGGTGTGTGCAGCCTGGCCCGGGGGTGCTCCGGGGAGGGATGTGGGCTATGCGCCGGAGCCTGGGCTCGGAACTGGGGGGGAGTGAGCCGTGCAGACCAGAGGTTAGAGATGCGACGGCCTTGTTCGCACCCCCTCTGTATACCCCCTCGTCTTCACCCTGCAGTATGTGGGGGGAGGTCCTGGGAAAGGATCAACTGAAAAGACTGTGATGCTTTAGACTGAGAAGACAAAAGCCAGCAGGGGTTGACATCAAACGCCACAAATCACTAGGGGGCGTGGGGCAGAATTTATTCCCAGAGAACCACAGGGGCAGTCATGCTCAGCCTGGAGCACCTGGTAACCCCAGGGACGCGACAGGGCCTGGGGAGGAATTACAGCCATTCCCACTCCCTCCGGGCCCCTTTCTCCTGTGTTAGGTGGAGGTGACAAGCCCACCTCTTAGCCCATTCCCTGCTAGTTGCCTTATCTTCCTGAGAACACAGCATATCAGTTTGCAAGATAACAGTTCTAAGTGGGGAGAAAAGCGTCTCTAGAAGTGAATAGAGGCAGCTAAGCTGACCTGGAGAGATGGACTGGGAGGGAGGAGACCTCACATCCTGCTGGGGTTCACAGCCAGCCCAGAGAACCTTGTGTTTGGTTTGGCCCCGTGGGTTTTAAACAGTTTGTCCTGACTGGAATGGAAGGGTCTTGGGGAGATGGGAGGAGAGTTTGAAGCCTGGCTGGCAGAGGCTAGATGAAGCCCACTGCAGCCAGGATGTAGGTGGGGACCTCTCACAGTTGGGCTGGGGTTGGGACTTCAAGTCTGTTGCCTGATTTTCTGCTCCCATGGAAGGGATACCCTGCTTCCCTGTCTCCCCAACTCCACCCCCTAGTGCGTGCGGAGGCCTGGACTGAGCCTCTAGCAGGAGTGCTGGGTGGGGGCTTGGGTCCCCAGGGTTGGCCCCTCGACTGGGCGGGGCTGGCAGCTTCTGCTGACTCAGGGACATTTCTCTGCCTGGCCTCGGGGCCAAGTGGCTTATTGGAAACAGCTGCTCCTCTTGGCTGGTAGCCCTGTGGGCGGCCCCTGGCTCTCCCTGGGATGACCCCTCGCCTCTGCATGGCCTGGGAAGGGAGGGGGGTCGACGGTGGAGAGGCTCAGCAGCTGGAGGCCACCCTGCCCTGCCTCTGGGACTAGATCCGGTCAGCGCGCTGTCTGGCCAGCTGGTCCCTGGTCCCCAGGAGCTGAGCCAGGCTGGCTGCTTGGCTCCCAGTCTTTGCTCCTGCTGTTCCCCCAACTTGGAACACCCTTCTTGTCCTTGTCTCTGCCTGTGCCTTTCAGTGTTTTGTTCAACAAGCCTCTCATTCAGCAGATATTTGTTGAGAGTTTGCGGCATGCCAGGCGCTGGGCTAGAATTAACTTCTCATCTATTTCCCTTCAGCAGCGACATCTTCAGCTTGTAATGGAGAGCAGCCTGCTTCTTCAAGGTCAGGCCTCTGGCTGCCTCTGCTGCTGAGCTGAGTACAGAGACAGCTTCGGGCTTTGCTCCAGAGAGACGGGGAGGCATGCCTTTGCACTCAGCCTCACCCCCACCAAGCACTGCGTGTGCCTCAAGTAGATGGTGACGGTCATAGGGAGGAGGAGAGGGGCCTTACTCAGTAGAGTCCAAATAGGCAGTTGCTTCTGAGCACAGGAGTTTATTTCCAGGGTGAGGAGTTGGATGCCTGAGAAGCAAGGAGGTGCCAGTCATGCTTCATTATCTGGAGGACCCATTCTCCCCAACACCTTTACCCCCACCACGTAGACAGTGTTTTGCACACTGACCAGTGTGTGCTGCTCGTGATCCTCTGGTGGATTGCTGAGCGCTCTGCCTGTCTGGCTTCATGGAGCTGTCACAGGGGAGGCCAGTGCGGTGCCTCATAAATGCTCGTCCTCAGTATGGGTGGCAGAGCCTTGGGGCAGCGGCCCAAGGCAGTTGTGGCTGCCTGAGGGTGCTGCATCGAGGTGCAGCCTCCAGCCACTTCCTTTGATGAGGCCCAGATGTTCTGAGGGCCCAGCAGGCTTGTTCCCCTTGGTCTGACCCTCAGAGAAGTTCCTGGAGCAGCAGCTGCCTCCTTGGAGGAAGGAGAGAGAGCCAGGGCTCCAGACTGTGAGAATAACTCTGACCCCAAAGCACAGGGCCATGTGTTTATCAAGATTCTTTTGGTTATAAGGACAGAAACCCAAGGCAAACAAGCTCAGCAAGAAGAGGAACTAGGAGCACAAGTGGCTGCGAAGGATCCTGGGTGATCCTGGACTCGGCTCTCCTAGTCTCACTCGCCCTCCTTCCAGCTCAGGTCTGTGCAGCTCAAGCCTTCCTTCTTTACGCTCCTCCTTCTTGCCTCTCGGAGAGGTCCTGGTATTGCAGCCCCAGTTTAGCAACCCCAAGAGAGAGGGGCGCTTCATGTGAGGACCCCAAGCAGCCTGTTGGGGTTTTGTGCCCAGTCACTGTGGCCTGGGGGATACACTATTATCGGCTACAAGTGAGCCTGTGCACCCCACATAGCCAGAGCTGCAGGGAAGTTCTTTATCAAGAGTGAGAGAGGGGATAGGAAGTTTGCTGGGAAGGGACGAGCAAAAGGGCAGAGACCGGGGATGCCGTTACCATCACTGTCTCCCACACAGAGCCCAGCGCTCTTAGGGCCAGACCGTCTGGGCTGCCTCCCGTCTGCATCGCTCCCCTGGTACCACGCCTGGCACCACGAAATCCTTAGTAAAGATCTGGTGAATGAGTGCATGAATGACATTGGTGTTCCGCGCACTTTCTCTGCCCAGTTTCATTCATTTGTTCACTCGTGACTCGTGCATGAGAGCTGCGCTCGGTGCCTGGCACCACTGGACGTGGTCTGGTTGTGACCAAACACCAGGGTCATATTCGTCTTCGGTGAGGGCCTGGTCAAGATGCCGGTGGGGGACACCTTGACCTCCGAATTGCTGCACTCATCCCTGAAGCTCAGGCACGTGGAGTGAGGCCAGGGGCTGGGGACGTTGGAGGGGCTTTCTCGTGACCAGGGGGGCTTCAGGCCAGCACACTTTGAACTGAGAGCGCAGACGCCAAGAATAGAGACACTTCCTCCCTCTGTCTCCCTGAGTAGTTCCAGCTCAGCCAGGCTGGGCCTGCTCTTTCTCCTTTGGCCGCTGGAGAAACATCCTCCTTTCCTTGAGGCCACAGCCCCACCTTTGACTTGGTGTGGGCACCTTGGCCCTCAGCTAGGCAGAGTCCCCAAGAAGACTGAGAAGACTCCCCTTGACCTCCACTCAGCTTTGTACCTCTCCTGCAAAGCTCCTTCTGCTCCCAAATTCCTATTTTTCTCATTTGCTACGAAGTCACTTCTCTGCCCCTCCCCTGCCTCTTCCAGATCCAGCATGTCTTCAGATCTCTGCCCCAGATTTGCTTTGCTCAGGGAGAC
This sequence comes from Galemys pyrenaicus, assembly GCA_019455555.1. Taxonomy (NCBI): domain Eukaryota; kingdom Metazoa; phylum Chordata; class Mammalia; order Eulipotyphla; family Talpidae; genus Galemys; species Galemys pyrenaicus. The sequence goes on from JAGFMF010012271.1 coordinate 2,881,156, forward strand.
CGGGTATCCCTGCGCCCATGAGGCACAGCGCCCTCCTCACACACCTGGGAGCCACACCCAGCATTCCTCTTGAGCTAGGACAGTGCAGTGTGTGTCCTGGTGGCACCGGTGTTGCTGGGACATGCTGCACCCATAGCAGGTTTTCCTGGAAGCTATGTGGGTGTGTCCCAGAACTTGGGACATCAAAGGAAGTAGAACTGCAGCTGTGATTCAGGTGACAGAGGGGGAAGAGGCCTTGGAAGGAACTGCAATTGCTGTCTTGTGCCTTCCTCTCTCTGGGCCTGGGTTTCCTCACCTGCTGAGTGAGGGGAAAGTAACCTGATCCAGGAATGGGAAGTCCTGGCCGCTGTGCACCTCTTCCTGACCTCTCGATTGCCTTGTGATGACTGTGTGGGCTGGCCGCCATGCCTCTAGCCCTTGTGTGGGCTTTCTGGTTGGGGATGAGGGGAGGCCACTGTCCCCGGCTCTGCATGGGCTCCTGTGAACCTGGTCCAGTCCCTCTCTGAGAAGCACTAAGAAAAACAAGTACGACTGTCTCCCTTTTCCGGTCCCAGGCCCTCCCTCTGCCCCCAGCCAAGGACCGCTTGCCGTTTATGGTGACCGTCCTGCCCTGAGTGGAGCTCCTGAGAACTAAGCTAGGCCTAGGTGCCGGCAGGCCTAGATCAGGTCCTGGAGCCAGTGCTGGGCAAGGCTGAAGGGAAGAGCAGGTGGAGAAGGGAAGGCAGGACAAGCCATGGAGGTCACCCTTGTCTTCAGGAAGTCACCCCGTCTTGCCCAGAGGCCCTCCATCTAGGTGCTGTGAGAATAGGGAGCCAGACCCTGGTCCAGCACCTTCCCTTCCCTTCTCTTCCCTTCCCACAGAGGGGTTTTGCACCAGCGACAGCACCTGTGAGTGTTATTGTTTTAGGAAAATTAACCTAGAGCTGCCAACCCAGAGATAGATGGGTTGGTGGGATTATTATCTGGGTATGAGATTCAGTCAGTATTTATTAAATAACTGTGTGTCAGATAGAGGAGCTGGAGACAGAGAAAGTCCCACGAGGCTTGTGAGCCAGAGGAAGGCATGGAAAAGTAGCAGACATGGCAGAGAATGTGTTCTGGTTCTGGAAGGGTGGGGCGGATGGCGTGGCCTGGCTTTCCCACTGCATGTGTTGGTAGACTGGGGTGAAATAGAGAGCACAGTGGTTGAAGGCACTGGAAAACAATCAAAACCAGGGGGGTGAGGAGGAAGAGGCGATGTTTGCAAGAAAAGAAGGAAAAAGTGACCCATACAGATGAGGTAAATGACTTATTTACCCTTCCCCCAGAGATGCCTGGTTGGAGGAGGGGCTCAAACAGAAAGTAGCAGTGTTACTGAATAGAGGTTGGGAGTACCAGGAAAGCTGACACTCGGAGGGAAAATCTTGGACCTTGAGCCCAGTCAGAGGCAGCAACTGGAAGGCAGAATTTTCAGCTGCTGTCTAGTCTTGAGAAAACAGTTTGGAATTCAAGTTCCACCAAGTTCGAGGGGCTTGGTAATTGCCTATGTTTTTCCTTTGAAACTGCAGAAAGGCCTCACCTTATGATTAGACCCAAGGCCAAGGGCCACACCCTAAGACTAAAGGCAAAACCAAAACAACCCCACCCCAGCAAAGCCCAAGACCAAGCCTCTACAGGATCAAGGTGAGCTGCCAGTAATTTCACTGCCTGCCAGAACAAAATTCAACATTCTTTTTAGGAAGATACAGAAAATAAATGACTAAATAGAAATAATCCAGACTCCCTGTAATATATCATCCATAACATCTAGTAAACTAAAAAAAAAAAAAAAAACAAAAAACCCCAACTCCTTATAACACCAATGTCAATGTCCAGTATGTAATAAAAATTACTAGACAGACAGGAAACAGGAAAAGGTGACAAGGGACAAATTGTAGGCTGACCTGATTAGAAGATGAAAAAAGTCAGCTAATAAATGTAGTGAAGAGAAATATAATCAAGTGATGAGGTACTGGGGTACAGGCCAGAGTCGCGGGAGGTGAGAGGATTTGTTGCAGAGAAACCCTAATATAAAATGGGTTTCCCTGACTGGGTCCTCACCCATGTGCTCAGAAGACTTTTATAATAAGACTCAACTTCAGGCACACACAACAAAAGTTATTAAAGGGTTTTATTTTACAAAAGAAGGAGAATAAAGTAGAAATAACACCAAGGGAAGAGAGGGATACAAATCCGGAAATATCCTTCGAGCTGGAATGCAATGGCGCATTGAGAGCTGGCTCTGAGTCAAGTGAGATGGCTTCAAAGGAAGAGCAAAGCCCAGGCTCACCTCTCTGGTTTTATAGCCAGCCTGGCTGCTTAACTCCACCCTCAGGTCCCAGGGATCCACTCTTCGATAATCATCTTATCATATTTGTGGTTCTGGAACACTGGTGGTCTGGAGTGGACTGGTGGTCTGGAGTGGGGGTTGGAGTCCATAAACCTATCAGTGTAATCCATTCAGGACTATCCTTCCCCCTAATAGATTCACCAGAGACAGAGTGGGGAGCAGGACAGACAGACTGAAACACTGCTGAGGGGAGCAGTGAGTGAGGCAGGAGAGGTCTGCTGCGCCATGTGGGTTCCCTCCCAGGCTGGAGGCAGGGATCGAACTCATGCAGCAGTGGCTGCGGTTTGCTTCATCATAGTGGTTTGCTTCATCATAGTGCGTTGCTTAATCCACTGCGCCACCAGGGAGGCCAGGCCAGGGAAAGGTGTGACTTTTTGAAATGTGAAATGCCAGGCAGAGGAGACAGTGCAAAGACCCTGAGGCAGGAAGGGAGCAGGGCTGCTTAAAGAGGGTGAGGAGGTAGAGGACATCAGCAAAGGGGCTGGGGTGATCCAGGATCAGACTTAGAGGCAGGACCAGATCAAACGGGATCGGGATCTTGTGGCTCTTGGTGAGGAGTTTGAATTGCATTTGAAGAATAATGAGTCATCTTTGGAGGACTACAAGCAGGGGAGAGGTTTATCTGACTTAAGTTGTTTTTTCCTTTTACTATGAATGAGGCCATGACATCAACCATTTGGGAGCTAATTGCATTTTTTAAAAAACTCCATATTTATGCCTTTTATTTGTTTTCTACTGAGTTGTTGATACTTTCCTTGTAATTCATTTGTCTTGGTAGCTCATTTAATGTTAGTGAACTATTTGCCTTTAATATTTTTGTCATTTGAATTTTCACTTTTTTAATGGCATCTTTCTTGTAATGCCAAAAATTATGTCATTGAATTCATCATTCTTTCCTTATGTTCTTCAACACTACAATATTTTTTTCTAGGACTTATTTTTCAAAAAATATTTTTATATATTTTTTTACAGAGTTTGCTTTCTTTTCTCAGGCGTAGGTCCCATAGAATTTCCACCACCAGTTCGCCTGTGCACCATCACCATAGTCCCTTGTGTTCCTCATGCCCCCATCTCCATCCATCTCCTTCCCCCTCTCCTGCAGAATGCCTCAGATTTATAGTTGTCTGTTTATTTTTGTTTTGTTTTGTTGTGTGTTTTAAAAAAATTATTATTTTTTTCCTTGATCCTTTAGATCCCTGTGTAGAACTTGCTTGTATTTTTATTATCTATTTATTTATTTTAAAGTTTTATTTATTTATGCATACAAGAACTGGGGTACAGGCCAGAGTAGTGAGAGGTGAGAGGATTCACCAGAGACAGAGTGGGGAGCAGAACAGGTGGATCCACTGAAATACACTGCTGAGGGGAGCAGTGGGTAACACAGGAGAGGTCTGCTGTGCCATGCGGGTCACCTCCCTGGCTAGGGATCAAACCCATGCTGCTGTGCAGTGGATGCTTCACAGTGTGGCGCTCAACCTGCTGTGCCACCAGGGAGGACCCTTTACTTGTATTTTTAAAGGATCATCTGGATGGGTATGGAGACAGACTATTAAGGGCTATTAAGGGCTGATAAGGCCACAAGATGGTGGTCCGCTCCACCTCTTACAGGCCTTGTGGCTCAGGTCACATTGTTGCACCAGAATCGCTCACTTTCTTTACCTGTAACATGGAATGATGATAACAACACCATACACAGTCCGTGGACTATGAGCTAGAACTTCCGGCCACTATACCGCTGTCTCATTTAACTTTCACCAGTCTTACCATGAGGAAGCCCAGTCAGAGTTAAGCAACTTGGCCCAAGTGACATGTTAAGTGGCAATATAACAGAGTCTTCCCGGGAAAGGGGGAAATTCCAAAATCCTAGTTCCGCCCTAAGTGGGTGGAGCTGGAAAAAAAAAAAATTCTACAAAGAAGAGGACAGAAGGAAAAAAAAAAAAAAGCAGAATGGAAAGCAGCAAGGAGACCTGGAGGAGGCAAGTGGAGCAGAGCAACATATAAAAAAACTGTGCTTACTTCTTGGTCTTAAACTAGTTAAAACAGATGTAGGTGAGAGACCCGTGGGGAGGTTAACAATAAAAACTTTCATCTTAATTTTAATTTTGCTCTTTTCCTCCCAAATTTATCTAACTCTTTCTAACCCTTTTCTATAAATTACTAAAAAATCCTTTAAACATGTGGCAAACTTTTGGGCCTTGCTTTAGGCCAATCCTATTTAACTAAACTTTTGCCCTCAAAAAAATAAGTAAATTTAAATACTTAACTTAATAACTATATTCTTTATCTTTTCTATATTATACCCTAATTATATTAAAATTACTTTCCATTAAAAATTTTATATATTTATCTTAATGCAACAAATAACAAACCCCTTCAGAGAGGGCAAGTTTGGGGGTTCTGGAGTGCTCCTCTCCCTGACCTGTAACAGCAGGGCTGGGATTTGAACCCTGACACTTGGCTTCATAGTCTCAAGGCATGAAGATTGTCCTGAGGAGCTAGTGACAAGTGGACAAGCTAGTGACAAGCTAGTTGGTGCTAGGATGCCTGTAACTTGTATGTTGTGGCAGAAGAGGCAGCTGGGGGATAAGAGGAGGGTGGTGAAATGTAGTTGTCGGGAAGACCGGGGTTTTCTTCCTGGCTGTGGGGTACTGTAAGGTCACTTCTTGTCTCTAAACTTCAGCTTCTATCTCCAGCTGAGATAAAATTCCATGTCATTGAAAGTGTTCCATTAATTGAATTGAGTTCACAGACTTGTGCAGGACCATCTAAGTCTAGAACACTTTCATCACCCCCCAAAGGAACACCGTACCCTTAGCAGTGACTCTCTGTTCCCATCACCCCAAGCCCAGCCCAGGTGACCACTAATCTGCAGTCTATAAGTGTCAGTGTTGGTGTCTTAATCTGTAAAGTCGGTGTGTTGGGGGCTGGTTGGATTTCACTGTCTTCCACAGAAGATATCTGCATAGTAAGGTGATGGATGAGAAGATTTAGAGTGGGGGAAACCAGAGAGCAAGATGCTGTGTAAAAAGTGCTGAAGAAATGGGGGTGTGGATGCTGGGTACGGGCCATGGGGTGGTGAGTGATTTGAGAAGACTCCGGGGAGGAGAGGAAAGATTCTGGGAGGAAGGGGCAGGACCAGTGAAGCTGAGAGGCCAAGGAGAAGAGGGATAAAATGAGTCCAGGCTGGAGTGCACTTTGGGAAGAACTGTGCTGTGTGATGGCCATCATGCAAAGGTTGCCCTGCTTCCCCCTGAGCCTCAGAAAAATGCACAGGACCCCACTTACTGGGTGGAGTTGGGTCGGCGTTTGGAGGTGAGACAGAGTTCTGCCTCCAGGTGGCCGTGGGGCTGGAACAGCCAGCACAGGCGGATTGCAGCCCTCTCAGGGCACCCCAAACCTCAGTTGTGAGGACTGAGTGCTCCCACATGGAAATGTTCTCTGCTGGCTCAGGGCTCACGGCCTGTCTGCAGGTGGCTCTGGCCCTCAGGGGCAGCTGGGGGAGCCTCTGTGATCACTCCCTGTCCTGCCTTCTCTTCCAGAACCCACCGTCTTCCTCATCTTCAGCCATGGACTGCAGGGCTGCCTGGAGGCCCAGGGCGGGCAGGTCAGGGTCTCCCCAGCCTGCAATGCCAGCCTTCCTGCCCAGCGCTGGAAGTGGGTCTCCCGAAACCGGCTCTTCAACTTGGGCTCCATGCAGTGCCTGGGCACAGGCTGGCCCAGCACCAACACCACGGCCGCCCCGGGCATGTATGAATGTGACCGGGAGGCGCTGAATCTTCGCTGGCATTGTCGCACGCTGGGTGACCAGCTGTCCCTGCTTCTGGGGGGCCATGCTGGCAACGTGTCCAAAGCCAGCAGCCCCGAGCGCGGCGACCAGACCCGCAGTGGCCAGTGGCGCATCTATGGCAGCGAGGAGGATCTGTGTGCCCGGCCCTACTACGGTGAGACGCCGCTTGCAGGGGAGGGGAGTCTGGGTGTTGGGGGCAGCGGAGGGGGCTGGAGTTTGGCCTCCATGGACCTCTAGCGGTCACATCTTTAACTGTAGCAAGAGGACCTTTTGAATAATTAAGAAAAATTAACTTCCAAGCATTTAATTTACTCTTTAAAAAATTACAAAATACATGTTTATAAAGACTTCAGACACACAAAAATACAAGAAAACCCTTTCACCACAGGCCCATTCTCCAGGGGACACCCCCACCCTACAAACTCCATAGGGGTCTTGATCCACATTTTTCACAGGTGAATGGGGCCCAGAGTCATCCAGCGGGATCTTCCTTTTTTTTTTTTTTTTTTTAAGATTTATTTATTTATGCATACAAGCACTGGGGTACAGGCCAGAGGTGTGGGGGGGTGAGAGGATTCACCACAGAGAGCTGGGAGCAGAACAGGCAGATCAACAGAAGTACACTGCTGAGGGGAGCAGCGGGCACAGCAGGAGAGGCCTGCTGCGCCATGTGGGTCACCTCCCCAGCCGGCAGCAGGGATCGAACTCGTGCTGCAGTGGCTGCGGTTTGCTTCATAGTGCATTGCTTAACCCACTGTGCCACCAGGGAGGCCCGGGATCTTCCTTTTTTTAAAATAGTAAATCAACTTCATGTTTGAGAGGGGCCTTTCTGGTGGGCAGCGCCATTGTGGGGTGCTTTCCCTGAAGGCCAAGATGGAACTGGGGGTGCAGGAGGCCAGAAGCCCTGTGCTGGCTCAGACCGCTGAGGGTGCTTGGGAGCCCCTTTCACCCCGCTGGATTCTGAAGGCACTGGGAGCACCAGGGCGCACCGCTGCCCTCAGGTTGAGCACCAGGACCCCTCCTGGCTGCCTGAGCATCCCCAGCGCCAGAGGGAGGCTTGGAGCCCCGCCCTGGCCCCGGCACCCTCCACCCTTCAGCTGCCTGGCCCCACCTCTGTTGACCCCCGCCCAGCCCCAGCTGGCTCCCGGGGTTGTAGACCTCCTCCCCAGGGATGAGCAGGCTGCATGGCCTCTAGGGGTGCTGAGCTGAAGGCCCGGTCCCCCCTCCACAGAGGTCTACACCATCCAGGGGAACTCCCATGGGAAGCCATGCACCATCCCCTTCAAGTACGACAACCAGTGGTTCCACGGCTGCACCAGCACGGGCCGCGAGGACGGGCACCTGTGGTGCGCCACCACCCAGGACTATGGCAAGGACGAGCGCTGGGGCTTCTGCCCCGTCAAGAGTGAGTGGCCCGGGGTGCCCGCTGGCTCCCAGGGGGGCTGGCGGGGGCAGGGGTGTAGGTGGCAGGACTCATGGGGCTGGGACGAGACCTGCGCCTCCTCACAGCGTGGAGCAGCTGTGCGGGGTCCCGCACCCCCGGAGGACCCCTGTGGGCCTGAGGACAGGGCAGGGAGGGACCCACAGCCCCTGTCGTTGTGGCAGGTGATGACTGTGAGACCTTCTGGGACAAGGACCAGCTGACGGACAGCTGCTACCAGTTTAACTTCCAGTCCACGCTGTCGTGGAGGGAGGCCTGGGCCAGCTGCGAGCAGCAGGGCGCGGATCTGCTCAGCATCACTGAGATTCACGAGCAGACCTACATCAACGGTGAGGGGCCAGGCGCCTCCTGGGGCCCAGGCCAGCTGCTGTCATCTGGCCCTCCCTGGGGGGCAGGGAGGCAGGCACCTGAGACCTGCTCCCACCTGTGGGGGACTCTGGCCTTTCTACGTGGAGGTGTGAAGGGAGGGTGCCGCTGGTGGGAACAGCCTAGAGGGCAAGGGTGGGGCGCGCCTCCTCCTCACCTCACCCGTGTGCTGTTAGGGCTCCTCACTGGCTATAGCTCCACACTGTGGATCGGCCTGAATGACCTGGACACGAGTGGAGGCTGGCAGTGGTCAGACAACTCGCCCCTCAAGTACCTCAACTGGGAGAGCGGTGAGGCACAGAGATTTGGGTGCAGGGCAGCCTGGGGACCCCAAAGGCCATAAGCCTCCTATCTACCCTTCTTCCTGCGTTCCACTCCAGTGAACAGTGTGGGGGGAGGGCATGCACTGGGCCCCTCCAGGGGCTCCCAGGACCTGGGCAGTGGACGAGACTCCACCACCCTTCATTCCTGTAGCCGCAGCATCGGGCAGTGGCTGGGCAGTGCCTGGCCAGGGAGCCCAGGTAGGGTGGGCACAGGTGCTGGGTAGAGGCTCAGCACCTCGTGGACCCAGGTGAACAGGAGGGAGGGCTGGCATTCAGGGGTGCAGGCTTCTGAGGGAGCAGGAGGTTCTGAGACACCCCCCGCCCAGGGTGTGAGTTTCTCTCTCCTGGGGTGCTGGTGCCCTGCGCTCCCCACAGATCAGCCGGACAACCCCAGCGAGGAGAACTGCGGAGTCATCCGCACCGAGTCCTCGGGCGGCTGGCAGAACCGTGACTGCAGCATCGCGCTGCCCTACGTGTGTAAGAAGAAGCCCAACGCCACGGCGGAGACCGCGTCTCCTGGTGAGGGGAGCCCGGCGCCGGGCTGGGGGGCGGTCAGGGTGCTGGGGGTCCTGGGGCCAGAGGCCCCGCTGGCACAGCCTTACCCCACATGGTGACCGTGAGCGTCTTTCTAATTTAATGGTTGCTTCCATCTGAACAAATTGCAATGTACCGTCCACCCCCTTGGGCCACCTTGGCTGAGAACTGTGTAAAGTGCTGGTGTTAGGTCCTTGTGGTGGTCACAGACAGCTTAAAACACTGACACCCCAAGACTAGGACACCTCAGAGACTGGGGCAGACTAGGTCTGTCTGGAAGCTGCTCTCTGAAGGAAGGAGGGCCCCCATGTGGGTGGGCCTAACTTGTAGCGGCCCCCAGGCCTGGCGCCTCCCCCACCCCTGTCCCCTGCATCACCCCAGTGTGGTCCCTGTGGAGCCTTCCCAGGGCCTCATGGACCTGGGAAATGCCTGCAGTCCTGGATTTCCTCTCCATTGGCTCACACATCTTTTTGGCAACTCTGGGGGGGTTCTGCCTCCCAGGTATCCTCACTCAAGGCAAGTCATTTTGAAGGCAGGCACTATCGTGCCCCAAAAGCATCCTCAGCCTTATTTCCCTTCCTCCCATAGCCCAAAGCAGACCCCCTATGGTCTAAACCCACCAAACTCCCCTTTTCTCAGGGCCTGGCTACCTGAGGTCTAAGCTCATTGGCCAACTGACGGCTCCCGAGGCCAGGGGGAGCTGGCTCAGGTTCTCAGCCCGCCTCACTCTGCCTGTTGTCCAGAAAGGGCATGGTGGACCCTGACGTGTCTCCCACAGTGAACTGGATCCCAGAACCCCGGTGTTTCCATCAGGCACATGCTTTCTCACCTGACCTGGCAGGCTCCTGCCCAGAGCCCAGCGTTGTGGGTGGTTTGAAGTCTTGTTTTCTCTTGCCAAGGCCCAAGTGAGGGTTGGTTTGCCTTAGCTGCCCTCTGACCCCAGCCTCTGGAGGGTGAACCTGAAGTACTAGAGGAACTGGGATGGGTGGGGAACTCCGCTGTGGGGTTCAGAGAGAGGAGCTGGGGTGGGGGAACCAATAGTGATTTCACATGAGGCCGACTGTGGAGCCCCATTTCCCTACTCCCTTGATCTTGGGCTGCTGGGTCAGCCTGAGTCCACGGGTTACTTGAGAGGATGATGGGGTCTCATTTATTAAGCAAGGTGGATACAAGCTAAGTTTGATTCTTGCAGCAAGCACCCCATTTGCAGAGGGAAGCAGATGCTCCTGGTGGTCTGTCCTGAGCCCCCCACCCCTTGCTGAGCACCCCAGCACGGGGCTGCTCTGTCTTGGGTGGTATCTGCAGCACCTCTTGGCTCTCTGCCTCGGGGCCTCCAGCCGCCCTGCAGGGGTCTGTCTTTTCAGCATCGGTTGGTCAGCATTCAGCCCTGGCTGTGAGAAGAGCTGATCTGGGTCAGGTCTGGGGAGGAGGTGGCCTTGGGCCCTGCCTGTGTGGGCCCCGGTGCCTGGTGCCCAGTGCCCAGGCTGGGCTGCTGTGTCCTGAGCAGCTACCATGTGGTCTCTGCAGACATGTGGGCCAATGTGAAGGTGGAGTGCGAGCCCAGCTGGCAGCCCTTCCAGGGCCACTGCTACCGGCTGCAGGCCGAGAAGCGGAGCTGGCAAGAGTCCAAGAAGGCGTGTCTGCGCGGCGGGGGTGACCTGCTCAGCATCCACAGCATGGCCGAGCTGGAGTTCATCACCAAGCAGATCAAGCAAGGTGGGACTCTCGCCCAGCATCTGTGGTGGAGGACAAGACCCCCGATGCCACCCGGTCCTGCCCTGCTGTTGGCCAAGGTGACCTCTCCACGTCCTCTCTTTCCTGTTGCACCCCCAGAGGTGGAGGAGCTCTGGATCGGCCTCAACGATTTGAAACTGCAGATGAATTTTGAGTGGTCCGATGGGAGCCTCGTGAGCTTCACCCACTGGCACCCCTTTGAGCCCAACAACTTCCGGGACAGCCTGGAGGACTGTGTCACCATCTGGGGGCCGGTGAGAATCCCCTTTCCCTATCATGGGCCCTAAAATGCAACCCAGCCTCCTGGTGCTACCCCAGCTGAAGGACCCTTCTATCAGCTCCGCCCTATATCACCACCCTATGCCTCCCAGAAGCTCCTTCTTCCCCATGCCCTTCCCTGGAGAGATTGCCAGGGCCCGAATCTCCTCCACCCCCAGCTAGCTCACTTGCCCTGGGCATGTCACGGAACTCCTCTGAGCCTCGGTTTCCTCCTCTGTCAATGGAACACCAGGAGTGCCAACCTCAGGGGGTCTCTGGGAGGATTTATTTTTGTGAAGCCTTAGGACATAGCCTGGCACCATCTTGGTCTCCTGCCAGCTACTTTCTCCCGCTGGCAGGTGGCATCAGAATCCACATTACCTAGACCTGCTCCACAGGTGGGCTGCTCTGTGCCAGCCCTTCCCAGTCCAGGGCCTGTCTCCCCAAGAGGTGATGTCTGTTTGCCAAGGCTCTGGCCTGGACTCTGTGGTCGATGAAGGAATTGGTGTGGGGCTTCAAGCAGAGCTAAGAGACCCTTTGAAAAGGGACAAAGCCATTGGGACAGACTACCCACGCCAGGGACAGATTTCCCCTGAGGTACGGCAACTTGTATCAGGGACCATAGAGATAGGGGCATCTGGCCTAGAGGAGCTATTTAAAAGTTCATAAAGTATTATATGTTGCATGTGTGCTATATTTTCCTGGGGGCTGCGGCACAGGTACCTCTGCCCTGGGGCTGGAGCTTCAGCACAGACCAGCTGCTGGAAGGTTAGGGTGGTAGTAGGAGCCAAGTTAAACTCCCCTTTGGCTCCATCAGCCGAGATTCGAGATTCGGGTCAGGGTATTCAGTCTTGGCCTACCCTGGAGCCAAGGTCCCAGCAAGACTCCTGGTGGCCCCGGGAGTCTCAACTGTCTGTCCCCCTGGGTTACTCTAACAATAGTCACCAGTTTGTCCCGCATGTTTGTGGCTTGAGCCGAATGTCATTGGAAAGAGAACCTTTTCCCCTTGGATAGCACTTACCAGAGTTTCAAGGCATTCGCATGTCCAACGAGCCAGCCTTTTAGAAGGAATCCTGCTCTCTTCATTTCACAGCCTGGAACACAGAGAGGTCGTGTCTCTTGAGGATGACGGGGCCTAGGAGCCAGGTTTGCTGAGGGTTTGGGAAGTTGGAGGGAGGGTGGCTGAGAGTCTCCTTCTCCCGTGTCCCTAGGAAGGCCGCTGGAATGACAGTCCCTGTAACCAGTCCTTGCCGTCCATTTGTAAGAAGGCGGGCCAGCTGAGCCAGGGGGCCGCGGAGGAGGACCACGGCTGCCGGAAGGTGAGGTAGCCCTCAGGGGCCCAGGGAAGGGAGAAGAGTGGAGCCTCCTGGCATCCTCCCCTCCGTAGGACTCCCCTTTTCCCCCCTGCTCTCCAAACTTCTGTTCCAGGAGGAGCAATTCTGGATGAGGTGGGTGGGGCAGGACCTGCTAGACCCCCAGCCCCGAGCCCCCTCTCCAGGGAGAAGTCACTTCCCAGAGGCACAGGGAACTAGAGGTGGGCTTGGGTGGGCCCCAAGTCTGGGCCAGTCATCACTTGAGTGGGGGCTCCCAGAGAGCCTCTGGCAGCCGCCCCTGGCTCTCCCACTCTGTCTGCTGGAGCGTGAGCTTGTCTGTCTGTGGAAGGATGAGGTTGGGTCTCCCTCCCTGTGCTTCCTGCCCCAGAGGTTTCCAGAAGATGTCTGGGGAGGGAGGGGCTTAGGATCACAGGTAGGAATAAGTGGGTGGGGAATGAGTGTACAAATGAGGGGGTGGTGACCCACTGGCCTCCCAGGCCCTCCCGGCTTCCCCTTCTCTGGCTGCCAGCCTAGCAGGAATGAGTTAGATACCTGCGGGGAGGTTGCACAGAGGACAGTTTGTGGCATTTGGGCCCTGACAGCCCCATCTGCTGAGGCCACACTCCTCCTGCCAGCCCCTTGCTGCCAGTCTGGCTCATCACTCCTGTGCATTAAGCTTCCTTACCGCACCCACCTGCATCCCAGACTCCCCTGGGGCGGAGCAGGGAATGCCAGTGGGCCTGACCTCAGTGAGGAGGCAGTGACGGCAGACCGGGGCCAGATGGTCAGAGATGGCCCAGGCTCGCTGGCCTGGCTTGGGGCGGAGAGTCACTGGCTGCCTGGAATGTGTGTGTGTGTTGGGGCTGGGAGGGGTGGAGAAGCCACAGTTAATACTCAGGAGAGCCAGGGGTGTTAGCACAGTTCCGCTTCTGCCCTGGCTCCTGCCCTCCTGCCCAGGGGGCTGTCTCTCTCCCGGAACCTCCAGCCCACTGAGGCTTCCCACTTCAAGGCCCCCTGGAGGCAGAGGCTCCGGCAGGCACCCGTGTCACTGTTGGGGAGGACGGTGTTTGTCCTGGATATTTATGGCGCCGCTCTGCAGTGTGGGTTCACATCCAGGTTCCGCTGTGTACTGTCTGTGACCGGCAAGTCCTCCAGCTTCTCCTCTGAAAGGCAGGAGCAGAGAGCCCCGGGGTGACCAAAGGGAGAGGGTGCAGGCTGGGTGCAGAGCCCGCTGCTGGGGCGGTGGTCCCTCTTGCATCTTGGCTGAGGCTCTGCCCCTAGCCTGGGGGCTAGATGCACCCGCCACTCATTCCAGGCCTCAGGCCCGAGGCTGGCCCAGCCCCCTTCACATCCTGGCAGTTTGCCCAGCTTTTTGGCTCTGGTCTCCCAGCCAACTGGCAGTTTTCCAGTTTGTCTCGGCTTATCTGCCAAGAGAGGAGTCTGATGATCCACACGTCTTTCTGTGCTGGGCCACAGGTCGGGTCAGAGGCCTCCTCAGCCAGCCACCCTGGGCCGTGCTTCCCCTAGTCTGGACGCTCTGGGTAATGGGGGGTGTGGAGTGACAGATGCGGCACAGGAAGGCCATCTCTGGTGTCAGACCGGTCCCCTCTGTCCTGTGCCCAGCCTGTGGCACACTCAGCCCTGCCACAGATGGCATTCCTCTCCCCGAGTATTTGTGGGGGAGGGAGGAGAGTCCACAGACACCCCTCTCCTGCCCACTCTCTCGAGCCAGGGTTGGACGTGGCACAGCCCATCCTGCTACTGGCTGGGAGAGGACCAGGCCACCTACAGCGAGGCCCGCCGCCTGTGCGCCGACCATGGCTCTCAGCTCGTCACCATCACCAACAGGTGGGGCGTGGCGGACAGCCCCACCCACCCCGGCCCAGCGGCCCCTGCACTGAGCGGGTAGCCTCCTGCCATCCGCGTAGAGGGACCTGAGTGCCTCAACTGGTCCTAAGGGCTTTTTCTTATATCACCCCAAGAATGACCTTGTTTGTTAAGTGACCCCTACGTGGGGTAGGGGCTGGTGTCGATGCCAGCCGGGGGCTCTGGAGAGACGGGCCAGGGCTGTGTCTGAGTTCTTTACTTCTTAGCAAGACAGGGAGGTGTAGCCATAGAAAGGGGAGTTGGGGTGTTGTGGGGTCAGCTGCTCTGGGGTCCCCATTTCCCTGAGCAAGCGACTGGTCGGGTGCAGCCCCAGAGCTCCCCGCAGGGCATCTGGTGCGTGGCCCGGGGAGTGGTGGCGGGTGAGTCTCTGCCTTCACCAGCCTCTGTGCTGCAGGTTCGAACAGGCCTTCGTCAGCAGCCTCATCTACAGCTGGGACGGCGGGCACTTCTGGACCGCCCTGCAGGACCTCAACAGCACCGGCTCCTTCCGCTGGCTCAGTGGGGATGAGGTCATGTACACCCACTGGAACCGTGACCAGCCAGGTGGGCCCTGCTCCTGCCACCCCTTCTTGCCTTGGTGAGGCCGAGGCTGCTACGGCCCTGCCCCCCCTGCCCTGCCAGGACCGCACCCCAGACTTCACAGTGTGGCCATGGCAGTGGGGTGAAGCGGCTGGGGGCACGGGTCCTGTGCCAGACTGCCCAGCTCAGCTCCTGACCCTGCTGTCTTGTTAGCTGTGCATCGCCGGGCCTGGTTTCCTCACCTGCAAATGGGGATTATGGCCCTTCCCTCATAGGGCTGATGGGAGGCCAAGGGGTCACAGATGTCAAACTCTCAGAACAGTGAGCACACACAGGCGCTTGTATTATTATTATTTCATGTTCATTATCTTTTTTAACTCTTTCAAGAGCATAATGAGGAAGATGATGAAACAGGCTCAGAGCGGTTAAGCAGCCTGCCTGAGATCTCACAGCAGTCAACACAGACCTCGGCCTCTGTTTCCATTCCCTTCCTCCTGCCTGGCCCCCGCCCTGCTGAGCGTGACTCTGCAGAGCCACCAAGCTGCAGGGATGCGAGGGGGACCGGGCCCCAGTTCCTCCTCAGCACGCAGGCCTCCTTCTTCCCTTTCAGGGTATAGCCGTGGCGGCTGCGTGGCCCTGGCCACGGGCAGCGCTATGGGGCTGTGGGAGGTGAAGAACTGCACCTCATTCCGGGCTCGCTACATCTGCCGCCAGAGCCTGGGCACGCCAGTGACGCCCGAACTGCCCGGGCCAGACCCCACACCCAGCCTCACCGGCTCCTGTCCCCAGGGCTGGGCTTCAGATCCTAAGCTCCGGCACTGCTACAAGGTACACCTGCTGGGATAGGGAGGGAGAGAAATGAGCAAAGAGGCAGCTCTGCTGGGAAAGGGGTCCCCTTGGGGCCCAGCCATGAGTCAGACAGGTGGGGCCCAGAGACACTCCCCCGTGGCTGTAGACAGGCATGAGAGTGGTGACGCTCTAGGCAGGGGGGCCCAAGGCCCGGGCTTAGCAGGTGCTCAGCAAACATTTGACGACCCAGAGGAACCATGGACATCATTGGTTTCAGAGGGTCCCAAGTGTTGGGCCGGGCTGGCTGTTCTTCAGAATGGGCCGCTGGCCGCTCTGTGGTCACTGGAGCCTGTAGGTTGGGTGGGGCCTGGTAATCTGTATTTTTAAACCCCGACGGGTTTGGGAGTGTCTGACCTAGTCTAAGGTCTTTTGTTCCATGAAGAAATTGACGTCCAGGGAGACAAAATAAATGACCTCCAATGCCACACCCAGTCGTGGCTAATGGGGGAGGGAGCCCAGATCCTCCATAGGTTAGGGGGGCTGGAGGGGCATTCTCCAGGAGCTGACTGTGCCAACTCCCTCCCCTGGGGCTCGTTCTGTGTGAGCAGAAGTGCCATCGTTCGCCTGGACCCTCTGTCCGCTGAGCTCCACAAGGGGGAAGGTGGGGCTACCTGCTACCTGGGGAGGTGGTCGTGGGGACAGCTTGGACAGGTGGACTCTGTGCCTATAGGTATTCAGCATGGAGCGGCTACAGGACAAGAAGAGCTGGGTCCAGGCCCAAGGGGCCTGCCAGGAGTTGGGGGCCCAGCTGCTGAGCCTGGCCAGCTACGAGGAGGAACACTTCGTGGCCAACATGCTCAACAAAATCTTTGGGTACTGAGCCTGGGGCAGTGGGTTGTGCGCATCTGTGTGGGCAGGGGTAGGGTCAGGGCCACCGGGCCCCAGTGAGGCCTGGCCGAGGGCTTGGCATGACCTGTGTACCTGCAGCTACGCCAGGCCTGTCCCATACTCCCTCGGGTAGCCCTTGTTTCCCTGGAGTCAGGGCGCCGTGGTGCCCACCAGCATCAGGAAACCTTAATGACTTTTACCTTAGTAAAAAGGAAACTTTTACCTAAGTAAATGCCCTCCCCAGGCCCCAACACTGCAAAATCTTCTATAGTCAGATCTAAGTTGAACATCTACCCCCCTCCCACCCAATAATAACCCACACTCCTCAATAAGCAGCTTTTCTGAGAGATAGGAGGAAAAAGGCTATAAATGTTAGGCAAACAAATAAATGTTTACCCATGGGGTTCCCCTCCAGCCCCCATCTTTGTCTGGTGGGCACCAGCATCTTATGATACACAGCACCCGTAATCCCTTTGCACTAGGTAAACACCAGATGGATCCAGGCTTCCTGCGATCTTAATTCCAGGCCTGTATCTTCCCAGCAAACATCACCACTGCATTAGTCCACTAGTGACCATACCAGCACACATCATTGCTACTCACCACGCACCGGGCCCTCTACTAAACATTGTAATCCTCGTCAGTTCCCTCACCTGCCCTAGGAGTAGACATCATCATCGATCTCTGTGGGCCTATATGGAGTTGGGCCATAGGCCCCAGGTCACAGCTGCCCTGGCCTGGTGATGGAATCCTAGTCTATCTCATTACAGAACCCCAGGTGTCTGTTCATCCTCTCTGACTTCTTAAACCCCCGAAGGTGAAAGCCTGCAGAGTTTGGCTGGCCGGCAAACCTCACCCAGAGGGAAGCAAGGGGAGGGGACAGGAAGGGGAGTGATGCAGCAGTGTGGTATGCCCAGAATGCCCAGATGGAGAGACCGCAGGCCCTCCAGTGGCCCAGGTCAGAGTGGCAAAGGGCAGGGGGTGTGCCCCTCCATTCCCCTCTCTTCTGCTCCCGCCCCCGGCCTTTTGCTGAAGTGAATCAGAGCCCGAGATTCAGGAGCAGCACTGGTTCTGGATGGGCCTGAACCGTCGAGACCCTGGAGCAGGACCAAGCTGGCACTGGAGCGACGGTCTGGGGGTGAGGGCAATTGGAAGAGGGGCGGGGCCGGGCTTGTTTGTGGGTGGGGCCTGTTTGGACTGGGCCAGCAGACAGGTGGGCCAAGTTTAGGGGAGTTGGGGCGCCACTGGCCAGAGCTGGCAGGAAATGGGAGGGTGTCCAGCCTAGGTTGGGGGTTTCCGCTTATTGCCCTTCCTGGGCATGGGGGGAGGGGCAGCCTCGCCTCACCACAGAGCCCTTCTCCACCCCGACCTCCTCTTCAGTTCTCTTACCACAACTTCGACCGGAGCCGGCATGACGACGACGACATCCGGGGTTGTGCAGTGCTCGACCTGGCCTCCCTGCAGTGGGTGGCCATGCAGTGCGAGACGCAGCTGGACTGGATCTGCAAGATCCCTCGAGGTCCGGGGCGCCCCCTCCGGAGAGAGGGAGGATGGGGAGAAGGACTGGGCTCGGGACCAGCCCGCTGGGCTTCGCTGCAGTCTGTTCTCGTTGACCGTAGGTGTGAGTGTGAAGGAGCCTGACATCAACCCGCAAGGTGAGGTCTGCTCCCCCAGCAGCCAGGGCGGGGAAAGGACCGCCTCAGATGGGACAGCCAAGGGGGTGAGGGGCTCGAGTCTATGGAGTATCGCGTATGGGGCAGCCCAGGGCCCGGCGTCGCCAAAGGCACAAGTCCTTTGGAGACGGGAGGTGCCCGCAGTCATCCTGTGCGCACGCAGGCCGGCTTGCTGCCTTCCCTGGCCTGGCCCTGGTGTGCCCCCAACTTGGAGGCCACACCCACAGCCACACCTCCTCGGTGCCCCGCAGGTGGGCGGGAGTGGCTGCGTTTCCAGGAGGCGGAGTACAAGTTCTTCGAACACCACTCCACGTGGGCGCAGGCGCAGCGCATCTGCACCTGGTTCCAGGCCGATCTGGCCTCCGTGCACAGCCAGGCTGAACTGGACTTTCTGGGGCACAACCTGCAAAAGGTGGGCCTGTGAACAAGTGGGGGGCTGCGGGCAGGGGGAGGGCAGGCGTGA
This sequence comes from Galemys pyrenaicus, assembly GCA_019455555.1. Classification (NCBI taxonomy): domain Eukaryota; kingdom Metazoa; phylum Chordata; class Mammalia; order Eulipotyphla; family Talpidae; genus Galemys; species Galemys pyrenaicus. Next base: position 2,899,499 of record JAGFMF010012271.1, read on the forward strand.
CTGCCCTGCCAACCTTCAGTTGCCTGCCCAGCTCCCCCAGTTCTCCCGAGGCCAGGAGCAGCACTGGTGGATCGGCTTGCACACCTCGGAGAGCGACGGGCGCTTCAGGTAGGCACCCTGGGCGCTCAGCAGGTGTGGGAGGGGGCGCCTGCATGGAATGCCTGCTGTGTCCCCACACTGGAGCTGGGGAGATGGCGAGGCACACAGACAGGTAGACTCCGATTTGAATCTAGGTGCTCTGGCCCTAGCTGGCTGTGTGACCTTGAGCAAGGGACTTAACCCTTTCTGGGCCTTGGATTCCTCATGTGAAAATGAAAATAATGAGGCCCGTCTGGCAGGATTGTTGTAAGGATTGAAATCAGGGGTGTGATGTCCTTAGCACAGCACCCGGCACATGGCTGGGCACCAAATAATGGCAGCACGTGTTATGCTAGGGGGCCCCTCCGGACATGGGCAGGGACATGGTGGGCCCCAGAGGCCTCTGTATTCAGACCGCACCTACCAACCTTGTGGGGGCAGTGAGTATGTGCACACTGTTGTGTCCTGGGCCAGGACCCTCAGACTTCTTTTCTAGCTAGACATACCCAGGGAACACTGGGCTTCACCTGGAGCCACCAGGTCTTTGGGTCCCCAGCTGTGCTGCGCTCCATAACCACAACCCCCATCTTGTAGCACTGAACCCCTCGATGTAGGTCCTTCCTGCCCCCTTGGCTGAGGCCTTCCTGACTGCATGTAGGAGAGGCGGGGCCCATGGCCAGTGCCAGAGTCATCCCCGCTTGGTGCCATTGCAGGTGGACAGATGGTTCCATTATAAACTTTATCTCCTGGGCACCTGGCAAGCCTCGACCCATCGGCAAGGACAAGAAGTGTGTGTACATGACGGCCAGCCGAGGTGAGGGTGAAGGGAGGGCAGGAAGGTCTCAGAAAACTGGTGAGAAGGTCACTGTAGAGGGCAGTGAGGACTGGTCAGAGCCATCTGCTTGTCCTTCTCTTTGCTCCCACAACCGAAGAAGGGCAAGACCCAGAGAGGGGAGGGCCTGTCCCCACAGCCCAGCAGCCACAGAGGATTGAGTTCAGAGCTGGACACAGGGTCCCGAGCCCCAGCCAGCCTTCTCTCAAGGGTTGAAGTGAGTTGCCCTGTCCTGGGGTGACTGCCCTGCTCTCCCTTCTCTGCAGAGGACTGGGGGGACCAGAGGTGCCTGACAGCCTTGCCCTACATCTGCAAGCGCAGCAACAGCACCAGAGAGGCACAGCCCCCAGACCTGCCACCCACCGCTCTGGGAGGCTGCCCCTCTGGCTGGAACCAGTTCCTCAACAAGGTAGGAGGGAGGGACTCCCAGCGGGGCCAGGGGAGAGTCTGGGAACCTCAAGGAGGCCTGGCCCTTTGGCCACATCGTAGTCATGGCCTCTTGTCTGTGCCCACCAATCTCTCTCCTACTTGGCTTCAGTGCCGGGGCCAGACTCTTGGGAAAGAACTCAGTGTGGTCACCCCTTCTGATCCACCAGGAAAAGGGGTGTGTCAAAGAATTTGGTGACCTTTCTACATCAGTGGTCACCAAACATTTTGATAATGATTCCTCCTAGTAAAATAAAATCCTGACCATATGAGGTACGTATGTATGTAATATGTAATAAAATCTGCACAAGCACAAAGCAAGATGAAGTGTGAGCTAAAGGTTTAAGCAGTGGACAGCAAAAAAAAGTTAAATTTTTTTTGAAAGTGGTATGAAAAAACTTTGTGCTCACTCCAAAATCATCAGCTATCCTCATTAATATTTAAGTAATGTTAAAGAGCAAGGTGATTGCATATTCATTCTTTTTAAAACTCTTTGCCTGACACTTTGTGATTCATGACTCACAGGTCTTGTTTGACGTTCAAATTATTTCAGAACATGGATTTAATGGTTGTACATTAAAAGATTGCTTCATGAAGACAAATAGATCGAAATGAAAAAAGTTCATCCATCATTGGCTGCGCTTTTCAAGTCATTCTCTCCATTTCTCAGTCCTGATTAACTGAATTAATTAAAGGTTTGGGCTTTAAAATTGTGTGGTAAGTGGCAGCATTTTAAACGAATCTGCCTCAAAACTAATCAGCCCTGATCAAGAGGGTTCAGAAAAATATCTTGGGCAGATTTTTAAAAATCATTTAGAAAATTCCCTTCCCAAGTGTTTAGCGTGTGCAGCTGGGAATGTGTGTTTGGGGAAACGGAGTTCATCAGCGCAGGATGCTTCTCTGGTGCTGTTTTCCAAAGGCTCTGTGTAGAGGATGTTCTTACCTTCCCAGCCGTGACCGATAGATCAGCTCTGGTGAGACTGTCCTGGAAAAGAGCGTCTTTCCAGCTTCTGGCTGGGAAGAGCTTCTTCCGGGAGGAGAAGATGCCCTTCCTTGTTTGTGCTGTATCTCGCTGTGAGCCTCAGCTCACACAGCATCTTTTAAGACCGCTTAGTCTGGTGGTGAGGGTTAGCTTAGTTAACACTGAGAGCATCATCTGTAAGTCTTTGTCAGCACTGGAGTTCTTTCTCTTCTCAGAATGTTCAGGTGGCTGTTACACCTCTTCTATCTTGATGAAAAAATAAGTTCTTTGTTTGGGGGTTTTCCAGGCTGTCTTCTGGGGATGGAGTTTGGCGGCATCCAGAATGGTCCATTGGTTGGACATACCTGCACGGGCTTCCCTCCAGCACAGCCTCTGGCAAAGCTAAGCTGTCTCAACCCCCGGCATTTGAATTGTTTACCTTTATATCTAGAAGGTTGGCACCACACCCAGACCCCATGTAGTATGTGCCCAGGCCTGCTGGGAGGGTTGGTGGTGTGAGACCGAGTGTTCTTATGAGGCCTATGAGGGTTCTATGTGCCAGATACGTCTGTGGCAGGATCTAGTACACCTTCCTTACCGAGGAGCAGGAAAGGGTTGAAGGTATAGGCACAATCAGTGTGGAAGGGTGGAAGGTACAGGCACAGTCAGAAAGCTAAACAAAAGATGTTGCTTTGTGAGTAATTAAGAAAAAGTCAGTGTAGCACTGAAAAATCCAGAAAGAAAGAAAACTCCAGAGTTTCCAGAGATAACCACTATCAATGTTCATTACACCCCTTCCTGCCTTTTCCATGTAGTTGACATCATTCTAAACAGTACAACTTTGTACTTGGTGTTTCTTTCTCAGCTTTATATTTTAAGCATTTTCTCATGTTCTTAAATTTTTCTAGAAATTTTTCATATGGCTTCTTCCACCTGATACGAAACCGTATATTTTACATGCATAACGGGCCCAGCACCTGACAAGCCACTTGGTACACCTGTGGTGGCAGGTAACCCAGCGGAACACTCCCTCTAGCTGTGACTTCTTGCTGCAGGGGCAGCCTGTGATGTGACTGCAGTTTCTAAGTTGATGACTAATCTTACTAGTTATTTAAGTGAGGCCTCCGAGTGGCTCTTAAAGTACTTCTGTGAAATCAAATGCATGAGTTTTGTGACAGCCTTCCAGAAAAAGCGTACGTTATTTCTGGGCTTCTGGTTTTCTACCAAGATTCTGACACTGCGTCGGTGAGCTGGTCCTGGATCTTAGCACTTACCTTAAGGGTCCTTGCTTGCGTCCTGTGTTACTCTTTTAGCCTTTAGTTTGAAATTTTAGTCATTATTAGTTTTTAAGCATATTTTATATCATTCTTCATTTTTGTACAGTGTATACTTTCTCCTCTCAGCTGTAATCCCTGTGAAATTCCCGCCACCAGTTCACCCGTGTCCCATCACCATAGTCCTTTGCGCTCTTCCCACCCATTTTGTTCTTCCCGCTCCTCCTCCCCTGAAGAATGAAAAGACAGATTTTTAAAATTCTGTTTTGCAGAAGAATGAGTTGAAGCCTGAAAGATGAAGTTAGGGCTGGGCTCTGACCCACACCCCACCCCTCCCTGCCTGTGACCCTAAAACTTCCTTCTGTTCTTCCTCTCATCACTGTGGCACGGAGCAGAAGATCATTGGAAATCATTCATTGCCAAAGAAAGAGGCCTCACTTGGTAAACGATTGCCCACATAGGATTCTTTCAACTCTGGAAGTAATGAAGTAGGAAGAGAGAAACAAAATAGAGTGTTAGAAGCTGGTGCTTAACACAGAACAAAGAGCCTTCCCAAATAAACAGAAGTAAACTTGCACCTCGAAGGCAAGATGAGAGACTCAGACAGCAGTCAGGAAGGTGGTGAGCAGAAAGTGAGGCAGACCTTGTCTCTGTCCCCCAGGGCTTCATCCAGCGCTACTGTCATAGGTAGAAGAGCCTTTGGTGGCCCAAAGAAGCCCTCCCCCAGGAGCCCCAGTGTGAACCTGCTGTGCCAGGACCTGGCTGCAGGAGACCCAGGAGTGCTGGTTCTGATATTTTTTCTCTCCCAGCCCCCAAGTCTCCCCAGACCTGCTGCAGAGGGGTTTGTGGGTTTGCTGGGCAGGGAGGTGGAGCTAGTCATCATGCCTCCTCCCGCCCCCCAGTGTTTCCGAATCCAGGGCCAGGACCCCCAGGACCGGGTGAAGTGGTCAGAGGCACAGTTCTCCTGTGAACAGCAAGAGGCCCAGCTGATCACCATTGCGAACCCCTTAGAGCAAGGTAGGGTCATCCTGTGAGGATGCACCAGCATCCTCTAACAGCCTCCCCCAAGTGGCTGGAACTGAGCCACCTGGGGGCTCCCACTCATAACTCTCTCTTTGGGGGGCTGCAGCATTCATCACAGCCAGCCTGCCTAGCGTGACCTTTGACCTTTGGATTGGCCTCCATGCTTCGCAGAGGGACTTCCAGTGGGTGGAGCAGGAGCCTTTGCTCTACACCAACTGGGCCCCTGGGGAGCCCTCCGGCCCCAGCCCTGCTCCCAGTGGCAACATACCGGTGAGGGTGCCCCTCCCACCCTCCTCAGCAGCCCCCGCTCACTGAGGCTGTGCAACTTGCCTTCATTCCTTGGGTCCCCCCTTCCGGCCCCTTTGTTCATAGCGCAGCCTTTTGGGGTCAGTGGCACAAGGGGGCAGCTGTTGGGACTCTCCTGAGCAGCTTCTTCCCCCCAGACCAGCTGTGCGGTGGTCCTGCACAGCCCTTCAGCCCACTTCACTGGCCGCTGGGACGACAGGAGCTGCGCGGAAGAGAGGCATGGCTTCATCTGCCAGAGGGGCACAGGTGTGTGCTGCGGGGAGCCAGGAAGCCCGGTGCTGGGTTGGGCAGTGGGCCCTGCCAGGAAAAATGAAACATGGTCCCTGACCTCGGGGTCCAGGAGTAGAGTATTTATTTGGGCAGAAAGGCCAGAGCCCAATCAGAGGAAGAGCATTGAGTAGCCAGGGGTCTCAGAGGCAGCTTTGGGGTGCGGCAGGCTGAGCAGAGAGAGACCCTGAGCCTGTGCTGTGTCGGAACCTGAGGCTCTGTGTCTAATGCCTGTGCTCCCTGCGCAGCCCTCTCTCTGCTCCGTGTCCCTCTGGATGCAGCAGGTTAAGACTCAAGCTTGCTTATCCACTTTTTTAAAAAATATATTTATTTCTGCATACAAGAACTGGGGTACAGGCCAGAGGTGCGGGAGTGGGGGGGGCGGTGAGAGGACTCACCAGAGACAGAGTGGGGAGCAGAACAGGCAGACAGAACAGAGCAAACACACAGCCGAGGGGAGCAGCGAGGTAGGAGGCAGGAGAGGTCTGCTGTGCCGTGTGGGTCCGCTCCCTAGCTGGGGATTAAACTCATGCTGCAGCAGCTGTGGATGCTTCACAGTGTGGTGCTTAACCCCTTGCGCCACCGGGGAGGCCCTCCCCCCTTGCTTATCCACTTCTTAGCAAAAATGTTTTAGTGATAATAACCGTGGCAAACCTCACTGAGAGTCACTCTGTCCCAAGCACGGTGCCCAGTGCAGATCTGGGCTTTGCCTGCTGTCTGGAGCTCCCCTGGCCTCATGCCTGGGAATGGGGTGCTGGAAGCTTAGCCCAGCCTGAGCCCTGCCCCCCTCCCTGTAGACTTGTCCCTGAGCCCATCGCCAGCAGCATCGACCCCTGCCTTGGGCGCTGAGCTCTCCTACCTCAACGGCACCTTCCGGCTGCTGCAGAAGCCGCTGCGCTGGCAAGACGCCCTCCTCCTGTGTGAGAGCCGCAATGCCAGCTTGGTGCACGTGCCTGACCCCTACACTCAGGCCTTCCTCACTCAGGCTGCCCGAGGGCTGCGCACACCACTCTGGATCGGGCTGGCCAGCGAGGAGGTGGGCCCTGAACCCTTGTCCTGCCCGGGGCTGGGCCGACTTCCCTCCCTGGCCTCTCCTAACCCCTGCCTTACCTGTCCGCTTCTTCCCACCTCATTGCTCCCTCCTGCCCAGGGCTCCCGGCGGTACTCCTGGGTCTCAGAGGAGCCTCTGAGCTACGTGAACTGGCAGGATGGGGAACCCCAGCAGCCAGGGGGATGTGCCTACATGGACGTGGATGGGGCCTGGCGCACCGCCAGCTGCGACACCAAGTTGCAGGGGGCTGTGTGTGGCATTAACAGAGGTATGTGCCCGCCTGCCAGGGCAGGAGAAGGGCTGCAGGGGGCAAGGTGTAGGCAGTCCCTGGGAGGACCCTGGGCCACTTCCTCCATCCTGCACCCCACAGGGCCATCTCCTCCCCGGAGAATAAGTTTCCACGGCAGCTGTCCTCAGGGCCGGGCCGACTCTGCCTGGATTCCCTTCCGGGAGCACTGTTACTCCTTCCACATGGAGCTGTTGCTGGGCCACAAGGAGGCACTGCAGCGCTGCCAGAAAGGTGGGCATGGCAGGGGAGACCCCACGCGAGGGCATTCTGGGTGGTACCCCTCATCCTGGGCATTCACAGGCCCCATGAATGCAGTCTCCATGCTCCACGCCACCCCTGGGAGCACTCACATAAGGGCCCCGGACGTGGCGATACACAGACACCAAGTGCAACCTCACAAGTCTACCCTTGCACACACGTGTGCACACACACATGCACACACACATGTCCTCTCCTGAAGCTGCAGAGAGGAGCGCTGGCTCCTCCCTGGGGCTCTGCTGCCCCAGGAGACTTCTGTCTGATGTGGGCCTCCTTGTATCCAGCGGGAGGGGCAGTCCTGTCCATTCTGGATGAGATGGAGAATGTGTTTGTCTGGGAACACCTGCAAAGCTTTGACGGCCAGAGCCGGGGTGCCTGGCTGGGCATGAACTTCAATCCCAAAGGTGGGTACCCTGTGTGTGGGGTGGGGAGGGTCAGGGTCAGTCTGCAGGGCATGGCAGGGGTGAAGAGTTGTGGGAGGGGGGCTGGTTCTAGAAGGGGCCTGTCTCCCCACCTGCTCCTGCTCCACCTTGTCTCCCCTCCCTGGGCCCCCTCAGTGCCGTCTTTCCCCTAGGAGGCACCCTGGTCTGGCAGGACAACACGGCTGTGAACTACTCCAACTGGGGCCCCCCCGGCCTGGGCCCCAGCATGCTGAGCCACAACAGCTGCTACTGGATCCAGAGCAGCAGCGGGCTGTGGCGCCCAGGTGCCTGCACCAACGTCACCATGGGCGTGGTCTGCAAGCTGCCTCGAGGTGTGCCCCCCAGCCCTGGCCGGAGGGGAAGGGGAACAGTGTTCAAAATTAGGCAGACAGGGAGAAACTGACCCCATTATCAAAGGGACAGTTGGTTCTCCAAAGCCAAAGCGAGCTTACTGGGTGTGGTATCTGCAGGGCCATGCGCTTGCGGCCATCACACCTTCATGCTCCCGGTTACTGGGCGCCCCAGCAGCACACCTGCCCAGCCGCCTCTGCCCCCCAGCAACTAGTGCTCACTCTGCAGGCCACACAGTAAATGAGGCAGAACTGACAGGCCGGGACTCTCCGCAGGATACGTGTCTGTGGGGAGGACTGACCAATTCAGTGAAGCCCTGGCCTTTTGTGTGGTTAAGGGCAGACGAGTTCAAGCCCCGGCCATGCCACTTACCGCCTGTGACTGTGGGCGCCTGTTCCTTCATATGTAAAACGGGCATAATAATAGTCCCTGCCGGATTAGATGAGTCGAGAAGGTGGCTGGGCTCAGGAAGGGCTCCGTGTGTGTCTGCTTGTTGTTTTTATAATTCGGCTGTTGCTGTTAACTGGGCTCCTTCTTCTCCACAGCGACGGACAGCAGCTACTCCCCCTCATGTGAGTCCAGCGCGGGGACCGGCCCTCTCCCCCTTGCCCTGCATCCTGGTGGCGGGCGGGCCGGTGGGCGTGGGGCGGTGGCAGGGCTTCTCCATGGGGTCTGTCCGTCCCGCCACAGCAGCACTCCCTGAGAACCCGGCAGCCCTGGTGGTGGTGCTGATGGCCGTGCTGCTGCTCCTGGCCCTGCTGACCACTGCCCTGACCCTCTACCGGCGGCGACAGAGCACCGAGCGCGGGGCCTTCGAGGGTGCCCGCTACAGCCGCAGCTCCTCCGGCCCCGGCGAGGCCACTGAGAAGAACATCCTGGTGTCCGACATGGAAATGAACGAACAGCAGGAATAGAGCCAAGCGCGTGGGCAGGGCGGGGGGCAGGAGGAACTGGGGCGCAGGGGTCAGCTGGCCCCCTGCTAGCTACCAGTCTAGCTGGCCTATGGAGGGGTGCCCTGGGGAATTGCTGTTGGGAGCTGGGCCTGAGCAGGCCCTGAGCTGGTGGGGTCCCTCCTTCCCATGAGGGCTGGGCTGAGTCCTGGCTGAACGCAGCATGGAGTTTCCCATTTGGGGGGCCTGAGGTCTTGTCACCTGGGCCTGTGCACCCATGGTAACCAGAGGCAGGGCAGGAGCCTCTTTCTCTCCAGAATCCTCTGCCCAGGCCTGCTGACTCTGGCCCCAGGACCCCTTCTCACTGCAGAGCCTGAGGGGCCTCTGCTGACCCTCAGCCACCTCTGTCACTTCTCCCCATCTGGCAACCTCAGGTCTGAGTCTCCCACCCCATCCCCTGACCCCTTTCACCTAGCCCTACTGAGCCAGGGCTCTGGGGTTTGAGGAGCCTTCTTTCTCTTGGTGGGGGTCATCTGAGGGGCCAAGCACCCATCACTCCCATGCCTACTGGGGTGGCTATGGGAAGGCCAGAGCAGGGGGCGCCTATGTTGGGCCTAAGAACCAGGGTACCCCTGTGGTGTCAGCTCAGCTGGAGACAGGGCTGGAGAGAGACACCTCAACCTCCTGGGGCTGACCAGGCTGGGCTGGGGTGTCATCTGCCAGTTGGGGGAGGACCCTGTCCTTAAAGAGTCCCCTGTGGGGACCAAACTATGTTCCCTAAAGTTTCCAGTCCTTGCTCTGGTTTAAGGAGAGGTAGGGGTTTCCAGTCCTGGGGGCTTCAGAGAAGTGGGAGCCCGAGTCCCGCCCTCTAGTGGAGCCCAGAAGAACAGCATGCACCCCTGGAGCGGCCCTGTGTTGGGGTGCTGACCCAGTGCCTTTCCAAGATGCCAGCGTCCCAGCCCAGAGGGAGGGTCCGGCCAGTCCTGGTGCCACCGCGTGGGACAATGTGAACAGTCTCAAAGACATGGTCTTTTTTTTGTAGTTCTCGATTTTTTTAATGTGCCATTATTGTCGAAAAAAGCAAAAAAGAAAAGCAAACAAATAAAACACCTTTAAGAGGCTTGAGAGAGAAGAGGCTTGAATTCCTTGCTCCCTGTGTTGCTGCAGAGGTGAGCATGCCATTGCTGGGGGGTGCATCCCATCGCCTCTCTACACCCCACCAGTTTGCTTCCTTCCGTCTCTGGCCCCGGGCGGACCCTCTCACTCTGGCCCTTGCAGGAACTCCCCCTTCTGAGCCTGTTCACCCTTTTCTCTGTCTCTGGTGGGAGCTCAGCCCCCAGCTGGAGAGGGGCTGTCTTTTAACCACGTGTCAGTGGAGCCAGGACCCACGGCCCTCAGGTTGCTTTCAGGATCATTGAGAGTTAAATAAAAATCACCTGTGCAAGGTAGTTAGCAGGGTGTCTGGGAGCTCATGTGGTAAGTACCCCACAAACGCCAGCTGTCCTGTTCTTTCTGGGCTGTGGCTCCCAGGAGGGTGAGTGCAGTGGCAGGAAGGCAGCACTGGAGCAAGGTTCAGGATGGTTCTGGGCAGACGGGTCAGGGAAGGAGAGTCTTGGAGCCCTCGGTGGCTTTTCATGCTTTTATTAGTAGAGGTGTCCAGGTACATGGCAGGCAGGGATGCCAGGGGACTGGGAGGCTGGCAGGCCTCCCAGCCCCTGGCGCATGTCACCCTCTCAGCTGCTTCTTCTCTTTCTCTGCTGCTGCTGCTGCTGCTGCTGCTGTCGGTTCTCTCGGTCCGTCCTCGCAGTTCTGTCTGTTGGTCCTCGCAGTTCTGGCGTCCTCATGACACCGCCCATTTATGCCCGTGTCCAACACAGGTGCGCCCACTTGCGCATGCCCACCCTGGAATGCTCACAGCACCGCAGGTGTCCATCATCAGTGGTGGGAGGGTGGAAATACCTGATCAACCTTTACCCTACAGTGAGGTGCCCAGCCCGACCTGTCACCGTGCATCCCAGCAGCCACTGTCCCTGCCTCTGTGCTGGAGAAATCTCGTCAGTGGGGGAGCTCAGGCTCTAAAGCCCGAGGCAGGGGCGTGGCTTGGGTGCAGCCTGCCGACCTTCACCTGCTCCTCATCAGGATATTTAAGCTGGAAACAAAGCAACAAAGAGCAGGCCCTGCCCACAAAGGGCCAGTAACCGCCAGGTGGTCCTAGGTGCTGTGAGGAGGCCCAAAGCAGGCCCAGGGAAGGCGCGTCCTTGGGCAGTGGTGGAGGATCTCGCCAGAGCGGGTGAGGCTGGAGCCTAGAGGGGTGAGGGAGCAAGGAGGACGGGTATGCAGGCCAGGTCCCAGGGGTGGGGGCGGTGGGTGAGGCCCATGGCTGTGCTGGCCCTGCTGAGGGTCCCTGGTGCTCCAGAGGACCAGCCGGGAGGCCTGTCTGGTTGGAGCCAGAGGAAGGAGACAGTGGAGCGGCCATGTCAGGTGGGGGAGCTGTTGGTTTCGGTCGGTGGACAGTTGTTGGGAAGGGCTAATCTACCCTCGAAGGCAGCGGGTTGGGTCCTGTGTGCTGCGCATGTGCTGCGCTTGCTTTGTGATCTTTAAAACAAGTTTCTACTTTTCTGAACAGGTAAGACCAGCACGTGGCTCAAAGCCCAGCCAATCTAAAGAGGCCCCTATTGAGAAGCCTCACTCACCCTGCCCTATGGCTGCAGGTAACCGCCTCTGTGAGTTTCCCGTCTTTGTCGGTGCTTCAGAGAACGTGGCAGGGAGGTTGCTGTGTTGCTGGGCCCTGCGTGAGAGGAAGGAGGCAGGGCGGCGCCAGCGTGTTGGCTGACGGCAGGGTGAATGGGGTGTCGTTCCCTGAGTGGGGACCTGAGGGGCAGCCTGGAGGTGCTTGTCTGAGCCCAGCTCAGGCCCTCCAGCGCGCCTGCCCCATGGCCCAGCGTCAGCTCCCCTGACAGGCGGGGCAGGACCCGTGGAGGCTGGGGGGGCCCCAGTCCACTTCACCCTGGAGTGAGTCGCTCTCCAAATTGGTGACAGGTCCCTGGGTGAGTTAAGCACCCTGCTCTGGCTACGGCTCTCGCTTGACCAGACTGTAGGGGAGCCCTCTGCAGAAGGCCTCTGGGAAGCCCAGTCTGACCCTGGCCCTGGGAGAGAAGAAAAGCTGAGGTTGAAGGCAGGGTCATAGGCTCCCAGGGGGCGGCAGGGTGGCGAGGAAGTGAGGGCCCAAATGTCCAGTGCTGCCTGGGGGCAGTGACTGATGAGTGTCCAGAGGTTTAACTCATACCAGAAATTTCCTAGCTTGACTTTTTGTTCCCTTGAGTTGCTGGAGTCCTCCCCAGAGCCCTGCATTCCAGCAGCAAGCGTTTCAGACATTGTCATAGTCACCTGGGCCCAGCCCAGCCCTCTACAAACCTCTGCTCATGGGTCCTCTGATCACGCTCCCCGGGGACAGGCTCTGGGTGAGGCCTTTGGCCTGTGGCTTCAGGACAGTGCCGTTCTAGAGAAGACTAGGTTTAGCCTCCTCTCTTCCTCCTTATTTAATGCAGCAAGCATTAAGCACCCCTCCCCATGCCCTCTTTGCTGGGTGGGGGTGCCCTGAGGCTCATCCTGGGAGCCTGGGCAAAGGCTCTGGGCCAAGCGGCCAGGTATAGGGCCAGTCTGGCTTGCTCCTGGATGACCAGGACACCTCGCTGAATCCAGGAGTGAACAGCGGGGGATGGAACTGCTTTCCAGAGAACCATGCCAAGCCTTTTCAGTAATCTCTCCTTGTCAGGCAAGCCAGAAATGGCCTCCTCCCAAGAGTCCTGGCAGAGCCAGTCTGGCCCGGTGGGCAGCGCCATGGGGCTGCGGCGTGAGATGCTGGCCAGCCACACCACATGGCTGTCTGGGAACGGAGCCCCAGGGCCCTGCCAGGAGCTCTTGAGCCCCAGGGTTTGTGTCTGTAGCAGGGACAAGGTAAAGAATCACATCTTGAGGGAGGATCCCAAGAAAGTAAGGCCGGAAGAGGGAGGGATGGGGGAAAGAAATGGAGGAAATGAGGGGCCGCGGGAGGATGGGCAGGAAATGAAAATGCTCAGAGGTTCAAGTCTGGCCTGAGTGTCCCCATCGTAGAGGCCAGGCTCCTGAGAGGCCTGGGGGGAGACTGATCCCCTGGCATCAGCATCCCTGGAACTGCAGGTTTCAGTCCTTTCTTAGGTGGCGAGTGGGTGGCAGAGAGCCAGCCCTGGAGGAAGGGAAGGAGCAAAGCTGCAGAAGGGGTTTTCCCCCTTGAGCTGGGTTCTCCCGTGGGAGTCAGTGCAAACCGGCGACTCCCAGTGCAAACCAGCTGACCTGTAGCTCCCTGCTCCCCATGCAGTGACCGATTCTAGCCAGCTGCTCCCCCTGGCCCTTTACCTGTGTGTGCCGGCCATTCCTCCTCTCTGCCTGCAGAGGCTCTCCCATCCTTCAAGGCCCTTTGTCCGCCCGGTGCCCTTTCTGCACCTGCACGGCCCATGCCATCTAGTCGTGGTTTCCGGAGCTGGTTAAGGATGTTACTCTCTCTCCTGCAGGCCAGGAGCTTAGCCCTGACAAGGCCTGTTCTCTGGAAACTTGGGTGCGTCAATCACTAACTTACCTGAGGTTACAGGTTTTATGGTGGCTCAATTTATATGTGTTAACCTGACGGGGCTGAGGGATGTCTGGGTAGCTGGTGAAACATTATTTCTGGGTGTGCGTGAGAAGAGATTAACCTTGAATTGGTAGAATGATTAAGAATATTCCCCTGCCGCATGTGGGTGGGCATTATCCACCTGGATGGAATAAAAAGGACCAGTTTGCTCTCTGCTGGAGCTGGGGCATCCTCTTCTCCTGCCCCTGGACATCAGTGCTTCTGTTCTCGGGCCTTCAGACTTGGACCGGAACTCAGACCATTGGTTTGCTGACTGTGTCTGAACTGGGCCTGCACTGTCGACTTTCCTGGGTCTCCAGCTTACAGATGGCAGGTTATGGGACTTCTCTGCTTCCGTGACCCCTCATAATAAGTCCCTTTGTCTATATCTACATATATTGTATTGGTTCTGTCTCTGGAGAACCTAACACGGGTTCCTCCTGTGTAACCAGGAAGGAGTTAGGTGGCTGATATCTGCCTCCTGGGCTTGTTGTGAGCATTAGGGAGGGTGTAAAATAACCATCACTAGTCCCAGCTCATAGGAAGTGCTGCAAGTGGCACCTTAGGTCATAAGACCTCGATTTGACTTTCTCTGTAGCTGTCTGTGGAAGGTGGGGCTCCAGCTAGGTGGGCCCGGTGTCGTTTCTGCGTCCTCAGGCCTGCACAGTGTTGATGCTGATGAGTGTTTGAGGGTCTTGACTCTGGCATTATGTGCCCAGTTAGAGGAGGACGAGTGCCCTTTTCAGCACTGTCTTAACCAGTGAAACCTGCTCCTCTGGCCCAGGCCTGATTCACCTACTGGGACTCCTGGCTGTGTCCCTGTTGAGTGAGGTGCGGGGGTCTGGGGTCCCTGCAGGCTCCCGGGCTCCTGAGGTGCTGTGGGCTAGGGGAGCGAATCTTTGAGTTCCTTTCCATAAACCCATGATAGGAATGGGGCAGCTGCCCCCAGCACTGCACATCTTCCTGGGGCTCCCACCCCAGGATGTGGCCACATTACCTCAAATTCCATCACATGCTTTGTAATAACTTCAAGTTTTAAAGGATGCACTGTTCCCGCTTAGACCTTTCTCAGTGTTGACACCTGAACACGTTTTTATCTGCCGTCAACCTTAAACATATTAAAAAACAGATTGAATATGGGTTGGGCCTCCTCTGGGAGTGGCGGAGCTTGAGGTTTGAGGACTTTTTGTTTCCATCATGGAGGTATCTTCAACCTGAATGTCTCTTCTAGATTCTTAGCACAGTGTTTTCACATGTCTGTCGTTCATTCCCTTTGTTTTTTGACCTGTGCCCATCTGTCTGTCTCCACAGTTTTCTGTGAGAAACCTCTTTCACCTCAAGTCTTGACCTGGCCTTTGGGCCTTAAGATGTAATTGGGAGGGGGCATGAGTCCACACCCCAACCAAGTGGGTCTTTATAGGGGTGGCAGCTGCCAACCTGTCCTGGCCTGTGGGGGTTCAGGATGTGTCCTCCCTCACGGTGGCGAGGATGGGGTGTGAGGAGAAGTGGAGTTGGGGGGGGGGGTGCTGTGAGATGTCCTTTCTGGGCTACTGGGCTTGGAGCCCTAACTTTTTGTCTAAGGAGGTTGAAATAACCACAAGATGAAGCTGGGTGAATAAAATCAGTTTACTGAACATGGGGCTCGATTCCACTGGGGGTGGAGTGAGGCCTGAACAGGTGCCTTCCATAGGCCACTGGCCCTGTTAAGGCTGCTGGGGGCCCTTGGGCTTCTGGCTTGAGGGGCGGCAGCAGAGTACCTTGGGGTGCTCGGCGAGCTCAGGCTGCTTGGCCCATGCTGCCTGGGATTGAGCTGGTCTCTGTTGCTGTCTGTCGATGCTCAAGGCAGACCCCAAGAAGAGAGTGGCATGAGATGACAAGGATAACTGCGAACACACTGGTTTCAGTTTCAGTAAAGAGGAAGAGGAAGGGGCACATGGGAGATAGAAAGGGCGACTGAAGGGAGAGTCTTGGCCAAGCTCCATGGCCAACTCCTTTGCTAGATGACCCGGCTGTTGCTTTGATCAACTCTGCTTTCACTTTCATCTCCCAACTCGGAATCTGGAAAGCAAGGAGTTCTCTCAGGCTGTAGAGCCACAGCAGATGGATCTGTCATGCAGGGGTATGGCCCTTCCTGCCCCCACCCAGGTGCAGCCACCAGCTCCCTCCCCCATCCTGGAACAGTGTGGGGAACAGATACCACCTGGGGAGTCCCCAGCTGGCCGCGCACTGGGCTTTCAGCCAGACCACGGTGCTTGGGCTGTAAGTCCCTCAACAAAGCATCTTGGCCACCTTCACATCCCCACATGGCCTGGCCCACAAATGCACAGGTTGAATGGCTGGAGGACTTTGTCTCGCCTCGGGATAATGGCCGCACATAATCTCCCATCCTTAACTTTGCAGTAGGGAAGGGGGAATTAACCCAGTTTTCCCAGAAGTCTTTTGGCCATCAAATGAGCTGAAGGCAGAGGGTCTTGTGATGGAAGGAATGAGAGCAAAGAGTCAGGGGGTCTGAGCGGAGGGGGCCAGAGTGGGGGCATTGTTCTTTATTCTTGGGGAAAACTTTCTTCCCATTGGCTTGAGTATGTGCACCCTCTTTGGAAGTTGTTTCTGACAGCTGAAGGAGGGCAGGGAGGAGGAGCCATTGATAGCACCCCTTCCTTACTGGGCCCTCTTAGTTTCCACCTCCACCCTGTCCTTTCCCCAAAAGCAAGTTGCCTGAACTTGTGCATATGTACATATTGGAGGGGTGGCCGGAGGGTGCTCTGCCTGTCCACACCCAAGGGCCTCTTGCCTGCCCTGCCTGTCCACACCCACACTGACGTCTGCAGGAGGCGTTGTTCCTTTCCCTGGTCTTGCTCTTGCACAGTCATATGAGCAGATGTAGGGGAGGCTGGGGCACAGCCGAGTGACATGTTGTCAGACCTGGGCACACACCCAGGCGCTCTCCCCAGTTGCCCTTGCCTTGGTGCTACCTATGGTGCTTGTGTGTATGGCCTCTGTTCCCAGGTGCAAGGGAGGGATGCCCGCGAGTAGGTTGGCAAGGGAACCGCACAGTCACAATGAGGCTGGCATCTCTTTGGGCCACCTGGGGTACCCTAGTGTTTTGTCCTTTCCCCCTCCCTGTTCACCTGAACTGAGCTAGGGTGGCAGGTCCCAGCTGTGACTCAGCTCTGGCAACCCATCTTAGCAAAGGCTGCCAGCCAGGTGAGTCATGCTTTGCTGCTGGGGACCAAAGGAGAGTGTGGCCTGGGGGAGGGTGCCAGGCATGTGGATCTGCCCTCTGCTGTCCTGGCTCTAGTCTAGCTGGTGGCTCTGGCAGGAAGCCAGATACAGGCTGCCTCTGATCAGCCGCCAGGACGCTCCCTGTGCAGGGCCCGCCAGTGTCTGGGGCAGTGTGCAGGGCTAGAGGCAAAGAGAGAGGAATCACACCCACGTTTCCAGGGGAGAACTGGCTGCTCCCCATTGCAGCTTGGAGCTCAGGCAGGGAGGGCCTGCGGCTGCTCTTCCGCGGAGATTCCTTTTTTAGCCCCACCCCAAGGATGCTCTTCTCCAGCAGCTCAAGACGTCAATCGCCCTGGGCTGATCCCAGGCCCAAATGGGAAAGGCTCCCGTGCGGGCTTGTTAGCGCCTCCCAGGGGCAGCAGGGCGGCAGCGGCCCGCAGCGGGCACTAGGGGTCGCCCCTGGCTCGCCGAACCCACCAGGGCGCGCCCGCCACCACAGGTACCCGAACCGGGAAGAACCGCGGCCCGCTCGGGGGTGGGGGCTGGAAGGGGTGCAGCCGGGCGCAGGCGGAGACCCAGCCGGGAGCCTCAGGCCACCGAGTCCTCCCCAGCGCGGCCGGCTGAGTCACCGCGGCCCTGGCACCCCAAGGGGCTCGCTGTCACGCCCTCTCCGGAGCAGTGGCTCTTGCCTGATGCCGAGACCTGCGAGGTGAAGCTCAGAGGCGATTTCCCGTAGGGTGTGTGCCCGCGACACAAAGGTCTTTTCTGGAGCTCTGCTCCCTGCCCGGCCGCCCCGTTGACCACCCCCGGCCTTGTTAGGACACAAGGGGGCGCTGGGCCCGCGCGGTCAGTAACTAGCTTGGATGTGGGGGCAACCCTCCCCTGGAAAAGGCCGTGGGCTCCTGGTGTGGACTCTGGGAAGCGCCCTCCTGCGGCTCTGCGCTTGGTCAGCCGTGGCCTCAGGTCTGCATGCCCGGAATAATAAATCGGGTTCGCTAGTGTGGGAATCTGGGCCCCCTCTCTGTGGAGATTTGGGCTGGTTCAGCCTCCCTACGCCTGTGTATTGGGGGTCCCCTAAAGCATCTCTGGGATCGGCTGCTTTGGGGTCTGGGAGGGCCCAGAAATTGTTTTTCATAAGTTCTAGGGTAAAGCCCATTTGAGAGTCACTGATCTGAACCTTGGAGGGGAGACAGTTGTAAACCCTCCCACCCCCGACCCCAGAAGCCCTCTAGGGATGGAATTGTCTCCATGCTAATGCTTGTTCTCCCTGCTGTGGGAGAAGTGCTAGCTGAGGCCAGGCTGGCCCTCCTGCATCAGTTAAGCACATTCCCTTCACTTGGGGTGTCTATGGGATAATGGACCTGTTTGAAGACAGCTGTCCTGCAGCCCTTGAGGGAACTTTTCTCAGCAACCTGTTTACCTGTTGAATGTCTGAGCTGAGCAGGCCCACTGGGTTGGAGGGAATGGTGAGAGGATCCAGGGGGCCACTAACCGGTGGATGTGGTCCCCTCTGGTAATGACCAAACAGCCCCCTTCCAGGGTTTAGGAGAAAACCTGAGAGCTCCGCCTTCCTGCACCCCCTTTTCCTGGATTCAGGAGAACCCCAGCAAAGGAAAAGGAAAAAACCCCCCCACAGTAAGTCATCCTACCCCAGCCCCGCCGGACCGGCCTCCCCTACGGGCCCTTTTCCTTGCTTCAGCTGAGTTAAAACCCTTATCTGCTGGCATCCAGTGGCTCCGCCTCGCCTTCCTGAGTGCTGCAAGAGCTTTCCCAAGCTTTGTGGGGCTATTTCTGCCCCTGGGTGGCGGCCAGCCCTCCCTTCCACAGCGCTAGGGCTAGTACAGTGACGGAATGCAAAGGTGGCAAACGCCCTCGACATGGCAGGGCTGACCCCCCAAACTTACTTTCATTTTCTTCCGGTCTGGGTTGTGGGTAATTTCTTGACAACTATGAGGAAGAAGACAATGAAAAGTGAATTGTTTTTCTAAAGCAAAAGTGAACAGATGTATGAATCTCTAGTCTGAGGAACATTCTAGGACTCCCCTATTTTGCCTTAAAGGGGCAGGGAAGGCGGGTGGAGGTGGGAGGTGCTGGGGCAGCATTATATTTGGCACCTGCCCGCCTCAGCCTGGCCCTAAAGCTGGGGCATCCTTCACCGGGGTCACCTTCGCCAGTTCTGACTCTGGCAGCAGGAAGAGACTTGCTTCCTTTCAACAACTGGTCTGAATAGCAGAGCCCGTTTGACCATCCCAGTCTCAGCCACAGGCTGCGGGGGTGAAGGCGGTGCTAATTGGCCACTTGCCTCGCCACTGGCTTTTAAACAATCGGTTGTATTCTCTGCCTGGCAGGAAGCAGCAGGCCCATCAAGGCTCTGGATCCCTCTTTGTTCTGACTTTATGGCATTTTTATGCCACAAAAAGAAACACTGTGTACTCCATGGGAGCCCATTGTGCCAGGCTGCAGAGATGTGGGCTCGGTGCAGAGGGCTGGTGCTCTTCCCCTGGAGAAGAAAGCCTTTGTGACAGGCTGGGGGACCCAAGCAGGGGTGCTGGACACTGTTACTGGGGCAACTGCTTGGTCAGTGTGGAGGCAGGTTGGCCTCTGGGTCCCTTTCCTATGCCTGAGGAGGAAGAGAGGGGAAAGGGGTCCATCCAGCCTCACACAGAGATGGGTTGGTGGACTGCTGCTGCTCCCAGTTCACGACTGCCCTGCCCGCTCTGCCCCTGGTTTCCTGCAGGTGAAGGTTTTCACAGGGGTGAAGAGTTAATACAGCACACTTGGCGAAGACAGGGCTGTTCTGCCTGGGAGCTTCAGCGCCTAAGAATGGGGAGGGCCCAGCGGCTCCTTCCCCTTGCAGGCACTCTGCCTGGCAGCTCCAGTTCTCTCTCAGGATCGTGAACCTCCTGGTCTGCGGTCCTGGGGTAGAAATCCAGGCACACAAACCCTTCATGTTTGCTCCCCGCCTATGCCTTCAAGCTGACTTCCTGCCCATCCCAGCCACACTCAACTCCTTGACTTTGCCAAAGAGGCAAGTCTTTTCATGTCTCTGAGTCTTTGTGCTTCCTGCTGTGGAGAATGCCCTTTCCCTCGCCACCTACTCTTGTCCATCTGCTAAACTCTCTAAGACTTGGATCAAACGTCACCTCCTGAGCTGATCATCTGATGGCAGTGATAGTGGAAGCAGCTTTGCCTCCAGGCTCCTGAAGCAGTGGGGAGGCTGATGGCAGAGCTCAACCTAACCAAATTGAAAAGCAAACCCTGCATGTCCCTGATGATGTAGCCTGGAGTGTATCCTGGAGGAGGAGGAGGAGGAGGAGGAGGAGGTGAGGATGGAGTCTCCTCACCCTCCAAGGCTCCTCTGTATTCTTCCACCTCTGGTTTCATCTTCCATCGCAACATCACACTTTTGAATACTCCCGCTTTCATATCTAGTCTCTCTTTAGACTCTGAGTCCCTTGCAGGCAAGGTGGGGTCTTACTCATCTTGGTTTTCAGAATATTGTTGAGACCCTGGCACATACTAGGCATGCAGGAAGTCTTTGACTAAGTCAGTATACCTTGGGTATACCTTGGGAGTGGCCTTTTGCTAGACCACTTCCTCTATACTCATGTGTACTATCACCTCCTCCAAAACATGACTCAGGACTTGCCTCCTAGAAGAAGCAGGTTCTGGTGCATGAGTTCATTTTCTGACCATCAAAAAGTTATTGAGCATGGGCTGTGTGCTAAGCATTTCCTAGGCCCATGGGACACGGAGGAGATAAAACTTCCACACCCACAAGAACTCTTGGGAATCCCTGGCCTGGCAAGATCTTATGTTGCCAATTCCACAGAATTGCCAATTTCTGAGAATTCAGTGAGTCCAGTGGGTCTTCTTGACCAGGTCAACCTCCCAGTTCTTTTTCTGGTTTTATAACTATGTTAGTCTCATCTCAGCTGGGCATTGACCTCCAGCAAAAGGACACCGTGGTGTCAAGTGTGACAGACACGCCCCCTGTGGTGTCAAGTGTGACAGACACGCCCCCTGAGTCCCCTCTGGCCACCTGGCTTGGCACAGGACTGAGGAGCCTGGAGCCAGTGAGCTCTCTGCGCTGCCAGCCAAAGGAGATGGGGGTGGGGGAAGCTTCTCTCCCAATGCACCTCTCTTTGGCCAAACATTGCCCTCAGGTCTGGAGTATTTTCCATGAGGAAATCCGAAAGAGTAGGAATTCGACAAAAGCCACCTGTTCCCTATTTGTGTTCCTCTCTCCGGTGATGTGATGCCCGGTTGCGCTCGGTGGTTTAAGTGGGTGAGATGTGCTTCCTAGGGGCGCACGCGAAGTGCAGCCTGTGGTGATGGGAGAGCACTCCCCGGGCCTGTCTGCTTCCTTCCACCCTGGTTCCCAGCCCGTCCTCGGTGTCACTCCTTCTCCAGGATGGTTTCACCAGAAGGTTCTGGAGAGTCAGTGCTCTGGGGCTGGTGGTGTCGTCTCTCGTGTTTTTTCGCGGCCCTGGAGGCTGGTGCTGCGTTATCCTGCTGACGCCGTGGCCATCTGCAACCTGTGTCTCCCCAGGGTGCTCTGAAGCTCAGCGTGCAGTAAAAAAGTTCATTAGGGTAGATGTGGGATCATGAAAATGAGGTTACAGAAACGTTAACAAAGGATCATTTCCTGCTTCCTGTGCTTTTGAAAATGGATTTCGCCGAGGAATTTATGTCACCGTCCAAACTACGGAAGAGTTGAAGGAAAGACTGGCCTGGGTCAAAAAGAGGGTGAGATTCCGGAGGAGAGAGGTTGGCACAGACCCAGCCTGTTTTCTTAATGGAGAGCTGACACTCTAAGGGGAGGATTTAAGTCAGAGAAAGGGCAAATCTAGAATTCTCTGACTAATTTCTAATAGGGATGTGACCCCGAGAGCATCGACACAGCCTCTGGTCCTGTGGATCTGCAGCCATGCAAGGAACCCTGGAACCCCTGGGCTCTGGCCTCCAGCCAGAGATGGCACTGGCCTGGCCTCTTGTCTGCTTGAGGAAGGAGAGGAGAGAGCCAGGGAGGGGAGTGGGCGTGGGGAGGAGCGCCTGAAGCTGGCTCATGGCACCATGGGTGGATGGTCCACTGTCGCCCAGCTGGATTTCCTGTGATGACCTTCTGGTGTGAGTAGAGGTCAAGCTTCAACCCCAAGGGTGTTCTGGGGACCCAAAACACTAAAATTAGGTCAGCACCTGGCATGACCTTGAGGTGAGGCAGGTGCTCTCCCACCCCTGCTAGGCCTCAGAGGCGTTTAACCAGAGGGCAGTTCCTTGGGGTTCAGGGTTCTGCTGTGACAATGACCAAGTGAGCATGGACACTCAGAGGCTGCCCACCCATCTCCCACATCCAGGCGGCTGTTGCCCTCTCGCCACGCAGCTTTCTAGAGGGTCCTCTGTTCTCTTTTTGGGGGTGAGGGTGGCCACAGGCGTTACTCCTGCATCCTTGCTTCTCTCATGACTTGGGTGACACCTCTAGCAGCTTTATTTCTTGGCATACGGAATCACCAGATGCTGGGCAAGGCACCCTGGGCTCCTAGCGGACCACACAGGAGTCCCCCCTGCTTCGAGAGCGCTCCCTTAGGGAAGAGAGTCTGCATGCTTGGGCAATGGGCATGCCCACGTACCACGCACCCCAACTCCAGCATTCCTGCTGGTCCATATTGAAGATGGGGAGGACATCTCTAGAGACTTACTTGCTTATATGGCCATTGATGACTATTTAATTACCACTACTCTTGTTTACCAGTAAGCAATTATGTGATGATCACTTTCCAGCCAGAGGCCACTGTGTACACACTTAGCAGACACTGAGTCTTGGGCCTAACGCTGACGGTGCCATTGTCCTACCAAGTGACCATGAGGACCTCAGCAGACTGCACAGCTAGTGAGTGGGGGTAACGTGGGGGCTGCTGCTGGGTGGTGGGGCAGAGTCACACTTACCCTCTCTCTTGCAACGCGGTTGTAGTTGAGTCTCATGAGTTCTGCAAACCTTTGCTCGTAGAGGTGAAGCAGCAGCACCAGGTACAAGCCTGAATTCATCAGCTCGTTTTGTGCCTAAATAAGGAAAAGGGAGCTTTGACGTTCATCTGTAAGATAGCTATTCATGGTCTTAATTGTGGGGGGAGGGTAATAGGCCCCGTCCTTGGGGAGCACAGAGCAGGAGGGGATGAGGTGGGGGTGAGGGCAGCCATCCTGGAGTTCTTTACTACCCGGTGGGCAACGCCCTGAGAAAGCTCCAGGCTCCATCCCACGCCATGAACATTTCTTGAGCAGCTCCATGCACTGAATCTTGTGAGCTATTGTGGGGAACAGGGGTCAAGGTCTCAGCAGCTCCTGTTGGGGTCCCATTATCTGGTGTTGGAGAGAGCACATGTTCTAAACAGTGGGGCCAGCTAGAGGGCCACGATGGAGCTGCAAAGGAGACCGGCTGAGTTCGGCAGGGGTTCTGGCTTCTTGGAAGAGGGGGCCTTTGATGGTCTAAAAGGATGGGGGGGCCTCAGGTAGGTGGTGCGAGCCTTTTAGACAGAGGCACTGAGCACAGCACAGGCAGGGGAGGGGTGGAGAGAGCAGAGTGTGTATTGGGCAAAATTGCCTACTCGCTGGTGAGCCCAGAGCCAAGGTGTTGCTTTGGAGATCTATAAAAGCGCTGGCATGAGCTGGTGAGAGGGCGCGGGGCGGCCACATGAAGCAGAAGTGAGGAGTTGGGACATCGTGCCCACAGTGTGTGAGCAGCTACCGGAGCCTGCGGGAGCAGACACGACACGAAGTGGGCCTTAGGGAGGCAGCCCTTGCTGTGGGAGAATCTGGGACACAGCTGCCGTGGGGGCGAGGCCATGGGCGTGCCTCCTTTTCCTAGCTCCCTTTTTTGCCCCGAGAAAGGGCTCAGGCCTTGCTTCTGCCCGTACAGTTGGACTTGATGTCCTCCTCCAGGCCCCTCCCCAGGCTGGTCTGTTACCATCTAACCCCCAAAAGCATGAGCCCCGGGCAGGGCCTCAGGCGGCATTGTGAACCTCAGGCCTTTGCTCATGTTCACCCGTGCTTGCTCTGGTGCTAACTTCTGTGCCTGTTCTGGTTGTCCCTCTGTCACCTTTCTACCAGGTGGTGTCCGTCCGCCCCACTTGGCACTCGCACTCATTCCTTTACTCTCTGCTGCTGAAGCATTTGTCTTTATTTCGTACACTGCATCTTGCACTTGGCCTTTTCCTGGCGGGTGGGTTGTGTTCCATTTTCCTCATGGGTGCTTGGAAGTTGGGACATGGCTAGGGAGGATGCAGCCATCTGGCTGTCCACAGCTCCTTTGTCTGCAGCTGATTTGGGGGTCTGTGCTGCAAAGTCTGCCCCTTTGTGCCTTGCATAGATCTTCAATAAATTAGCAGCTAAATTAGCAACCGCTGCTTCCTCTCTGCTGTTCTAATCCCCATCTGTGCTGTGCCAAATCCCCATCGTGGTGGGGAACTCAGGATGGGTTAGTCCCAGTGCTCAGGAAGCCCCAGGGGGATGAGATTCCCAGCAGTGGGCCTGGCCTTTTTTCACAATGGGGAAAGGTCAGAACTTGACTCTCTTCCCAGGATGACTGAAGTTCAGCCCGGCACAGTGAACACTTCAGTGCCCCTTCCTTCCGCAGTAGCCTGAGGGGCTTCACGGGCCGTGTTCCTTTCCCCAGTCTATTGAGGGCGGCACAGGAAGCTGGCACAGAACACACCTCTTCCAGGACAAAACAGCGGCCTGAAAAGGTGCCCTTGTTGAGCAGGATCGATGGGCTCCTCCCTCTGAATTGGGGCCAACTCCAGATCCTGGTCCCAGACGACCCCAAGGTCACTGTGAAGGCCTTTCCTACCCTGCCACAGTTCCGTCTGTAAAGGCTCCAGTCAACTGCCCCTCCAAATTAGCTTCCTATTTTTAGCTTTTGGTCATGGTATCTGCTCTTTCCAACCTTGGCTCAGGGCGGACAGAGGAAGTTGCTTGTTTTCCTCCTCCTTTTTTTTTTTTTCCTGTGTTAATTGTCTCTTCCCACCTCCTCCAAGAGCTATGCCTCCTTAAGTCTGTCTTGCAGGACACCACCTCTGTGAAGTCCTCCTAATTTACCCATTAGCTAGCTGCTCCTCACAAAATGAGCCTTGACACCCATTTGCTCTCCTTGGCCTTGCCCACTTCACATGGGCTGAGCTGCCCATGGTGGGGCCTCTCTCCCCAGTGCTCTCATCAGCGAGCCTTTACGCGCAAAGACACACTGATGCAAAATAGCAAATCAATCAGCTAAAAAATGGCTTGGAACGATCAGGTTTGTCAAAGCATTCGGGGAAATCATTTACTTTTTATGACTCAATAAGGCTGGGAGGCACGCAGATGGGAAAATATCCACTAATGTTTTCTGCAGATAATTTAAAAAGTCACTTCCAGCAGATTGTGTCTCTTCCCTGGTCTGTGGGAGGGAATGTGTTGCATGGCGCCATCAATCTCTCTGGGCAGGCTCCTTTTTGTAGGCTGGGATGAGCTCGTACTGCCTACAAGGGGCCCAGGACCAATCAGAGCAGGTGGTTCATAGTTAACTCCCAGTCATCCTCATAGGCCAAGCCACAAATGGGAGGGACTTATTTGCACACAGAATTCCTTTCCCCAGACCTGCAAGGGCAAAATGGGCTAGGTTTGGAACGTTATTTGCTGGAGACTCCTGACCTTCCTGACCTATCCCTCCCCTGACCGAATGGCCTCATGCATGACATCTGGAGTGGGGTGGGTGAAGGGGGTGGGATAACTTAAAAGGGAGAAGGTTGTGAGCCATGGCAGCCTGCCTGTCAGATGCTTTTCTTTCTTTTCTCCTGTTCCTCCCCACCCCCCAATTCATTTTGTTAGTATTCATTTTGGCCAAGGGCTTTGCTGCAGGTAGAAATTCTCCATATAATGCGCTCGAAGAATCAGACAGCCTGGCTGAACTTTCCACTGAGTTTTCAAGTATGTTCAGGAGATGCTCCCAGGTGTGAGGGTGATTAGGTGACTGCGTGTGTTCAAGGGCATCTGTCCACGGCTGAGATGGAGCGAGGCCAGGGCTGTGCTCTGGAGCAGTGATAGCCAGAGGCCCACTGAGACCCTCCTATGTGTCAGCAAGGAAGGCAGAAGCACATCTCCATCACACAGTGGGTGTGGGCCCCCAGGGTAGGCAGCCTGGGCTATCAAGCGCTATGACTTTGGGCACAGTTCTCACTGTGCATGATGAAAGTGATTCTACTTACAAAAGGGGAGAAGCTAAGCTGTGTTCTGCCTATTTCCCCAAGGCATTATGGCAAAATGAGCTCATACAGTGAATGTGGCATATACAGAACAAAAACATCCTAGAAGAGGCAAGAATTAAAAACAGGACCAAATCTGCCTTGTTTGTTCCTGTGTTCCAGGTACCTACCCCAGCACCTGGTAGGTAAAGTGTGCTCAATAAATACACACATAGGTGAAAGATGAGGAAAATACAAATAATTTTGGTCTATTCAACCATGACATTTGACTCTAGTGGCTCCAAATTTAACATGCATCAAAATTAACTGAGCAGCGGGCCCTCCCTGGTGGTGCAGTGGGTTAAGCAACGCACTGTGAAGCAAACCGCAGCCACTGCAGCATGAGTTCAAGTTCGATCCCTGCTGCCGGCTGGGGAGGTGACCTACATGGCCCAGGCAGACCTCCCCTGCCTGACCCGCTACTCCCCTCAGCAGTGTGTTTCAGCCCTTCTGCCTGTTCTGCCCCCTGCTCTGTCTGGTGAATCCTCTCACCTCCCACACCTCTGGCCTGTACCCCAGTGCTTGTATGCATAAATGAATAAATCTTTAAAAAAAAAAATTAACTGAGCGGGCCTCAGCCACTGTACCCATGTGCACATGGATACCCTGGCCACTGCCACCAGCCCAGCTACCCCAGCCCATCTCCTACAACCTAGCCAGTTAACTAAGAGCCATGCCTCCACAGTTAGCTGCTTTGCTGAGACCACACTGCCCCACACTGCTGCCTGTCCAGCAAACATCAACACCCCAGGCAGTGTAGACAGCAGGTACATGCCCAGTAGCAACTTCAGGCAGCCAAACACCAAGGCTGGACCTACAGCACCACCTACTAAGCATAAGTGAGTCCAGGGCTGAGGCCAAACCTGAACAATACTCTGCTATCTGGTGGGGCTGATAGCCCTACCCAGTGCTGAACTGGTACAGCAGACAGGAGGGCGCAGCCCACAAATGGACTATGCCTTGAAGGGTTCATTTGGGGAGATGGAGCGCCTTGACTCCACATGCTATCATGGGAAAAGAGAAGAACATGCTCTGAAACAAAGCTCTGGACAAAGACCCTAAAGGAACAAATAAGTTGTAAGACAATATAACAGAACTCGCCTAAATAGAACAACACAATGAAAGATTTTTTTTAAACCATAAGAGATCTTTGGCATAACATTAAGAGGAGTAATATTCACGTTGTAGGAGAAGAAGGAGTAGCAGAAGAAGACAAAGGTGGAGGAGAGGGGAAGAGAAGTAAGGGGAGGGATAGAAGGGAGAAGGGGGACGGGAAGGGCTAAGAAAAAATATCTGAGGAAATAATCAACAGAAACTTCCCTAATCTGGGGAAGGAAATAGACATCCAGGTAAAGAGACCCAGAGAGCTCCAAAGACCTATACCAAGACTGATTATGATCTGAATGGAAGATATTAAATATAGAGGATCTTAAAAGCAGCAAGAACACATACAATGAATACACTATAAGGCTGTCAGCAGACTTTTAAACAGAAACCTTGCATGCCAGAAGAGAGTGGTACAACACATTCTAAATGCTGAAAGGAAAACGCTTTCAACCAAGAATTCTGTACCCACCAAGAGCGTCATTTAGATTGGAAGAGGAGATCAAGAATTCTCCAAAGGAGGAAAAAGTAAACAAATTCATCAACACTAAACTGGTATTGCAGAAATGTGAAAGGGATTTATTTAAACTAAAAAGGTACTGAATAAAGCAGGATCAAAACATATATCAAAAATAGCTATCTGTCCAATAACATGATTCAGAATTGTCTACTGAAAAAAACATACTCTGATCTAAGCTTCTCTATACTCTTGAAGACCACTGACAATGCTGATGGAACACCTAAGGTCGTGGCCCCCATGGGTGGTCACATTGTCGTAGCGGGCTTTTCTGGTTCTGAGAGCAGGCCAGCAGCCCTTACTCAGATCCTCCAGCGCCACAGTTACTGCTCTCCTCGGGTCTCCTAGCAGTTGGCAGTGTACACATGACATCTGATGGATAGCAGGCACCCAGTCAGTGCTTTTAAAGTAAACCTCTTGTGTGCATTTTGCTAAACTTAAAAAAAAATATTGATACCTGATCTCATCCCAGACCAATTAAAACCAAACCACTGGGTTGGGCATTGGCACTTTGTTTTGTTTTTAAAAAGATTTATTTATGCACAAGAGCTGGGGTGCAGGCCAGAGGGGTGGGGAGTGAGAGGATTCACCGGAGACAGAGTGGGGAGCAGAACAGGCAGACTGACTGAAAGACACTGCTGAGGGGTGCAGGAGGTGAGACAGGAGAGGTCTGCTGAGCCATGTGGGTCAGCTCCCTGGCTGGGGATAGCTTGACAGTACTGTATCTCCAACCTCTGCGCCACCAGGGAGGCCCGCCAGTGGCACTTTAATAGGAAGAAAAAAAGACATACCACGCTTTGCTTGTGATTTTCATAATTAAAGATGAACAAAATAAAAGTTAAATGAGGAAAATGTGTGCAAAATAAGTGAGGGAGTGAGTTTCCAGAGGTCAAGTGAGAGTCAGACTAGGCTGCTTCTGGGTTTGTCCCTTTCTTTGCGTGTATCTTGATCTGGCACCAGAGGCCCCACTTTCCAAGAGGGGAGCTGGTTTGCCAAGGAGTGTGCAGCCCTGAAAGCTGATTGGGTCATGGGTCCAGACGACACAAGATGTGGGAGGGCAAGGTGCGTCCCAGAAGTGGACACACGTCGACTCCATGACTGTGGGACCAGCTGAGGTTGTGATACTTCATCCTCGATCCTGTTTGTGTTAAACAGCAGCTACTGCAGTCTCTATCTGTGGAGAGTTTCTGAACTTGACTAAGTCAGGCTTCCCGGGTGGCTCAAGTTAAACGCAGACTGTTAGCAAACAGAGTATGAAATTCACGATGGGCTGTCGGAACAGTCAGGACTGCTATACAAGCGTGAGCCCTCGCTTCTTTCCACCGGCAGATAAATGTGGTGTGCGGCTTCTTGGGACCGTGGTTTTCCCACCAGGGTGGGTCTGTCAATCCAGCTTCTACCTGTGATTATCATGAAGGGCATTTTCAAAAGGCTTCGATGGCCTGTCAAGTTCTCACTGAAGCCAATTTAAACGCCTTTCTGCTTCCACATAGAGTAATTATGGGGCAGGGTATTTTCCATTTCCTCCTCCAGATCCATTTTCTACCCTGCTCTGTGGCCTTGAGGCTAATCTCAGTGGATTCATTAACTCAGCCCCTATTCCCTTGGGACTGGCCAGTGCGAGGCACTGGCAGCAGCCAGAGGCAGGAGGAGACAGGCGGAGGGAATGCCCACCCTGTTCCCTCTGCACTGGGCAGCTCCACCTCTGCCCTCGTCACTGCAGACCTGCGGGGCGCTTTGCTGGCCCCTGGAAGCATGGCCACCCCTCACTCTTGCTTTCACTGCACTCACCCTGGCCCTTTGTCCAGCTCTGTCATTCCTTGTGCCAACCCCTTCCTCCTGCCCAGACCGTGGTTGGCACAGTTACCTTCATGGTTCTTTTTAGAATGTGCTTGCTGTGTCATCCGGCAGGATGCTGTGAGACCAACAATATAGTTTGACCTCTGTGGGGCCTTGGTTCTGTCCATGATGGCCTCCAGTCTAGTAGTCCTGGAGCTAGAAGCTTCTCCCTAGACTGCCCAGCAGTGGGGCTTCTCTGTGGCTGGAACATGGCGTTCTCATTGACTGTGACCCTCTCTGCACAGGTGCCATTGTAGGTGAGGCTCTGGGGCTTTTCCTACACCCAGCTCTGCAGCTGGGAATGATCTTCCACTGGCTTCCCGTGAGAGAATTGAGGTCCAGAGAGTTTATGTCATTTCCCCAAGGTCAAGGTTACCTGGCAGTGGTAGGGATGGGTCTAGGACTTAAGTTTACATATTAGTCAAACCAGGAATGCTGCTTGGAGTGAGCTCCTGTTGGTGACAGTAGTATAAGTTATTCCTTTAGTATCTGTTTGGTGGAGTTTCAGAAAAAGGACCTTTGTAATGACAATTTTGTCCAGTCAGTTCTTCTCCCAAATATCTTCGCTCTTTGAGGGGAGCAGAGGACTATGTGGGAAGGCCTCTCCTGCATGTTGCCCTGTGCTGGGGAGCCGGCCTGTGAGAGTGGAGGTGGTAGGGGTTCCAGGAGGCCAAGCCTCCAGGCAGTCTGGGGGTTCTGTCTGCCCACCCCCACCCCCAACAGAACAGACCCCAGAGAGGAGCAGAGTGCTCCAGGAGGGGAGCAGGGCAGCCCAGATCCTGCCCTCACTCTTTCTTTCCAATGTTGCTCTGTCTCCCCGGGGAAGAATCTGCAGCAGGACTGGGCCGTGTGTCCACCTGCCTTCAGTGTCCTCTGCTCTCCAGCACAGACACTCGTACAACGCAGGTGCCCCCCTAAAGGGAGCTTTCCGGGACAAGCACTGGGCCCCAGGCGTCTGTGATGCAGGCAGACCTCGCGCACCTGCCAACCTAGCTTCAGCTGGCCCACACGCCTTGGCACAGGCCTCGGCCCCCACGTCTCCCCTTGGAGATGACCGCGTGGCTGGGACCTGTGTGGCTGGGACCTGCGCATGGCTTGTTTCCATTTCTCCTCTCGGGGGGCCCTCGAGGCTCTCACTGAGCCATTCAGGACCCTCAAAATGTAAATTAAAGTCAAACTACAGAATTTATTTCTCAGGAAATCCTTCCTCCCTCCCTGTCTCTTTTCTGCTTCCCGATGCCCCATCTCTGCAACGCCCGTGTGGCATTACGTCCCAAACCTCACACTTAACCTGCCACACCGTTCAAGTCTCTGTTCTTATCAGCATTTCACCTGTCCTTTTGTGCAGCAGCCTTGGGATTTTTAAAATGTAACTACAGGGCCTCCCTGGTGGCACAGCGGGTCGAGCACTGCATTGTGAAGCATCTGCGGCACAGCAGCGTGAGTTTCATCTCTGGCTTGGGGGTGGGGGAACACGACCCACATGGCGCAGCAGACCTCTCCTGCCTAGCCAGCTGCTCCCCTCAGCAGTGTATGTCAGTGGATCTGCTGTTCTCCTCCCCGCTCTGCCTCTGGTGAATCCTCTTACCCCTCCCTGCGCATCTGGCCTGTACCCCAGCTCTTGTATGCATAAATAAATAAAATTTAAAGAAATGTAATTACAGAATTACCTAGAGTACAGGCACCCTGTGGACTCAGCTGTGCTTTTTGAAAAATAAATAAGTAAAACCTGGCTACAGGCCGATGACCTGAAAACCCAAGTAACTTCTCCAAAGGTGGCGACACCTTACTTGCTAACAAAGAGTCTATGGTTTTCAAGTGATGTGCTTCGTAGCCATGACTGTTAGTCTTTTTTCCCTAATCATTTTCGGAGGGACGTCAGTCTTGTAATGGGTGATTTGCATTCAGTAGCTACTTGTTGACTTCCGCTGTGTGTCAGGTACCTTCTAGGTCAGCCCCAACCCACAGGAGCGCTGCGTGAGCCACATGTCAGCTACGTGTGCAGTTTAAACATTCCTGGTAGCCACATGAATGGAGTAAAAAGAAACTGGGGAGATTAATTTTAAGGATGTATTGCATTTAACCCAATATATCCCAGACATTATCCTTTGGACACATAAAAATTACCATAAAACTAGTATTTTACACTCTTTTTATAGTGAATGTTTGGAATGAGGCTGCATGTGGCTTGTGGGCAGTACAGTTCTAAATACATTGTTTGCCTGAGAATCGGACGATTTTGTTGCTCTGGGCAGAAACCACCTGCCCACCTAGGATAGCTAACTCTCTCACAGTCTTAGGCCTGCAAACTCAATGGCCAAGGGAGTTAACTCACTAGGTGTTTGAAAGCACATGGACCTGTTTATGCGCCTTGAGTAAAGCAGTTCCTTATTCCCTCAGAGTTATTTTGGGCATAAATTGGGGACCATTGCTCCAAGACCCCCTGATTTTTCTCTCAGGTGGCTGTCAGACTTGGATGGCGTCAGTAAGTCAGGGTGTGGGGCTTGCCAGACTTGGCTGTTGCTGTATGTCCAGTTGGCTTCTGTAGTTTCTTGATTTTGTCCCTGATGCGGGGGAGGGGGCGGGGGGGTGTCTCAACCCAGGGGACAACCTTTCCAGTCCTCTGATGATGCTCTGACTTAGTAACAGCGCGTTCTCAGAGAAGTGAGCTGAATGGGTGCTCCCAGCTGCCACCCACACCCTCCTGCCTTCCTTTCGGGCCTGGCACCTCTCACTGACTGCGGCCCTGGGGCTGGTAGGTGGGGGGTGGGGGTGGCACGTGAGGTCTCTTACCCGGGACTGCTGGTGCTTCTGGTAAAGCTCCGTCACATTGAAGTCGTCCAGGTCCACCAACAGGCCTTGCTTGCACATCTCACAGGTCTTTATGGCGCCCAGATCAGCTCCTGAAATTAGACATGGGGCTCCTGTCACTGCAGTTTAGGGCCTTTCTGTGGGACACTTTGGGTGTTTTGGTGTTGACATTTTGCAAGGGGATGTTTGTGCATTAGGAATTCTGAGTTTGAGCGACCTTCTTTTGAAAGTCAGCCATTTCGACAATCATTTCTGTAGAAAATGACCTTGAATCTAGACCTGAAAAATTTCCTTTGTAGTCACGGTCATTATTATGCAAGCTTCATATCAGTGAAAGTCCCACAGCGTTCAGGTCTCCCGTTCTGTTTAAACACAAACACACTGGCTTGTAAATGGGAAGAGCTAGGTGGAGGCTGGGGCTCTTTGTGCAGGTGTTTGCAGGGCTGCTGCTGGGCTCACTGCTGCTGTTGTGTTTTCTGGCCAACCTAGCGAAGGTTCACGCAGACAAGTCAGTCAAGACCAGATGATAGCAGAAGCCTCCGTCTATGATTCTAAATCTGCCCTGACTGCCACGCAGGTGACTTCCCTCCTGAGAAAAGTGAGTGAGGCCAGGGCCATGCACGGGTCCTAGGGCAGGGTTACCTGGGCCAGCACCTGTGCCTGAGCCCCAGGCCCATCTGGGAAGAAACATGATGAGACTTTGGTGCTGTTTGGTTGTTGTTTTTTAATAAAGATTTTTATCTTTTTTTTTATGTGTACAAGATGTAGGGTACTAGAGGGCAGAGATGGGGGTGGTGGGAGAGGATTCATCACAGAGTGGGGAGCAGAGCAGGCGGATCTACTGAAATACACTGCTGAGGGGGGCAGCAGGCAAGGCAGGCGAGGTCTGCTGTGCTGTGTGTGTCAACTCCCTGGCCGGGGATCGAACTCATGAGGCAGTGGCTGCAGATAGCTTGATAGCGCTGAGACTTTTGCTCCTGAGCCACTGGGGAGGCCCTGTTTGGTGGTTGCTTTTAACGGGTGTTCTAGATCAGCATCTTTCTCAGTACAGAAGCAGAGGATGTAGACCTGTGGCATTTATGTCTGAGCAAACCTTCTGCCCAGCATCTTCTCCCTAGCATGGGGGCTGCATTTTGACTAATGATGTGCTGGTGTTTATCTTAAACAGAACCACATAGAGGACTAATCAGTTACCTGCATTTATTTGGAAAGATAAGGTGTGTACTGTTCTATGCCCCGATTCTACTTTTCCCCAGTGGGGATCTAAAGAGAGAGTGAACAAAAGAAAATTTCAGAGGACAAGGAGGGGCAGGTATCCCTTATCTGTGTTTTGTTTGCTTGATTTTTCTCTTAGCTTCATTCTTTAATGCTTTAGGCCATGGCACGCTCCCGTGTCAGCCTGATCCTGCCAACATACCACACAAGCAGTAGCCTCTGCCGACCCTCAGCTGCACGTTCATGCCACGTCAAAGCACTGCCTGGCAGAGCCACTAGCGTCCACTTCTTTGCCCTCCAAGGGCTTAGAACCTGCTGATGACATGGAGACACATCTGGGTGGCTGGGGCAGTTGTCCTATGTTCTCATGCTCGGGAAGAAGCAAATGTGGAACAGGGCCTGGGGGCGACTGATGTTCCCCAGACTCAGGCTGGCATGAGATGGAGTATGTGGCAAGGGAGGCGTGGGCAATGCCCACTGGGCAGGGTAAGTATCCAACTCTCTCAGCATTCTTGGTATAATGGATAAGGAGAACAGGAAGGAAGAGGAGGATGTGACTCTGGTGTAGAACCTTCCAGAGAGGCGTGTCTGAAAGAGATGTTTTCTAAAGGAGTTGTTCTTTGCATTGAGGTTCCATGGTTTTTGCTTGTTCAAGTTGTTTTCATTCCTAAAACAATGTTTTAAAGAAACCTCTTGTTATCTGCCACAGAAACTGACTTACTGATGTCTTAGGTTATAACCTAAGGTGGGGAGGTGAGAAAGGAGCTTCAGCTCCAGTTAGAAGATCCATTAAAGAATTAAAGACAACTGACAAAACCAGCACATGGGACTCTCTCGCCTAATAAGGTTCTAGAAAATCAGATCAGTGCTCTTTTCCGACGTCTACTGCAAACGGCAGCTTTGCCTCCTTTCTTGGGTGACGCCTCCCCCACTCCCACTCCCCACCGCTCCGCAAGTGAAAGGAAGCAGGACTGTTGGTTGGGTGTCTCCTTCTGGCATGGCTGCTGTATCTTGTGGGGTTCAACCACTGACCCCTTTCTAGTCTCTTTCCTCTTGGGGAGGTATCTTAGCCTCTCTGCTCAGCGCCTAGGGAGGGGTAGAATTCAGTAGTGTCAGGTTCAAGTTCTGCACTGAGACTTGAAAAATAATTCCTTCCTGTCCCCTGGTTTGAAGACAGTATTTAGAGCGCGGGGCTGGGGGGCAGGGGGCTGGAGCCACAGTTCCCCAGCTACTGCTCCACCGAGAGAGCCGGGCTGCCAAGGCCGAGTCCCCGGGTGGTGCTGCCTGTTAGCCGCCATGCGCGTTTGCTGCTCTTCCTTCCCCACCTACCTGATGTTATTTTCACTTTCAGCCACTTTTTCAGGCATTCTTGATGAACAAACTGCAGGCTTCCCACACAGCCACACGGCTCCAGGAGGGGGTTGGTTGGGGAACCCCCGGCTATCTGACAGATGCGACACGAGTCTCCCTCCTCCTCGGAGTCCTCCTCCAGGAGACTAAACGGAAAACAAGCCCTCATGACCAGAGTCCGTGTGTTCGCAGTTTCCACAAATATCAGTTCCCATGGGTTTGGTGGGGGAAGGAGCAGCCCTCCCCCATTACCCCCTCCATGCCCTGGCCTCCGGGACTCCCCACTGCTCCCTCTGCCCCTTCAGAAAGCCCTCCCAGGTGTGGTTACAGAGGGCAGGTGAGGAATCCTCCTCAGGCTCTTCTGCAGTTATTGATGTGAGCCAGCTGGGAGAAGACACTGTTCCCGTAAAGCGAGAAGTGTGGGACACGGAGGGCAGCCCCTTTCCCACCATGGCCACGGCATGAGGTGGGTATTTGGGGATGAGACTTCCCTCTAAACTTGTGAGTTTGGTGACTTTGGACAAGTTACTCAAGCTCCCAGGTGTCACTTTCCTCATCTGGGAAGCCATGTGCTACGTTGCCAGCCAGCTCCACATGGGCAGACTGGCCGAGGATGGCCGTGAGCCTGTTCTGCCCCTGTAACGGGCAGCCAGTGTCTAGCAACGTATGTGCATGTGGAGATGCCTCAACAGAGTGTGGGGGGGGGACAGATAACCAGCCAGGGCATCAAGGTGTGATGAGCTCCCCATAGACACCACACTTGCAAACCAAGTGTACCAAGATGCCAGACACAGCTCCCAGAGTCTGAATTACACAGAAGGAATGAAAATGTCAGTGGTGTATTGTGTCTAGTAAATGGTGGGTGGGGAAGTGACTGCTGCCCCTGCTTGGGGAATTTGAAGATGCATAGAGTATTGTTGTTGTTGAGAGTTCTTGAGAGTCTTCATGTGACTGGGGGCTGTCTGGTCAAGGAAGGGAAGCTATAGTGAGGGACAAAAGTCAAAGACTAGGAAGAGAAGGATGATGCTTGGGACACAGAAGTATACAATCACTTTCTTGGAGAAATTCTTCCCCAAGAAAGGGAAGTTCAGTGAAGAGGAACAGATTTATAGTTTTCTTTTAGGCACACAAACAAGAGATAATGCCATGTTTATCAAAGAAAGACTCACAATTTCCCACAAAGTCAATTGTCCTTGGAGTGATCTATAAGTCCAATGCAATTCCAATAAAACTCCCAACATGCAGATTTTTAAGCATGTATAATCAAGAGTTCTTAAAGAACAAACCCAGAAGGGGGTTTTGCACTCTCAGTTATCGAAACTTATAAAGCTACAGACATTAAGATGATGTGGTACTGGGTGAAGGGAAGACAAAAAAGACCAATAGGACAGAATAGGGAGCCCACAGACAGACGGACATATTTACAGCTATGTGATGGAGGTGGCCCTGCTGGTCAGAGGGAAAGATCCCGGGACATCTGGGTGTTCCTAATGTGTCCCTCACGCAACGCATTAAACATGACATTTTAGGTCCAACATCCATTTCACATAAAGCCCCAAGTGCTCAAAGTACAATAGAGAGTTTAGAAGAAAATAGGAAGACTATTATAATGACCCCAGATTACTGTCTTCAAGATCACAAGATAAAAACCACACAATCTGTAAAAAAAAAAAGATGGATCCATTCAACTACATCAAAGAAGAGTTTATTTTCATTAGAAGATATCAAGAGACAAAATGCAAATTGGGAAAGGCTATTTCAAACATGCGACTGTCAAAGGATTGGATCAGTAGTCAGAACATAGAAAGAATTCTTAAAAGAGAAAAACATTCTAAAAGACAAATGGGCAAAAGTATTTTACAGAAGAGGAAACACAAATGGCCACTGAATGTATGAAAGAGCACATAGAATACCTGACCTCAGTAACGGTCATGGAAATGTAACTAAACGCCATGACATCCTTTTGCTCCCATCAGACTGGAAAACACTTGACAAGCCCAGGACGTACAGGTGCCGGTGGAGCTGGGCAATGGCACAGGCTACTGCCGAGACCATAGATTGGCTTTCTCTGGCCTGATGGAAGGGCTCCTGGAACTCCTGGTCAGTATCCCAGAGAACACAAAGTATTCTCTCAAGTGCACCAGGAGACACTGATGAGAACGTTCATGCAGCTTTGTTCGCAGAAAACAGCAAAGAAGATTGGAGAAGGGCTGAGTTGTGTCTGATTTCTGTGATGGGGTACTTTGCCTGGCTGAGAGCGAGTGAATTAAAGCCATGAATACCAACAAAAATGCAGCTCATGAATGATGTCAGGGGAGAAGCAAGTTGTTGAACAGATTGTATTTCTACAGCGCTCAGAAGTAATAGTCATATTTCTGTGGAATTGAAAGTATACCCAATCTATTGCTTGGCACACACACACACGGTAAAACCACAAGGCAGAATTCTCCAACAGTAACAAAACAGAAGGCAAAGGAATGATAAGTGCAAGGCAGGGATGGTTTCCTGGGGCTGAGGGAGTTTTGGGGAGGGAGGCAATCAGGGAGGGAAATAAGACGGGCAGGAGAGGGGTCCACTGGGTTTCTAGCAATGTTCGCTCAGCTGGAAGGTGGACACAGTGATGTGTCAATCTCTAGGCTCTATGTTGTTATGCATCTATTTGTGTATATTTTAGTCACTAACAGAGGGCCAACTTTAAGGTTGTAAGTGGCACTAAGAAATGGGCTGAAATAGCAAAATAAGGCATATTATAATATGTGAACCAATGCTTAAAAAATTGCATCTACATGTACAGATGAGAGACTAGAAATGGAAAGCTTTAAACAGTGCTCATCTCTAGATGATAGTTACAGGTAATATTTAAGTTTATATTTTTAATGGTTCCTAAAACAAGTATTTCTTTGAAATAAGAAGAGCATAGTTTTAGTACATACAGAAAAAAAAAGTGTGTGTGATTAGCAAAGTACAGGAAAAAAAATCCACAGTGGATGCATTTTTTAAAGGAATTGTTTTGGACATCACTTCGGGTTGGGGGAACTCCAGACTCCTGGCCTGTGGGTCTGAAGCTGTATTTTTGGGTTGGGAAGGACTGCGGCATGTGAGGCCCTTTGCTCTTGATCCATGGGCTGGTCTTTTGGTGCTTTGTTTAACATGGGAAGGAAAAGCTGCTGCAAACTGGAAGGTTATTTCATTCTTGCAACTGAGTAAAAGCATCAAGGAGAGCGGGCACATCTCTGTCCCCTTCTTCCGTCCTCCTTTGCGTTTCTAATTCATTGCCAAGGAATTTTCCTACTTACAAGGGAATATCAACAGGCTAATGAACAGCCCAAATGAGCCACACTAAATCCACAGAGTGCTCGCATTCAGAGAAGCAGCTTTCAGGTCAGAAAGGTAAGCTCAGGACCCAGTAGACACCCATCTTAAACCAGAAGGCAGAATCCCGAGGTAGAGTTTAATGATGGCTTTAAAAAGTATTCGATGTCAGAATTGTGAAGTAATCCCAAGATGACCTCACAAGAAGGGAAAGATCAAAGAAAGGGTCCCTTCGAAAAAGATCAAATTTCTCTCTCCTGCATTTGAAAGAACACAAAAAATGGAAGCAATGTTACTTACCCCAGCCCTTGGGGGGAACCCAGGTAACTATGGTAACTGTTTGGGAACAGCCTTTCAGTTTGGAAGATTTAGATTCTAGAGCTTTAGGATGGATTTGCACGAAATCCCCCTAGGGAAAGCTGGCAAACTTCAGGTGCTGAGTGACCCGTTCCCTGGGGGAATAGCCACCTTCCCCTTGCAAAAATCTCGCTGGTGAGACACACTGACCCCTAGGGATTTAGCCAGATACCTTGGCATTCAAGTCATGGTATTCAAGGAACAAATACTTGGGGAACACTGAAGGAACCCCAAACTTTTCCTTATATACATGTATTTTAAGAGCAATTAGATCATATTCTCGGTAGAAGCAACCACTAAAATGTCAAGGAAGGCCTACTCTGGCTTAAACTTCCCTCGGTCTTCTAAGAAAAGATTGCTTGTTTTAGCACTAGGATGATGGTTTTTTAAAAAATATATATACACACACATATATATATATAAAATTATGAGAAGGTCTCACCTTTCTTGTAATTTCTTGAGTTTCTCAGGGTCCGCTTTGGTTTTTGTGGCTTCCTTGTCTGTGGAACCAGACACTGCCATTCTGCTCACACCACTACTGTGATTTGGGAAATTGGACAGTGTCAATAAGGTCAAAGGTATATTTTCCTGTAGGGACCCCGACATATGCAGGTGGCCTTGTAAGTTCATCCCAGGTGGAGAGGAGCTGGAAGATTCCTCCAGGGATGAGCTGCTTCGAGGATTTACTAAGAATCTCCCGGTATACAATGGCGCCCCCTGAGATTGGTTTGTCAACGTTGTATCTTCTGCTCCCCTGACATCAAATTCAGGTGCATTGTCTACTGGAAGATGACTATGGTTGTCAGTCTTGGCTGGTGGGTTCCTGTTTTTAATGGGGGACAATGGTTGACGCACACTAAATCTCGAGTTCCCTTCTGCGTCTGAACTGTGAGCGGAAGTAGGTGGTGTCCGTGGGTCCACTGGGAAATTGTTGCTCAGCACAGAAGGCATTAACGACCCAGCAGTGTTGTAGGAGGAACTCATGGATGCTCTTGGAGGTGTCGGTCTACCAGAAAGAAAATAGTCCAGGGAACTGCTAGAGCTGTTTAAATAGACCTGCCAATCTCTTTCGTAATCGTGGAGACCAGGCCTGTTTCCTAGGGAAGTACGATCACTGGGTACATCTTCAGCACTGGACTCGTCTAGACTGGTTTTGGACTTGGTGTCCCACGAATCAAAGGCCTTCTCCTCATCTTCACTGTCATCGCTGGGGTTCTCTTTAGCTGCAACCCCATCAGGCAGCACGGGCTCTGGGGTCACGCTTGGCCCAAGAGGAAGCTGCTCCGGTGCAGGTTCCAGGACCTGGCTCAGTCTTAGTGAGCTGTGAACAGGCTCACCTCTCATACAATGAGCTCTGCAGTTTTCAGGATGTCCTTCAAAGTTTTTGTTTTTGCTCAGAGTGGTAGATGCCCCAAGAAAGGGACTTCTCTTATGACTGGAAGGAGAGTGGAGGGCATGCATACCAACCAACAGAAGCTCCTCCTCCTCCTGAGTCTCCTCATCAGTGTCGTCATCTTCTCTCCCAGTGTTGAGAGATAAGACGGAATAGAAGTCTTCATCTCTGAACCTAAATGGTGCCCTCCGGGGCCCTCCCATGGTGGCTGTGAGTGGTGGCCCCAAGGACTCACTTGATGGTGAGTGAGGGGAATTTGTTCCCAGGAAGACCTGGGATAGGGCCGGAGGTGGCTCATTTTGGGGGAGAGCACTGGGGTCTCCTTTTTTGGCCCTCTCGGGGGTATTGTCAGTCACCATTGTTTTCTGTGAGGATGGGACCAACCTTCTTCTCTCTCGAATCATCCTCTTCAGCTTAGTGTCACTTGTCCACATCAGGCTTTCTTGCTGGGCTACTGAATCTGCATGGAGAAAAGACACACATTGATTAAACATGCTCATAGGTGAAAAACTTGTCCCCCCAAGAGTGAGAAGCCCCTGAAGGCAATCTATAAGCCCCCAAGAGTGTGTGGTCATCTGGAATTACCAGGGCATGCTAGAGTTGGTTTATTTTATGACTTCTGAATTCCCCTCCAGACACTTCTGGATCCCACACTATTTTAGGGGAAACAGGGTGAGGACACAGATTCCCTCTGCAGGAGCTTTGGGAGGACTGTCCAGCCCCATGTCGGTCAGTCGGTCAGGGCTGACGATGGAGCATCTCTCAGAGGGTGGTTCATCCTGTGTTTATTGAAAAGCAAAACCAGCCTCCAGGAGTGGATGTTACAGCAGCCTCCAGCACTTTCTCACCAACGTCACACAGCACACACCCACGGCACTCCTGCTTCCCTCAACACTTACGAAAGACCAGTCGACGTTGGCAGCTTGGGGGGAGGCTCTAGAAGCTCTTGCTCAACCACACCAATGATTGCAGTCACATAGATTACTTAGAACAAATGAAAATGATAGATTACTCCTGAAATCATGGTCTCCTCTAGTCATGAAACCTCTGGCTCTGATAGAACCTTCCCTCCATGCCAACTGGATCTAAAGCGTGTGCAGATGTAGAGAAAGGAGAGGGGCAAGACACTCCACGAGTAGCGGTTTCTATTTGGTGAAGTCATTTGGTCAAGACTTGCCTTATAAAAATAACAAAGCAGTGGAGCTTGTAATGACTGTGTCACACACTCACACTTGGTCCTCACCACCCCATGAAACAGGTACCTCAATCACACACTTTATAATTGAGGGTCCCTGGCTCAGGGAGGTGACGCAGAACATCCCTGAGGTCCTGTTTCCTGCGAGTGACGGGATGATCACGTGAGCGCGAGACTGCGGGACGCTGTGCTCTGTGTTCTAGCCTCTGCCCTGCACAGCCCCTTCAGAAACCTGCTGGGCTTCCAGCTGCCTTGTGAAAACGAGAATCCATTGAATTCAGTGTCATGCAGGTACTCGAAATTTTTTATTTCACCCTCTCAACGTGGACAGGACATTGCAAGAACGGCTCTAATCCTATTCATCTTTACTCCCCCTGATGCTGGCCCTCCCCTCTCTGCCGGCCTCCTGGGACCCCCGCAGCACCTGTTATCCTGCTGCTTCTAAGTGGCTCACCCTGGGGAGTGGACAGGATGCCACAGGTTTGGGGAGGCCTGTGTGATACAGGAAGTGACAAGCAACTCCCATTTACTTTAGTGGGGCACCTCCCAGGGAAGGTCACTGCCAGTTTCTGAAGTCCTGATACTCAGGAAGCCTCTCTAACTGCACGGGACACTCGGGACGTGGTGCCAGTCCAGACTCACCGTCTCTTTTAGGCGTCAGCCAGACTCTCCAATCAGACCCCTGTGGGTTTTGTAATTCCCAGGAAGAGCCCTATTGCCAGCAAGTCCAGGACTCTCCACGCCTCAGGCTGTGGATGTAGCCAGTGGGCCTGGTGTTCCCTCCGGGCCAGGCTGACCAGCCTAGAGGAATAGATGCTTCTGCCTGAACAATGGAATGATCCTGGGAATTTTTATTTTGAGAAAAAATTTGGAAGTATAGTTCCGGCTGGTGGCTTCAAATCTTGGGATTTGATGCAGGGCCTCAGCGGTGAGCCCCAGAGTGCTGGGTCTGAGCCTTCTGCAGACACAGACTCCGCCGGGTGTGGGGCAGCCCTCTTCCTGGAGCTGGTTCAGCGTGGCTTCGGAGGTACCTGCCAGGCAGACTGCTTGGCAAGGGCAGCTTCTGAATCTGGAATCTCAACAGGAGCCATAACCTGATTTCATGGAAGCCACTGAGCTGTCACCTGGTGACACTGGCCTCCAG
The DNA here is from genome assembly GCA_019455555.1 of Galemys pyrenaicus. NCBI lineage: Eukaryota > Metazoa > Chordata > Mammalia > Eulipotyphla > Talpidae > Galemys > Galemys pyrenaicus. Next base: position 2,941,306 of record JAGFMF010012271.1, read on the forward strand.
GCCGGAGGTGGCACAGGCAAGTGCGCCCTGCAGTTGCTGCGGGGCCCCGGGGAAGCAGGGCGGTACAACTGCACCCAGCCTCTGTCCCTTCCTCTATAAAAGTTCAATCAGTGCTTCCTTGTGCGAGAGTGTGTGTGCCTTCCTCAAAGATGGCAGACTGTGCCATTCTATATTTATGCTATTTTAACCTTATTTCTTGTGTCTATCAAACAGGGAGCGGATTTCAGTAGCTCAGGGGCTGGGAATAAAACCTGGTTTAGTATGCTGGGGCACGCTATTCATAGCACAGGCCCTAGCGGGCTGTGAAGGCCTCTGTGAGACCGTCGTGGCTCCAGCTGTGATGGGAGGGCCTGCGATTTCGGGAGCTCAGCGGGAGCAACTGAATGTTCTAGGGACCATGAGTTAAAGTCATAAAAGGCTTCCATCTGCCTAAGGCCATGCCCTTCGTCTAGGCCTCTGCAGGTGCTTGACCAATGGGGCCGGTGTTCGGACAGTCACCTGCTTTCCACAGTTTTTCTCTGGTTATAGTGTGGGCTGCACGGCTACAGTTCCTTGCAGAAATGTTGGTCAGTCATGACAAGGATGAAGCAGTAAAAATCGTCCATATTTAAAATTCAGGCGGCCACAGCTGCTGCTCTGGAATGCAGGTGGGTCACTAACTCAAGACCCCAGGCTGCTCTCCTCCAGAGGTGGTGCTTTAAGGGAGCATTTGAATTCTGGGTAAGGCCTTTAGGTGGAGCACTTTGGTTCACCCCCTCATTTCCCTGGCCACAGCCCTGGCTCTGTACTTCTCTGGCCAACTTCCTTCTCCTTCTGTACTCCAAAGGCATTGGAATGTCCATTTGCTTCTCTAGAAATATACAACTTTTGTAAAACAAAGTTGGCATACCTGGGCATATACAACTTTAAGTCCTGTTTTTTGGTAAGCATGATCTCTGGCCATTAATTGTTCTTTAAAAACAAATTCCATATATAAGGGTATAGTATCTAATTGCATCATAATTTAATTCTTTAATGTTGGGTATGCTGATTGTTTCAAGGGTTTTGTTGCCCTAAATCACATGTGATAAGCATCCTTGCTGGACAACATATCTTTTAAGGGGTGGTCTTAGGGCAGATGGAGGCTTTTTCTGTTTTAGCTCATCTATTTGGCTAGATTTGCAGGTGTGAAACTGCTAGGTCAAAAGGTATGAACTCTCTAAAGAGTTTTTACATTCTGCCAAATTCTGGTGACTCCCATAATTGTGTCAGTGGTAGTGAGGTCAAGGGCTTGGGCATTAGAGCTGCCCCAACACTGCCCCGGAAAGGTTAACTGTAAGCTTCCCTTATCGAGTGTTATTGTAAAAAGCCTTAGCCAACTTGGTAGACTAAATTTATCTCATGTAAATTTACATTTTTTACATAGGAGGTTAAACTTTTTTTTAAAAAAAGATTTATTTATTTATACATACAAGAGCTGGGGTATAAGGCCAGAGCCCAGGGTGGTGAGAGGATTCACCAGAGACAGAGTGGGGAACAGAACAGGCAGATCGATTTGAAACACACTGCTGAGGGGAGCAGCGGGTGAGGCGGGCGAGGCAGGCGAGGTCTGCTGCGCCATGTGGGTCCCCTCCCCGGCCGGGGGCGGGGATCGAACTCGTGCTTCAGTGGCTGAGGTCCGCCCCATAGTGCGTTGCTTAACCCACTGCACCACCAGGGAGGCCCAGGAGGTTAAACTTTTTTAAAAAGGCTTATTAGCTATATACATTTCAGCTACTGCGGCATTATCATACCTCTTCCCCATTGTTCTGTAAGGTGTTCATGTTCTTATTGATTTGTAAGTGCTTTCTATATATTACCTATCTGTCACATTTGCTTCAGATCTCTCAACTGAAGCAATTCAAACACCTGGCTCCTCCTCCATTTTATGCAATCCACTTTAGAATGTGAGGGAAAGAACTAAGGAGAGACTAATAGGAAATAACTGGGGGAAAGTAAGAAGCTTTGGCTGCAATAGAAAATTAGGGCAAATTCTTAGTATATCTCAGGATAATGCAAGATGTCTTCTGGGTACAGATGGAGGAGGGTATGAGCTTCATGGGTTCGGGAATGTTTCATATGTGAGGAACCCCGCCTTTCAAATAATATTTGGGAGTTATTTGGGAGATGGCAAGAGAAGAACTACCAGTAGTGTGTTGTCTACCAAGCCAGGTGCCGCTCAGAATGTCGCTTCACTCAGTTACTATAGCAATGCAATGAGGTAGATTTCATAATCCTTGTTTTAAGACAATGGAACTGTAACCCAGAGTGGCAACTGTAGCACCCAAGTGTCGACCACTATGAGGAAGAGGACTGGAATTAGAAGTGAGGTCTGTCCTTCCTGACTGGAGGCCTTCCATCGTGGGAGGGAAGGGAGGCCTACGGGTATCTCGTGGCCAAGACTCGCATTTGCTCTAACCACCCCAAACACTGCCCTGTCTCATCTCCCACCGTGCACAGCACGTGAGACAGTAAAGTCTCCCGTGTTATTGGGTGTGAGCAAGTGTGATGCTCAGTGGCTTCCTGGAGGGCGAGGGCAGGCCCGGGCAAGGTTGGCCATCAGACGCGTCCTTGAGTCTCCAGGGGCTCCTCTGCCCTCCCTTCAGCCACCGTGGGCAAGGGTAAGATGGCCAGCAGAGCAGCACAGCTTTGCTTGGGGTGAAAGCTCAGGGCCACCAGAGGACGTGGCCTTCCATGCTTGAAATCAAGAGTGTATTCTCTTTGGTGTTATTTCTTACACATTAAGATCTTGACCTTGGGCCACAGGGGAGACGGTGTCTGTGGGAGGTGAGCTGTCTGCTATTCACAGACGCCCAGCATCCCACCTGAGAGATGGGAGGGCACTGTGCCAGGTGAGACCTGCCAGAGCAGCTGGCTGCTTCTCTGCCCCCACCCAGCCCCACCGCCCACAGGCCCGCTCCAGAACCCAGACAGCTGGCGTCCACTCAAAAACCATGCACAGTCATACTTACGAGCCATGGTAGAGAAAAAATTTTTAAAAAGTGCCCCCTGCCCTGCTTGTTCCCACCAACCTCTTGGGAGAATGAAATTAGATGCCATGGTTTGCTTTGAAAACCATCTAAGCATTTCATTTTAAGGTACCCGTTTCTTCAACTAGAAGCACATGTGGCCCCAAACCATATAGAATTCACTAGGCGAGAGCACCAGCCGGGTCTCCTCTCTGAGCACCAAGGTAAGTGGTGGGGGGGGTCCTTACCTGCTCCCTTGAGGGCTGGTGCTTTCGGTGGCAGCTGCGGCCTCGGCCTGCCTCGCTCCCCAGCTGCTCTCAGGCTCTGCCTTTCTGGGCTGACTGTCAGTCTCCCCAGGTTTGGCCTCCTCTTTTTTGATAATATCTGTGGCGCCTGGATTGCTGGAAGGTGTAAAATCTTTTCAATAATGAATCTTTTATAGGAAAACCTCCTCTGTAGAAAGAAAGCTCAAGGGGCCAAGCCACGGGACAGGGAGCTCAGAGAAAGGCCCCAGAGCTGGGCAGAGGTTGGAGATGAGCTGGGTTTGCAACGTGGTTTCACCCCTCCGTGGCATGTGAGCTTGGGCAATTGCTTCACCTCTCAAAGCCTCAGTTTCCCCACCTACTATTACATAGAAGTCACAGGAGCTAGTCCATGGTTGTTAACACCACACAGGAGCACCTGGGACACCAGGCAGCGTCTGGGCGCCTTCCTTTTGCTAAGAAGGTTCTCACTTCCAATCATCAGTGTTGGGGTGGGCTGTTGAAAGCCTTTTGTTGGGACACACCAGGCTCCCCAAGGGCTCACCCAACTCAGTATCACACCTGTTCTGTACCTGCACAGTCATGTCCTCAGGTGGTTGGTTAGAACATGGCCTTCCAGAAAGCTTCTAAGCCTCTGGGAGAATGAAATTATCTTGGTCCTCAGAGAGGAATACATATCCTTTTTGGCTTATGTGTCACCCACTGATGTGCTGGGCAAGGAGACAGGAACTGGGATGCTAATGGGGTTTGTGATCCTAGTGAATATTTTGTAAAAAAGAGTTCACATGTTGATTTAGTTTGCTATGAACCACCCCGTTTCTTTTTCACATGTATTTAGTATTAGTGCTCGTGAGTTTTGGTATTTTCCGTATCTCTCTGCAAGTTCACGCGGCACTTAATTGAGACTCTCTGGACTAAATCCTTCTGAGACAAGTTGCCTGGCATATCCCTTCCGGACAGTTCAGGGATTTCACAATAGCTGTAGCCAGTGGGCCACCAGGGCCCTGAGTGGTGGGTGAGAAAGCAGCCTTTCTTGGCACCAGAAACAACTAGATTTATGCCACAGAGTCGAAGTTGTACAATATTTATATGAAGAACTCTCATCTGTGTTCTGGAAAGGAGTGTGAGTTCTCCTTGGTGGCCCAGAAGCCAGTTTAACACAGTGATTAAGGGCTTCCCACACTGACAGGTGCCAGGAGAGAGGCTTGTGGTCCGTAGGGAACTTACTGGAAGAAGGGCCTGCTGGTGGGGTCGGTTCCAGCTCAGGGCCATTTGGTGCAGCCCAGAGAGGTTGTGATGCCCATGGTCATGCTGACCAGAAAGCATAAGGTGACCTCTCCAGAAAAAGAGGGTGTACTATTTGGAGGGTGGTGATTAGACTGGCAAAAAGGAGGGTGAGGAGGATGTGAGCGAGAAGGACCAGGACCTCTCCAGAGGAAATGTCGGAGGGTTGCATTCCTCCACCCCGCAACTTCTCCCTCACACCCAAGGCCTTGCCCGCCCCAGCTCTCGGAAGGCAGCACCTGCTTCTCACCTGACCATCAGTGGAGGGGCCAGTGGGTTCATATTTGTTATTATTACCGAGGAGGAAACAGAGAGAGGTTCAAGGAAGGGGGCTGGTTTGGGGCTCCGGCCAAGTCCAGTACGTGTTCAGGACGTGACCCAAAGGTCCTGGTCCTTTGACTCTTATTTTGATTCCTGGCAGGAACCCCACCTTTACATCCAGACTGCAGAGTCTCCCTCGGCTCACTGTCTCCAACCCCGTATGCACCCCTCGCACCTCAGGCCTGCTCCTCCCTCCCAGAAGCATTCTCTCCTGCCTGCACCAGCCAGCAGGCCCTTCAAGGCCAGTTTTACATCCTCCAGGTCTGCTCTGACTCTGCTTTGGCTGGAACTTTTGGGATTCTTATGGCCTTTCGCATTTAAATATTCTAAACTTGCCTAAACTTGGGTGGGTCTTCTATCACCTGCCTGCTGTCCACTCCTTAAAGACGAAGACACTGTGTTGACTGAGATTGACTTGAGGGACAAAAAAAAATCACCACCAGCTGATTCCTGGGGCTCAAGGAGATGCATTTGGCTCCAACTATGGGTAATCTAAAAGCAGAAGCAAGTTTTTACTGTGCAAAACACCCAAGAGGGCTTAAGACAACAGACATGTTTGTTTTCTTATTCTAAGAAGTGCTTTCTTCAAAGCATCTATCCCTGAAATGAGTTCCAGAGTGATACCCACGACCACATCTGCGCTAATCCAGTGTGGAGTAAGCTAAATGTTCAGGAGTAGCTGGGTGGGAGCCCCTCTGACTGTGGGCTTTGAACCTGCAACTGTAAAGTAAGAACATCTCTTCCTTGTTACTGTAAAGCTTAGCAACATGTCTAATCTTTTACCATCGTAGTAGTAATGCTAATAATAATAATAATAATGATAATAGAAATCTGTATTCACTCCCACAAGAGTCCTGAATTTGACCAGAAATTTATTGTTGTGCAGGATTTATAGTTTGAGATTAATTTATTCAGTTGCATTTATTTATTCTGTGTCCATCATTCTTGTTGCCTCTCCCTCATCTTTTCAAAAAATCCAAAAGGCAAATAGCAACTTTCTTTTTTTTTTTTGTAATTTGTTCAACAAATACCTCTGTGCCTTGGCTGCACAAAAATTTGAGGGTTCGCAGAGATGAGTAAGACATTTTGTTCATGACCTGAAAGATTATAATCTAATTTGGCTGCACAGCTGACGTCTTCCCTGTGATGTCCTTTTGAGTCTCTGGGAAGCAAACTCTTGGGAAATCCTCTTTCTCCATCTGCAGTTACAGTGCTTGAGGTGACCTGCATGACGTGCTTTGTATGCCCATGGACTCAATGGTTTCAGTCAACTTCTATACCAGCTCCTAACTGCCTCTGCCACACCCAGAGGTGAGCCAGATTTCAGGGTCTTTCTCAGGTGGTCCTCGCCAAAGTACACAGAATAATCTGCAGGAAGACCAGGTTGTGTTTGCATGTGGAGATGAAGTGCAGCAGCTTCTTCAGCTGTAGGACAGACCCTTCACCCTACAGAGGGGAGGGGATTGCTTTTGGGACGTCTGTCCCCAGACAGCACAACATCCTTCAGTTCGTCAGTGGGTTTTGGGAAGCCTGGGGTTTGCTTTGGAAGACATGACACCCATACCTTCTGGGATCTGAGCCAGGTGGAACCTCCAAGAACAAAACAACCGAGCAGCACTTTAGCTGCTTTTGACAAAGCAGGGACAGGGTCATTGTTGACCAAACATTTCTTAACTTGACCAGACGGGAAAGAGGTGGAAATCTCATTTTATACAGGACCCTGTAAGCCATGTACATTGACTGGTGGGTGTTAATTCCCAACCCCTGGTTATCATTTGGCTCCTGCCCTCACATGCCACACACAGATGTGGTCCTGGATAGACAAAGTCAACGAGAAAAACACAATCCCTCACCTTTGCTCCTATCCCACATTAGCCTGTCTTGGTTTTCTGGTGCCTAGGAAGTGCCAAGTCTGTCTAACAGATGCCTTTTTAAAAATAATTTATGCATACAAGAGCTGGGGTGTAGATTGGAGGTGTGGAGAGGTGAGAGGATTCACCAGAGTCAGAGTGGGGAGCAGAACAGCAGATCGACTGAAATACACTGCTGAGGGGAGCAGTGGGCAAGGCAGGAGAGGTCTGCTGTGCCATGTGGGTCCCCTCCCTGGCCCGTGATCCAACTCATCCTGCAGTGGCTAGCGATAGCTTCATAGTGCGCCACCAGGAGGCCTGAGAAGCCTTTTGAATCAATGCATTGATTCCCTTAGTCCTGGGCAAAACTGCAGCTGAGTGGCGAGAGTGCTGGGCCTTGGTGGGCCAGGCAGCTTTCTGTGCCATCGCAGATAATAGGCCACATCTATTCGCCTATCTGGGTGTGCGGGAAACGAGTGTTGTCTCACATGCCCAGAGGAGGTCGTAATTAAAGCTGATTATGTGCCATAACCGCTGCATTTTGGAACCCGGGAGGTAGGATTTTTGACTTTGAGAAATGGGGTGCTTAATAAGCAGGCAGGAGAGGGAATGTAAACAGTGACTGAGCCCTCCTCGGCATGTTCTGGGTGGGTCTTCAGTTCCGGGAGAGCTTTCTGAGCAGCCGCCAGGGGGCCAGCTTCCTGGGGCCCGGGGCGTGATCCAACACGGAGGGGCCTGCCCTGTTTCTGGCGGTGATGTCCCCGAGTGTGCTGGACTCAGGAGTGAAGAAAGCAGAGGCGTCTCGAGAGATGACGGGATTTTATTGGTGGCTCGCTCCTTAGCGCCAGAGGATGGTGGTCAGTGGCAGCCGGGCTGGTCTTCCTGCTCCCCGCACACCACACCTCCTGGTGTTGCTGGGGTCCTACCCTGTGGCCCCCTCCCGTCCACCTGCCTTCTGGAAGCCTGCAGTCCCCTCTCCCTGACTCCGCCGTGCTGGGGGCCTTACCACATGAGGTAAATTCTACTGGGCCTTCTGGGGCCGGGCAGGCACAGCACAGGGGTCTCTGCTGGGGTGGGGCGGGAGATGGGGAAGTAGCACAGGGAGGCTGGGGACTCGGGCCCGGGGCCCAGGGAGGAATTGGTGGGACTCAGGGGAGAAGCTGAAGGGGGGCCTGGGAAGGGGAGAAAGGGAACTTGAGGGAAGTGGGGGCAAGGGTCCTGGGCAGCTGGAGAGGCGGCCGGGGGCGCTGCTGGGAAGGCTGCAGGGGAGGCTGCGGGGGAGGCAGGTGGCACTAGCGGCAAGAGGAGGCAGCAGTAATTGGTATTGGGCTGCAGGGTAGGGGAGAAAGCAAAGACGGAGCAGTAAGGGGAATATTCAACACAGAACAGGGGGTGCTCGCTGTTGTCACCTGCACAAAAGAAAAAGAGCAATCAGGAGCTGCACTCGAGGTGGGAAAGGACGTTTCAAAAAAAAAAAGCCCATGAATGACTCAGCCTCAGAAATCTTAGTTCTTGGGGGCTGGCATGTCCGGGGCCAGCTGGCCTGGCTCTCCAAGCCACCGCGGAGCTCACGGGGCACAGAGCCTGGTGCTCAGCCCCTGCACCAGCCTGTCCAAGTCCTGCCAGCGCCAGGGGCTTCTTCCCCACCAAGTGCCCATGGGAGCTCCCGGCCCTCTGTCCACCACAGCCAGGCTCGCAGCTCCCAGACGGCCAGGCTCTCCTTCAGGAGGTTGTGTCCTGCCTGAGCCTGGCCTTTCTAGGGTGGGGAAGCTCAGAAAAGAAGAGAGAGGGGGTGTCTGGTGGGTCACAGGCCAGGGAGGGGCCAGGCAGGAGGGGCAGGAAGAGGGGCTGTGTCCAAGTAAAGTGAGGGATCTGCTCTCTGACCTCACCTACCATCGGCCAAGCTTATGGGGGCAGAAGATGGACCCTGATGGAGTGGAGATTTGGGGGGACCCTGGGCATGACAGGTCTCAGCGCTGCCACACACACTCGGTCCCCTTGAGCTGCCATTTCCTTCTCTAGCCCTATCTCCTCTTCTGCAAAATGAGGCGGGGCTCTTCCCCACCTGGCTCCCCCTGACCCCCATGGCCTTGGCCAGCAGCACGAACATAACCTGGGGCTTTCCAGACAACTTGGCCCAGCCATGACCACTGAGCCAGCACCTCCAGCTAGCAGGGCCCGGGGTTTTCTCAGGAAAACCAAGAGTCCAAGAAGTGAAGCTTAGAGAGTGGCTCACGCCTCTGTGATGGGGGTCACCTGTTGGGCTCGTGGGTGCCAGTGCTCTGGGTCGGGAGTGAGGACCAGGGACGTGTGTCCACATGAAGCGCCTGCCAGGTGATTCTGAGCACTGTGAGACAAGCCACAGCCAAAACCAGTTCCGATTCTAAAATGCCACCGTGACCTCCCAGTTAGAAACTGTCACCTACGACGGAAGGGCCTCAGCCCATATGCACTGGAAGCTTCCATAGGGTCTGACGCTGTCACCAACTCCCGTTTTCCAAATGCCTCCCTGGGCTCCTGGGTGGTTCCTGCTGGCTGGGCCATTTCTGTGTCCGCCTAATCCTGTTCTTCCCTCGACTGTCCCTATTTTCCATGGTTCTTTCATGAACTCTCTTCCATCTGCTTTCGGGGAAACACTCTTGAAGATTCAACCCCCTCAACGTAGAACCTTGAGTTCCTTCTAGCGGCCGACTACTACCTGCCCCCAAAGACGCACCTTAGAAGAGGACCCAGCCCCTCCTCTTTCTTAGCCTCAGCAAAGGCAACCTCCACTGGCCTAGTGTTCTGGGCCCCAACTCCAAGTTTTCTGACCCATCAGTCCCCAAGTTCTTCCAGCTTAGCCCGGTCTTTAAAGAGCCCTCAAACTCAGGGCCTCGTCCCCGTCCTCTCTGCTTCTGCTCTGTATCAAGTGCTTCTCCCTTTTCTCTGTGTCTAGTGTAGCCACTGCCTGGCTGCCTCTCGGCCCAGGTCTGACTGCCCTCCCCCTCCCAGCCAGCCCCTTTACTGCTAGAATCAATTCCTTAAGTGCCAGTGCACATCACTTCCTGCCGGGACCCATGGGAGGACTGGAAGCTCCACAGCCCTCAGCCCTAAAGAGGCCCCGGGGAGTCCACTCCTTGCCCACCTGCAGAGGGTGCACTTTACACTACACATGTCCGAACCTGCAGCCTGACCTTCAGCCTGAGCTTCTCAAACTCAAAAGTACCTACAAGAACCCCAGAGATATTCAACTGTTAAATGCAGGCTCCAATTCAGCTGGTCTGCATCTGAATTTCTCACAAGTTGGCAGGTGACACCTCTACGCCTAGCCCGAGACGCCTCTGCGGCACAAGCCCCAGGACAGTTTTGGGGGCCTTGATGTCTCTCTGGCTCTCCCCGACTCTCCTCACTCTCCCCTCCTCCATGCCTGGTATACTCAGAACCAATTGCGGGGCATATTGATCTTGCTTCCTCCCCTATTCTTCAGGACTTTGGCCCTACCTGTCGTCCCCCACAAGCTCTTAGGACGACTTACCTCGGTGGGGACCTGTAACCAGTGGCCTGTCCCCCCCACCCCAGGCTGTGTGCCCCTGGAGGGCAGGGCCCTGTGCGGTGCCTGACTGTGAGTGCAGTAAGCGAACGTGGGGTGCTGGACAATGGATGAGGAACCAGGGCACCCCGGGAGCACACGCTGGGGCAGTGGGGGCATCGACAGTGTGGGCTCATGTCGTGGGTCCTGGATGACTGATGCTAGGCAAGCCCGTGTAAACATTTTATACTCAAGTTAGTAAGTGTGAACCGTCTGGTGGGCGGTTCTCTGGTTAGGACACTCGCCAGGAGCAGCAGGCGGTGCTAGGAGCAGGCTCGTAAACAGGCAGGGATGGAGGGACTAACCTCTGCCTAAGGCCTCGTCTACACCTGGGATTTTGACCCGCCTGTCTGTCTGGTGCAGTAGGCAGTAGCTCCCTTTTGTTGATGAGGAAACCGAGCTTGCAGAAGTTGTTGGTTCACGTTTACAGGGTTGTGAAGTGGCAGCTTGGTCTTCAAATTCTGGGCCCTGGGATGCCGCCGAGCCCTTCTGTCTGAACGTATTACTATAAATAAACTGAGAATTATGCTTTTTTTTACATAAAAATGGGAGCACTGGCCTAGGTGGGTTGACTTCAAACTTGGGCAGATAGCTTGGAAAGCTGTTGGACACCGTTGGCCTGGGGACCATCTCATCTTGACCTTTCGGAGAAGATCTTCAACAGAATTTCTTTGCAAGGCAAGTTATGAAAAATTGGGATTTGCCTTCAAGTGTCTCTTCTAGGCTGCTACTCAGATAAATATTTCCCGGTTCAAAACAGGCCACAGTTATTTTAGATATATATCTTTACAAATCTGAGTTTGCTGCTGCTTCCTAGTTTTACAAGAACACATCTTGACAATAAGCTGCTATTAGGCTGAATGGATTTTGCATTTTCTCCAAATCAGAGTCTGGTAATGACTAAAGTTGAACTTGCTAATAAGTGAGGATAATTTCAGAAGACTTGGCTTTGTTTTAAAGAGCAAGATGTTGGGAGCAGACTCCCAGGACTCCATCCAGAGGCATTTTTTTGGCACTCTGCTCGAGCTCTAGGTGAGGGGAGAAGGAAGCAGCGGGCACCCTCACTTCCCATGCCCCTGGCACCAGGCTCCAGGGGCCCAAGCCTCATGGCACGAGGGCCTTTGGTGGCCTCCGCTTGTCCTGGAAAGGAGAGGCGACTCCTTGCTGACCCACGCGGGGGCTGGAGAGGCCTTGGGAACAAGTTGGAGTTGGAGAACACCTTACCCTGCTCTCCTGTCTCTCTGCCCTCAGGGGGTCTGCTCCCTGCTCTGCTTCTCACTGCTCCGTACAGAACCCTGAAATAAGAATGTGTGACTCTGCCTGACCTGTTTCTCACCCCACACGGCATTCACCGTAATCATGAAATGGGATTTCTGAGGATTTTGACTGCACACGAGACTCAGCTGGGTCTTGACTCACTGCCCGAATTTTCCATGTCTTTTTGGAGATAAGGCAAATCACTAGCTGGGTGAAACCTTCTGGTTATTCATCTTTTTTTTTCCAGTTTGGTGTTTTGTTTTGGAAATTCAGGGTGTAGTCAAAGTGTATGTCCTTTGACTTTTATGTTAGGATTCAGAATGTTTGACTCTGATTTTTGGTAAAGGAAAACAAGACTGGGGAGGAGGGACAGCATTAAGACCAAATTTCCCAGTCTGTTCCCCCTAAATACTAGAGAAATGCAGCTCTCACGCACAGGCACCATGATCTATCCAGTGTCCAGGGCTCACGGTGTCAGACACTGCTCGAAGGTCCGAGTGTTTATCTTACCCTTGAACTTTCATAGACACCCTAACGATAGGATCTGTTTTGACCCTTCTCCCCCATTTCATAAATAAGGAAACTGAGGCACAGAGAAGTTACTTGCCCAAAGTACACAATAAACTGAAGAGGGACCCAGATGACAACTTCAGCATTTGGACTCCAGAGCACCTGCTCATCATCTGCACCCCCACAGGAGGGAGAGGGGAACGAGGAGAATCGCCAGCCAAATCATTCAGAGACGGTTCCAGAGAGTATGTGCACGTTGTTTAAAGTGTGTGGGCTCCTGCTAGAGGGTGAGAGCGATGACAGTCTGGCACCTCCTCAGTTGCTGATCTATAGGAGGGCGCTCACGGTCCCTGTGTTGTAGGGAGCCACTGTTAGGGGTTCTCGGCAGCAGTTCACGTGTCAGGCTGGCCATCACGTGGACTTGCATGTCTGTGAAACCACACCCAGTTATATGACTTTATTTAGGAACAGCGTAGCGTGACGCTGTTTGGGAGGTCAGTCTGCCGTGTAGATCTGCAAATGTTTCTCTGTGTCTGATGCTTCTGTTTTGCACAGAATCTCTGGTCTGATGTGGGGGAAAGTTTTGGTGACTTACTGCCAGCTTTAGATGTCCACCCCACCCCCCAGTATTTTAGGAAGATACTTTTCTATGGGGGTGAAGAAAGGCAGGAAACTAAATTTGCCTGGTGAAATGGATCAGCGTGTCCAGATAACTAAGGCCCCGCATCCCTTTTTTTTTATTAATATAAAAATTTTTTTAATTTACATATATTTGACATCAATTGTAATCCCCATGTTTTCCCCATCACCATATCACCAGTGCACCATCACCTCAGTCCCCTGTGCTCCCGTCTGCCCTCAACCCCTCCCCCTCTTTCCTCCCCACCAAGTGTCCCCAGTTTGTCCTTCTCTTTTCATTTTTGGTTTTTGTGTCTTTATTGTTATTATTATTATTATTGTTCTTATTTCTTTCCTTGATCCTTATTTGGTTCCCTTATATTCCTCCTAGGGGAGGAACCATCTGGTATTTTTCTTTTGCCTTCTTTCTTGCTTCACTGAGCATAATCCCTTCCAGTTCCTTCCATGTTCCTATGAACCCGCATCCCTTTTTTCTGTACCAGCAGGGTAGTAATCTGAATTGCTGAGCCATCCACATCTACACCCTTCAACCCAACTTCCCGAAGAGGCTCAGCTGGAATTCTCGCTGTATCTTTGGACAGGGCTTTCTTCAGCTGATCACGGGCCCTTGGGGGTGCCTACCCATGGAATGAGTGGGTCTCACACACCTGGGCTTGGCTGGTACCAACCTGGGGACCCACCAGTCGGACACACACCTGAGTGGTTTCCATGGTAACTGACATGCTGGTCAGGCCACCCTCCAGGCCTCAGATGATAAGACAACAGAGCTGGTGGTTTTAAAAGACTTACTGCAAGTAACATCCCTCCCCTGGTGACACAGATCTCTTTCTGCCAACTTGGCTTTCTCGCCTACACTTTGGTGTTTTCCAGTCTAGTAATTCTTCAAATGTGATGTTTTAGGGAATGTAAAGGGAATGAGTCCTCCCTTTTTGTCTGTGTTGTAAGTTCCATATGGGGTTGGCTCGGTTTGGAAACATCTGTATTAATCCGACAAGCTACAAACCACCAAGTGGGCATGCATGGCTCAGGGGAAAGATTTTTCTCCGTCGACGACAAAGCACAGGGTGTGGACAGTTACCACCGGCTCTAGCAAGAAGGCTAAAAATTATAGCGAGTGGATGGGCTTGCATGCTTTAAACTCAAATTCAATTTTTTTCTATTAAAAACACCCTCCATTTAATAAATTACGACATGTATTTCGAAATATTTGGGGGATAATCTTATCAACCCTATTTCATTCTTAACCGCTGAATAAAAGGACCTAATTCCAACTAAAAGTCTTCAGGATGAAATACGGTCAAGTGTGGAGATACTTTCCTCTGGCTAAATCAGGGGAAAGAGTTGGGGCTTCGCCTGAAAGGACATCATTTCAGCAGCAGTCCATTTGTTTTTTACCTCATTAGAGCAATAAGATGTGGGCGGTTAATCTGAGGGAAAGCCGCCATATTCTAAAAATGCATTAGGACGTCTCTGGGTGGGCGGTGCAGGGCAGGAACTATTTAGAATTAGAAAGTCGTTGTGATTTGGATTTAAATGAATTGCTCGCTATTGGGGAATTCTTGGGTGGTTAATTTGGAGCATTTCCATTCCAACGCAAACAGAAGGCACACCTTTCTGCCTGGTTACCCCAACTCTGACGTGGGGTCCCAGGGGGTTTGCTACGACAGATGTTGGCTTCCACAGGGAGGAGCCCAGGGGATGCTACACTTCCAGTTGGAATTTTCCCCTTTCTGGATACTATTAAATCACTCCTGCCTCGAGTGCAGGACTGGTCTTCGCTTCAAAGGCAGCTCGAGAGTGAATTATTTACCAAATTGCACAAAAGGGAGGATTTATCAAGCCCCTTTTCTCCCAGAGAGGACAACCCCAGAACTGGAGGACTTTATTACTCCCTTTCTTTGGCTATAAATTATGCCATTCAGATGCTTTTGAAAGCTTCTCCTCATGCTCTTGCTTGAGTCATAAAACTTGATACCTGGGGCCAAATGCCTTTATCTCCCCAGAAGGGTGAAGAAGATGAAAAGGCGGCAATTCTGGGTGATTGGGCAGAAAATGTGGGCAGCGGAGGTGGTTACCCCATGCAATGTGTGCTTCCCTGACCTGCAGGTCTCCTCTGGAATGAATTTTGCCACTTGGCGTAAGATCCTCAGCCCCTCTGAAACCTGGGTCAGCCACTGGGGAACCCCCAGGTGGAACCAGCACACCCTGTGTGATGCCTGCCCTTACCTTTAGAATGCAGGCCGGGAGAGATCTGGTGCTTTTCAATAACCCCACCACTCACCTGGAGAAGGTTTGCTGGGACCCGCTTTCTCTAGTTTCCTGGGGGTCATGGTGCTTTTATGTTTCTGCTTGACTGATGTTTGTTCAATGGCTGGAAGTCTGGAATCACTCTTAGCCCCAGAAATCTTGGTAGATGGTCTTGTTTCCTCGGCTACAGGCTCTTCCTCACTACAGCTCTACGGAAAATGAAAGGTGTCTGAGTATGAATGGTGAGGAGAGCCAGCTTCTCTGGGCCGAGGGAAAATGAAAGAGCCAAAGGCAGGGGCCCCTTGAGCAATAACTCGGAGGCCTCTGCTGGGCTCAATGCAGCCTTTCACCAGGAAGCCTTTGATGGATGGGGCATATCAATGTAGATGATAGCAAAGTTAGTCTATTTTGTAGAAGATTATGAAAAGCATGTGCTTGTGTGAGTCTATCTAACAGCACATAATGCAAAGATAGTATTTTTGACCGCTAAGTAAGTCGATGATCAATAGCTATGCACGTACAAAACTACATATGGGGGCTTCCCTGGTGGCACAATGGGTTGAGCAATGCACTATGAAGCAGACTGCAGATACTGCAGGATGAGTTCAATCCCTGCCGCCAGCTGGGTGTGACCAACACGGCATAGCAGATCTCTCCTGCCTTGTCCGCTGCTCCCCTCAGCAGTGTGTTTCAGTCCATCTGTCTCTGGTGGATCCTCTCACCCCCCACACGTCTGGCTTGTACCCCAATTCTTGTATGCATTAAATAAATGTTTCAAAAACAAAAAAACACACAAAACTACGTGTGAAAGCAGGAGACATAATCAGCGCTGTCAGACTTCTTGCTCTTTGTTATTTGAACCACTTTGGAGGGGTTGAGGGGGTGTGGGTGAAGAAACATGTTCCTTATGCAAATAATCTACTTGACAATGAAAATTTAGATAGTGTATTGGTACCGAAGAAGTCTGACCTCAGTATAATATTCTGAATTATTTCATATTTAATATTCTGGAATATTGGGCGCAATACCCAACAGACTAGGAGCTTTTCAAAGTCCCCCTTCTGGTCAGCCTTTGGCAGAGAAGTCAGCGTGAAACTGCCCGGGCACGTTGCGAATCCTGCAGAGTCAGATCATCTCAGCATGGCTTTGCAGACACAATACAAATCCTGCAAAGGTTTTCATTCTTTGTTATATTTCCAGAGAAATGAGGAAAGCAATGTCAACGGCTGACCCGCACTTGGAGGGCCGGCTCCAGTCTAAGAGACCATCCAGGTGTAAGTCTGCAGATACTGCCCCCCCCCGCGCCACCCCACACCCTTGGCTACCTGTGCCAGCTGCTGTTGATTTTGGCCCTTGTTGTCACTGACAGCTGTGGCATTTCCATCTTCAAGGCTTCTGACTCGGAAAACACCCTGGCCAATTTTGAATGACTGGGCACGACGTAAGACAAACTCAACTCTAAAAAGGTCCCCTCCGTGCCTGTCTCCTCCTCTAAGGACGTCCGCGCATCTGCGGGGCTGCAGGGTATTCTCTGAGATTATAAATCATGTCTCTTGATGGAGAGTCTGGATACAGCCTTCAAGCAAGTGTTGCTTCTTCCTCCATTTTGAGAAAACAGACCACCCCCGATGAAAGGATAAGAACATGAAAAGGACAGAATGAATTGGTTGTTCTCCCCTTTGCCTTTTGATTCTGGAGTTCAATAGAAATCCTTGAAAATGATTCTGAAATGTCAGAGGTGAAGCATGAGGTCATCAGCACATGAGTCAGGCCCTCCATCCTCAGAGAAGGAAATGTGGACAAACTGCCCTGGTGGTGTCCGAGACTCAAAGCAGCCCACACACCGCTCATCAGAGGCCAGGGGTCTGCTTGCACGGTGACAGATCTGTCAGTCCCTTGTTTCCAGCCAACAGAAAGGCAGAAAACAATGCTCCGGGTTAAGCCCACCTGACACGTAGGCACAGCATTAAGGCAGAGGTCCACTGTCATCCCAGTCACCCCAGCCAGGGCAAGAATTCTTTGCTGGCTCTAGGCAGAGGTGAAGTGGGATGAATTGGTGAGATTTTTAAAAAATATTTATTATGCACACAAGATCTGGGGCACAGGCCAGAGGTGTGGGGGGTGAGAGGATTTACCAGAGACAGAGTGGGGAGCAGAACAGGCAGATCTACTGAAATACACTGCTGAGGAGAGCAGCGGGCGAGACAGGAGAGGTCTGCTGTGCCATGTGGGTCCCCTCCCTGGCTGAGGATCAAACTCATGCTGCAGTGCTGCGGATGCTTCACAGTGTGGCACTCAAGCTGCTGCGCCACCAGGGAGGCCCTGAATTGGTGAATTTTTTATTGATCCATTTTTATTGCGATAGAGATAGTTTATTGCCATGTAACATCCAGCAAATTTAGGGTGAAGACTCTTTATTAGGAAGGGTGTTAAGTCATGTTTATCCTTTTCTTGCCCATTCATTACACCTCAAGCCTTTGTAGCACCAAAGAGATGAAAGAAAGTTTGGCCAGTTAAACCAGGCCTAGGATGCTGGGCACCTGGGTTCTGGGTGTGCGCGCCTCTGGTTCCGGTTCCACCAGCCTCCCTTCTGGTTGGGGATCATCCATAGGAACCTAGGAGTTATAGCCAGAAGTGAGAAGCTGCCTATAAAACTTGAACGTGTGCAACTGGATCTTTTCCTGCTTGCTTCATTGAGTAATCTTAAGCAAATCCGACTTTGTGTGGCCTTTATTCATGTCCCCACCCCATTTCCTTCTGTCCCCCTCATGAAAACCCATCATTTTGTCTTGGGAAGATGACCTTGGTGGCGAAGTGGCAGGAACTCATTCTGGCATGAAAAGGGTAATGTTGGAGCCCACCCGCTGGCACTGCTGGGGCTAGTGCTAGTTGTTCTCTCTGTCTCAGGTTTTCTCACCCACGAGTAACGGCATCTACCTTTTGTTGGTTCTGCGAGACTCAGCACTGTGGCTGGCACATAGAAGCTGCCAGCTGAGCGCTTAGCCATTTCTTAAATGACTAAACATAAACCACCCATTGCTGAGAGCAAAACCAAAAGCCCCAAATGGAAGGTCCTACAGGTGTTTCCACCTAGTCCAAAGAGATAGACACGGTTGGTGGCCAGTTCCTACCCACACTCCGGGTCTCTTCCAAAGGACACAAAAGTTATGACAGTGTCATAGCCACTCGAAATTCATCTAGTTTGAAGAAAACCTACACTTTCTTTTCCAGACAGTAAAATTCTGATGCCAGATACTGACGACGTTTTAAATAGCAGACAGTCATTAAATTATTTTGGTTTGAAGTTGATATTGAAACAATGCCTTTTCCTCTGGTGATTTTGAACAGGAACTGCCATTTTCATTTCTTCCCTCCAAGATTCCTGAGTTGAAATGTCACGTGGAGGTAGACACAACAGCACCTTGCTGTTCTCTTGGGGGAAGGAGATCAGCTCTATCTTTTGAAATCAAAGCCTAAGGCATTAGAAAGCATTTGCATGGCGCACGTGTAGGTTTCACATTCCCTATTGGGTATTCGAGGAGAAAGCTCCAAGTGAAGCCTTGCTAACAAAAATAAGTCATTGTTCAAATGACTCATGACTTTCTGGAGTTGAGTCTGGACCGGCACGGTGACAGCGAGCAGAGCCCAGGAGGAGAGCCAAGGGACAAAGGCAGTCAGGGCAGAAATGACAAAGTCATTTTCCAGCGCTTGCTGGATGGCTCATTTCCAAGACCCAGGAAATTGGTTCTCAATTGGTTTGGCTCCTTCCCCTCCCCCCAAGATGTGCGACTGAATTCTGATGGGCTTGTACAAAACCCACGTTTTGTGTCACGTGCTGGGAGGCTGAGCTGTGTGGATCTCAGGACACAACGTGGTATGAATAAGAGGGACAAGCAGAGGGGCGGCTCAGCCTGGTGCTGAGGGAGACTGTTTATTGCACTTGAAATAGGTTTGGTCTCATGAGATGATGAAAGACAAGGGTCAAGGCAGTGCCCCTCAGCAATCCCCGCGGCAACGACAAGGAAACGAGTCGAGGGGCTGTAAGTGCAAATGAGCGCCGTCCCCCAGTGCATGTTCAAATTGTACCTCAGATGCAGGAGCTGCCTGAGAGAATGGAGGGCAGTTGGTGTGCATAGCTTCTGGGTAGGGTGGCTATCTTGACACGTTCAAGAAATATAAAGCCAGCATGTGCTATGAAGAGGCTGCTGTAGTGCAAAGTGGGTTGAAAGTGGGTTGAACACTCCCTTTTATCTAGGAAAAATTCTAAGAGCAGCAAAATCCTTCAGAGGCACAGGGTGATTTATCAGAACTGTAAACTTGACCACTAAGAAGAGGCATCAGTAACCTTTCGGCTTGTTTTTGGCTCAGCTATCACCCGAATCCAAACTGCTGCTTAACCCCATTGTCTCTCCCACTTCGAGCCAGGTGAGGCTGCGTAGGGTCATCAGGAGAAGCCCTTGCTCTCTATTTCACCCCAAGATGCTCTTTGGAGGCAGCGGGGTGGTCACACACATAACTGTGAGCACTTGTCTCTGCCATCCTATCCTGTGGAGGACTCTCTCCACTAGCTGCCTTCTTTCTGATTCTTATGCTGGTCTGAGTACACCAGTGGCCTTGGTGATGACAGTTTTCATAGTGTTCAGTGACCATGGGCCTGCTCTTTGAAGGGAGGCCTATGGGGCCTCAGAACTTACTCCTGAATTCCTGGCCATCCCACCATGGAATGGCCTCTGGGTGAGCCTTAGCATTGCAAGCTGTGGAAATGGCCATGTGTTATGACACTTGCTGGGTATTTCTAATAATAGCAATCACTCCCCTACATGCTACAGAAATTGTATTGGTTTATGTGGCTGGGGTCCATGCATTTTCATGTCTCAGGGGATGTGTGTATGGTGTTCTCTGAGATGGAGCTCTGTGTGGTGGGCAGTGGGAAAGGAAGTGGGGTGTGTCCAGAAAATTGTGGGGTTTTAAAAACTCCTGATGGTGCAACCTCAAGTTGGGTTCCTTTCAGGTGTGGTATTATAATGTGCTTCTCCTTCATCTTTGATTTGAATTCACATTCCCCTTTAAGCCGAGAGGTGCATCTGAGAAACAGGAAAGACTTGGCCACCAGACAGAGTTCATCCATGAAAATACTCCTACTCCAAATAATGGTCACAGACTGTGGGGAATGAGAAGTCTCGTAGGCACCCACTGTGTCTACAGTCCCACACTTCAGCTTCTTGTTCCGTAAGCTTACAGTGAGCGAGACAAGAGAAAGATGCAAAACAACATTTAATTAGGTGGTGTGATGGATGGCATCAATTCCAAGGGTGCGAGGAAGTCACTGAACAGGTGAGAAGTCATGGAGAAGGCTTTGCAAAGGAGGCGATGTTTTCTGGGTCCTGAAGGATGAGTAGGAACTGGCGTAGATGGAGATGAGCATGTGAGTCAATGTATGGATGGAGTAACAAGCAGGGCCTGATTCTTGGACACGAGGCAATAAAAGCGGTAGAGTGTGGGCTGAGAGTCAGTGTTGTGGGGAACAGCCTCCATTTCTGAGTAGCAAAAGGCTTAAGGTGGTATTTACGACGTAGCTGATAGGCTTCTTTTAGCTGGAGAGAGCAACACATCCTACAAATTTGCCAGTGAGATCATCTTTTTGAGTTTCCATGGCTTATTTTTGCAAAGTGCAAAATTCTTTATTACAAAAGAAATGTATGTGTGTAATGAGGATAATAAAGGCAAGCATAAAGGAAGAAAATTAAAAACATCCCAAAGTCCATTAACTTTGAAATAAAAACTGCAAGTAGTATGGTCTGCATTCCTCCCCGGTGGAGACTACTAGCAAGATTTCCACCAAAATCCTTGCTAGTGTTAAGAGCTGAGGCTGGGATGTGGCCACCCGCCTGGACCTGAGTGTTTCCACCACCACTGGGTGCAGGGGAGGGTATGGGCAGCCAGCTTCAGAGACCACCTCTGACTGTGCCTCCCGGGTGGAAAGGCAACCACTTGACCATCCCATGGCAAAGCAGGATGGTCACCAACCCGGGAAATCAGAGTTGGGGAGCCTTCCCTGAGGACGGGGCCTGAGCTGAGAGCTGGGACCAGGTGGGGAGGCGGGGTGAGCGCCGTAGGAACAACTGTGCAAAGACTCTCCCAGGACGTGTCCTGGCTCCTGAGTGAACCTGAGACCAGAGCAGATGAAGCAGAGAGCGGGTAGGGATGGCCAAACCCTGCGGGGCTATTTGGCTACATGATGGATTTTGGTTCCCATGCTAGAAGCCACAGGGAGAAGCTCAGTCGGCTGTTTGTGATCTGAGCTGCACTTGTCACCATTA
Source organism: Galemys pyrenaicus (assembly GCA_019455555.1). Taxonomy (NCBI): domain Eukaryota; kingdom Metazoa; phylum Chordata; class Mammalia; order Eulipotyphla; family Talpidae; genus Galemys; species Galemys pyrenaicus. Next base: position 2,962,552 of record JAGFMF010012271.1, read on the forward strand.
TCCTGCTTGTGGAATGGAACAGGGGTGCATGAGGAGCAGCAGGCGGCCCCTACAGAGACCCCACTTGACCATTAATAGCACAGAAGAACACACAGGTGGATCAGAGAGAGATTGGGGAGATAAAGTTGATAGGACTTGCCGATGAACTGAACATGGGGGCGAGGAGAAGAGACAGGGTCAGATTCTGATGAAATGTCACAAAAAGGAGGAATGAAGAGCTAGACTGGGGACTTCAGCATCAGACCTGCTAGTCTGAAGGGTCTTTGAGAAACCCAAGCGAACTGATTGCATCAGCAGTTGGCTGTGCAGACCTGGAGCTCTGGCCAGGGGTGTAGATCTGGGAGTCATTGGCAGATAACAGCTTGACTTTGGCAGCTACAATGTTGACGAGGTGACCTAAGGAGACTGTGCAGAGCAAGGCTTCTCGGGGGCAGGGCGGGAACCTGGGTGGCGAGAAGATCACATCTTCATTTCCACTAACCTCTAACGGAAATCTAAGCTTATTTTCATTTACGAATTCAGGCAACGGACCACCGTCATATTAGCAGTACCTGTGATTTTGTCGCCGATGGAAATCACAGATAATTTCATTAAATTTGTTGCTGATGTCTCAAAATACCCCTTACACCCATCACTTGTTATTTAATGTGTTAATAAAGAGGCACATATATTCCTGAATCACAGATTTCTAAAAATATTTTGAAGACTGTGTCAGTAAAAGTAGTTTCCTTTGAGATCCAATGTATCTTATTTTATGCGTTTGAGCATATTATTTTGAGAAGAGGATCCAAAGAACCCACCATACCGCCTCAGAGGTCTGTGACACAAAAATAGGACAAAACCTCCAGATGGAGTGAGTGAGGAGAGAACCAAGTCGAGGAATTCCGGGATGCAGAGACTGGGAGGAGGAGGGGGAGATTTGGCCTCCAAGGACAAGGAGGAGCCCCAGGAGGGCGGTTTGGGGGATGCTCAGGGGTGTGTGTGTCGAGGAGGAGCAAGTGGCCAGGCAGGCAATGCTCTGAGAGCTCAGGCCAGGGGGCCAGGAGCGACCTCCTGCTTTCGGACGTGGAAGTCACTTGAAGAAGAGCTGTTTCTGTGGAGTGACGAGGCTGGATGCCAGATTGGAGTGGGCTGAGAAGTGAGGAGGAGGTGGGAGATGGAGTCACTGGGTGTAAATAATTCTTTGGAGCACTCTGGCTGTGAAGGAGAAGAAATAAGTGGAGAGGGTGAGGCCCAAGCAAGGGCTGTTCTGGTGCTTTGTTGGTGGCGGGTTTTTGGAGGAAGCCCTTAGATCATGGCTCAGGTGATGCTACAGGAGGGAGGCGCAGGCAGGGAAGGGGTGCGAGCTGGAGGAAAGGTCTCCAGACAAAGGAGCTGGGCTCCTGGGCACAGTGGAGAGGTGGGTAGAGGGTGGGAAAGAGGGGAGGTTGGCGGGCAGCAATGAGCTAAGCGTCCATCGGAGGACCCCTGTGGTATGGGGTGAAGAGAGGAGGCCGTCGAGCCTGGAGACAGGGAAGGGGGCTGGAAGTGGAAGAGAGAGTTGACCAGAGCACCTGGGTAGCAGGGAGGAATGCCAGGATGTTGGTGGCTATGATCTTTCAATGGTGCCCTTTTTCAAAGTTGGGTGACTTTCATCCAGTCACCCAGAGTTGGGTGTTCAGTGCCTGGGTGTGGGCCCAGGAGCCATGGATGGGGGAAGATTTTGTCAGAGAAGTGTGAAAAAAAGACAAAAAAAAGACAAAGGGCAAGGGAATTATTAAGAGGATCAAGCTCATGGGCTGGACTGCTTCGGAACCAATGGACTAGAGGTTCCCAGAAGGGAGAAGCTTTCGTGGCTGATCCGCTTGAGTGGGAGAGCTGGAGGCCTAGAGACCAGTAAGACCAGCACACTTGGACCTGGGGGGGTCCTTTTAGTTGACAAGGCAGCCTTGGATGTGCTGCTGGCAGAGAGGTGGGGTGCTGAGTAGAATGTGGGGGGCACTTAAGATGTGTGGGAACAAGCTGGTTCTCGGGTGGGGGCTGCTGCCACTGAGGGGTTGGTAGGGCATCAGAAGGTGGGCTGTGCAGAGACCCAGTTACTGCAGGGCTGTCACTGGTACAGGAGTAGCCAGGAGACTGGCCAGGACGTGAGGGTGAGGGGCGGGGGGTACAACAGGCCAGCCCCCACCATGATGCTGGGGAGCAAGAAGGGCAGCCTCCTACTTCCTGATCTTGAGGGAGGATATGAATAGCGTCCCCTGCCTCGAAAGAGAGGCACTCTTGACGTGAGGTCTGAGGTGCCATCACTTCCCACCTGTGCAGATCTCCCCTGAGTCCACTCTATCCCAGCACCACACCCCTACTTCCAGCTCCCCAAGCCCTATCCATCCTGAAGCTCTGTGGTCTCTATGCAGCTCTCTCTACCTCCCACCCCCACCACTTATACCACACTCATCAGACACTGCCTAGAACTTCAGCATCCACATGACGTCTTATTTTGCCAACATTGAGAACCTGGGGGCGGGGCACCGTGTCTTCATTATGACATTCCCTGACCATCTAGCACAGGGTCCTGGACATAATTTCTTCATGAAAAAAGCAACATAAAAACAAAACAAAGAGAGAAGTTTGAGGGTGAAATGCTGTCATGGTGTTTAATATCATTAATGCAACTACTCAGCTGACTACTAATCTTGCAACTGAAAAATTCTTAAATTTCAATATCTAAAATTTAATTTTTTAACAAGCTATTTGGTTACAAGAGTTAATTAGAACCATTATTTTAAAAGAAGCAAAATTTAACAAAATGTAGTAAACTGAAATACAAAGCACAATGTAAACTGGGAGAAAGTCGCTTTGGTATAATCTCTCGTGCTGATTGTTCAGCTATGTCCAGTGAACACAGAACTCTCTGGAACCTAGGCGTAACTACTCAGCCTCAGCCTCCCTGAGCCAGGTAATACAGGTGTTGGCATGGTTGAATCACAGCAGAATCACCCCGTGGAAGAGCTGGCTCTAGGCAGTCTTGCTTATCTGTTGACAAGGGCAGGGTAACATTCTGGAAGCAGAAAAAGTTTAAACTGACAGCTGTCCCATTGCGCTGCAGTGCCCTATTTTCAAATGACCTAGTAGGGCTCAGAGAAAGCACAGGAGAAAAGGAGGAAGTGAGCACCGCTGGCTTGGTCTGAGGTAGTTATTCATTTGCTCCATTCATGCTTTTGAAGGCTGCCGGCACCCTGCTCTACCTATAGAGGGGCCTGCACCCAGGTACTCTGATTAATCCCAGGGTCATAAAGGAATATCCAGTTTAGTCTGGTGAGTCATTTGGCAGAAAGTTCAAACACAACAAAACCACCTCTGTTTTCAGATACAGCAAGCCCGGGGCCCACTCTGGGCTGCTCCGAGTTGCCTCTGTCTACGGGGGCTGCAGTCCTGTGTCTCACGTCTTGTGTTCTTGCCTCCCATTCACGGAAGGAACTTACCCACTGCTTTGAAGTCCTTGTCCCTTGGCAGGGTGGGGATGCCAGGAAATGGATGCTCTTTAGCTGATCCCCCGTCACCACCGGTCGGGAGGTTTCCGAAGGGTCGGCTGTAATTTCGGTCAAGTCCCAGCTGGTCACTGTGCATGGACAGCACCCCCCCCCCTCAGTCACTCTCCTGTCCATTGTTTCAAGCCAGGTCAGGGAGTGTCCACCACTGCAAGGGACAGCATCACCTCCTTTCTCCTGCTCGGGGATGATTTGGGTTCCAGGTTTTACTGCTGTGTTACTGTGGCTTCAGTATGTGTATGTTCTGAAAATGTCCTCATAGCTGGCTCTGCAGCCATCGTTCACTTACTAGGCTCCTGTTATGTGGCAAGCTCTGAAATGCAACCATTGGCTGCACTGGCTCCCAAAGGGAGGAGGCAGACAGGGAGAGGGACTTGAACCCAATGGCTATGATGGGAATGCCAAGGAGGGATAAGAGCAAGGTCACCTGCCCCCCAGAAGAAGCCCTCTGCTCTGAGGGCCAGGCTGGCAGGGGCTGAGGGTACCTTGCTAAGGTGTTTGAACTTGACCCCAAAGACAATGGGGTCCCATTAAAGGGTTTTAATGGAGGAGTGATGTGATCCAATTTGCTTCCAGAGGGTTTAAGACAGCCTGGGAGACAGGAGGGATGAAGGGCTAAGGTAGAGGCAAAATGACCAAGGAAATGACTCTGGCCATAATCCAGGCCACAAAAGACAGGGCCCTGGAAAGGAGGTGCTGCGGACAGATTCAAGAGAGCATGATAAGTCACTCGACTTTGGGTTTTGGTTGCGCAAGGTGTGGGCAGCAGCAACAGCAGCAGCTGCAGGAGGGGGCAGGCAGAAGGGGCAGGAGCAGCAGAGGGAGAAGTCGGAGACCTTCTCTAGTATTCAGGTTTGGGCAAGAACAAATCTAGCAAGAGGAACCACAACTTGAGGGGCAAAGATGACGCGGCCAGCATTGTGAGTAGCTGGAGGAGCTTGTGGGACACACCGTGGTGAACAAACTTAGGTGAAAATTCCCACAGTCCTGCTCGCTCAGGTGTGGGTGGCACATTCCCTGTCCCTGACGTCCGTCTGTTCCAGGTTAAGGCTCAGGTGCACCTCGAGGGCACAGAATCTAAGCAGGAGTTAGGGGGCGGCTGTGACAGACACCACGCCAGGTGTGAGAGGTGACTCAGCCTCCCAGGGCGGCACCCTTGGCAGTGAGAACCGGGGAGCCGGCAGGGAAGCCCCACCCACCAGGAACCACAGGGACAAGCAGAAGTCAAGAGAAAAATGCAAAGGGTGATTCAGGAAACGTGTCTGTGTCTGCCGTGCATTGAGGCTATGGCCCCCGTCAAGGGTGTTAGAGGGCTGACCTTGACAGGTCAGTGGGAGGGCAAGTCCCCAAGGGCTGTTTGAAAGTGGAGAAGCTGAGGGCTTCTTGGGTAGGCTGGGCTGAATAAACAGGTAAGGAAAGCCATGCAGAAAGACAAACACAGCATGCAAATCACCCCACCTGCCCGGCTGGATCATCAGAGCGAGGGACATTTGCAAGGGGCTGCAGTTTGCAAAGGAGCTGAGTGTGAGGATACAGGGCCAGGTTCAAGGAAACGAAACCCCTTCCTGGGCCACAGGGGCTTGTGATTTTGTTTGTGGGTTGGACTTGAACACAACCCGGAGCGGCCCTGACCGGTGGTGGTCTGCATTTGTTGGGTCCGAGATGGCAGCTGCCGACCACGGGGGGCTGTGAGCAGGTGGGCAAAGTGGCTAGCGAGTGGGAAGAACTGAATGCCACCTTTTATTTTCATTGACTGAAGCTGAAAGGTAAATAGCCCCAGCAGTCTGCGGCCACTGCCTTGGGCAGCACTGGTCTAGAATTTTGTTACTCTCACGTATGCATGAACTTTCTGGCTTCTAAAGCCACTGCAGGTCACTTGAAGAGCCTTAACTTATTTATTTTTGATATCCAAAGTTTGTGGGGGTTATCATAGGCAAAACAATGAAAGTGTTTATGTTGGGGCCTAGCCTTCACACTCAGACTCACCTGGCTTTCTGGGAGGTTCGCTGCTGCAAACACCTCACCACCTCACAGGCAGGGCTGTAGGCAGACAGCTCCCACAGGGTGTCAGGTTAACTGCCCAGCCTCCTTCCCACGCTAGCTGGGTCCTTGTGACCCTGGAATCTAAATATTTAGTTGCTGGGTTGCTGATGGTGAAAGGACAGTAATTCTATTCCTATTAACAGAGCAAGTGGTGCTCTTGAGAACGGAGAGCTGATCTCCACCTTCTTGGCCAACAGAGTAGTTGCTGTGACAACATGTCCTCAGGCCTCGAGGTCTGTGAAGCAGAAGCTCTTCCTGCCGGGACAGGGTGCCTGGGAAGAAGTGAAGGCCCCTGGTGTCTCTTCACAGGAGGCTGCTGCCCCCAAGCCCTGGGCTGGTCACTTCCACCCTCCATGGGAATCAGGGCTCTTCTCTCCTCTGTGAAGGGTCACGGTGCCGTGTCCCTCACAGCAGGCACTGTGGCTGTGGCTGTCCCAGGGGAGTCTGGGAAGGGAGGACACTGTTTTCTCTTCATGTCACCAGCCTGATAAGTCATTTACCTCCTACTGGGCTTTGTGAGGCTACTGTTATTCCCGTTAAATTTTTATCTGATTAAACAGTTCTCATGTTTGTTGGTAACTTAAGTTGAGTCACTGCATTAGGTCGGCTTTTAGAAATGTGACCTGTGACTCAGCTAGGGCAAAAGAAGTTTCTGGAAGCCTCAAAACCGGCTCCTCCACAGATACTTGGTAGAGTATCACTGGTGAGACTAGTTGGACACCAAGGCAGCTGCTGACGTCATCTGGTGTTAGTCTGTCGTTTAAGCGTCTTGCTCCTTCTCCCAGTGATCCCGTGCGATAAGCATGATGGAAGCTGAAGTGCTCAGCAGGAGAGTGGTCTGCATGAATTCACACTTTAATGAAACACAGAGCTGGCCCTTGATGATAAGTGTTCTTTCTAGTATTCCCAGCCACTAACCAAAATCTATTTAGGGGGTACCACTTCAAAGAACCTCTCAGCACAGGCTTCCTAGTTACTGCTTTACCTTGGATTGAGAGTTGACGGGACCTGTTCCTCACTGACCAGCAGTGACAGCCATGGGTTGGAGTGAGGAGGCTGTGCCTTGATGGAGCAGGCCAGGCAAACTGTACCTGGCACCCTGCTCACCTGGAGGCAGGTGTCTGGAAAGGAGAACCTGAACCTGTGGCTTGAGGGTAAATGCTTCCAGGCCCATCGGATTTGTGCCATTCTGAGACTTGTTGAGGAATGAATAAGTGATAGAAACTGTGATGCAAGTGTCAAAATCAGCAACATATTGTGTGTGCGTGTGTGTGTGTTGGGGGGGGTGGTCTTTGGGGTCTCTGCAGTCCAGGGGCTGAGCAATTCACTTTCATGGTAGCTCTGCAACTGGAGAATAAACTTGCCTTCGCAAATCAGAGGTAAAGTGTTCCTTAGGGTTTTCTGCCATAGCAATCTCCAGAAGGAAATTACTCAGGGGAAGTTCACCCAGGGAGGCAGGTTTTGGCGGGATTACTTCACCTCATTCAGTTGTCTCTTTCGCTTGCCCCTTCCTGAGTGACAGCAGATCCTCTGCCAATCTAGAGCCTGATCCAAATCTCAATACTCTGAGCTCTGAAACTGGGATCAGCCCAGCCTGGGTTCTCCTTTGGGAGGTGCCAGCTTTCTTGCTCACACCCTCCCCTGGGAGACAAGCTCATGGCACTGGGGACTCTACAGAGGCTCGAGGTTGTGCATTTCCTCAGGATGTGAGATCTAGCATGGCAGTACCAGGCTATGAAGATTTAAGAACCAGATTTTCATAGGGATTTGGGTAAGAGTCCAAACCCAGGAGAGGAAATCTCCAAACTAAACCATGAAGGCGTCCGGAATCCAGCTTCCTTTGTACCACATAAAAGTTGAAGGACAGAGGCAGGAGAGGTTGGTATCATGCGCACACGGGTCGGGTGGCTGTTGAGAGTGATGCATCCGGCGACATTTCCTCCCACCCTGCCCTTCCTGCGCCAGAGGCCGACCTTCCAGTGTCCCCCCAGAGAATACTGTGATGCAGAGAGCAAAGCAGAGGTAAATTCATTGTGGAAATTTCTAATTTTGTCCTCCTTCCCGATCGAGAAGATGTGCCCCTGAATGCACTTGTCTGCTCAAGGCCCACACCCTTGGGATGTCATTATCGGGAAAGAACTGTGATTATGTAAGCAATGTGGTTCTGGGTTCTTGGTCACACTGCGGCGCGGTGACGTATGCAAACATACAAAGTCCTGTCCTCCTAGTTTAGCAATTGCACTTTCATGCATTTTCACCACGTTCTTGTTTTTATTTCATAATGACTTTTATATGAGCAACTGTCCTCTTTGAGTGTGATTTGAGAGTTTTACGATGATGATTCAAAGAATGGATTATGTTTGTAGCATGACAAAGAAAACTACAGGACTTTGTCACCAACCCAACTTTGTCCCCCAAACAAAGTTGGTGGAGAGAAGCATGAAAGTGCAAGTCCTCAGCTTCCCCAGACGCATGAGGATCTCTGTGCGTAGCAGCTCCGGCTGTGCACGTAAGTCTGCGTGACAATCGAAGAACCCGGCTGCCCGCGGGCTGCGTTATTCCCACCTCGGAAGAGGGCTGCACGCTACCGTGAGACTTAAATTGTGTCCTATGTATTTTTTTATCTGTTCTTGATTTTTGTCTCTAAGTGCAAAAATGGGAGACTGTATCTTAATGTTAAAAATGTGCTTCTCTAGCCAAACCAGATTTCATTTTTGGATGACTTGCACTGCCTAAGTTGATTTGGTGGCAGGTATTATATTTAGACCTCGGCTAACAGGAAAAGGTCCAGGCAACGTGTCCTTGGTGCTGCCAGTGTCGTGACATTGGCTCCCAGCCCTCCAGACTCGGAGAAGTGTTTTATCGTGTGAGTTTATGATCTTTAAAGAGAGTATAGATCTCTCCCAGGGATACATCTACCTCCATAAACATCAGTCATGGTCGTTTTTTAAGGTGTCCTTTGAACATTAAATAACCACAGTGTGAACATCTTAGATTAAAGAAGAAATCCAATGAGAGCTTGATTGATATCAGGTCTCCAGGATCTATCTCAGGGATCCACACCACTGGCAGAGTCTATTTCAGGCATAAAATATTAACTAAGAATTCATGAAAGGCATATTAGTCATCTTAAATCAATTTGCCATGCTAACAACCAGTGTTGAATGCAGCTGGTGGTATTTAGTGCTTACAGAGGATAAGCAAAATTCTTAGGCAGATAAGATCTGCAACATGAAATATGACTGTCCAGCTCAGTGGTTCAGAGCGCCCTCTCTGGCTGCCTGGAATGCAGCCCCCAGACGCCCCAGACACACACTGGCTATAAAATCTTAGGTAATGTTTCTTAACCTTTTTAAGGCTGTTTTCTCATTTATAAAATGAAGCAAATATATATATATATAGACTTCTCATACATATGTATACACACATACATACATATACACACATGCATACACATACATGCATGTATATATGTGCATATATATGTATTCTCATACATGTATATACACACATATACACTCATATATATATGAGAAGTCAATAAACTAATAGGCATTGAGTACCTAACACAGTGCCAGGACACCGTAAGCATTTGAATAATGATAATTTCTGTTATCATCATCATCAACATCGTGTTACTATTCTATCGATTTTATTCTTCTTCTCATTTCCCAAGACAAAAAATAACCAAGCTCTTGCTAGCTGTTACATGATACAGATATCACTGCAGTTTTTTTTTATAGAGTGAAAACTAGACTCAGCGATGCAAAGAATTAGGCTATAAGCAAAAATGAGTGTGGTCCAGTGAGGATGAAAAGGCAAGGTCACGGCCATGGGCAGCGGGGCGGTACCCAGGGATGTGAGCTTCCAGGCTGCCCTGAGCTCCTGCCCCCACCTCTTCCTGCCTGGGAGGCGCGAGCACACATGGGCACACACATGCACACTCAGGTGTGCCAGTGGCACAAGGAGAAAGGCTCCTAGAGATTCTAAGTACCTGTTTGGAAGATGACCCGCTCGAAAACCGGGATCTCTCGTGATTGTTCTCTTGCCCCCAAAGTTGATCACGTTTCTTCTCACTGGAGTCTTTCTTGCATTCCTGTCGTCTCAGGCAAGCCTAGAGAGTAAAAAATGTTTGTTTGAGGTCTGTTGCTGGCTCTGCCGACTTTATGCCGATTTCCTGTGGTGAGGAACTGACATGCGTGGTGATGTCCATCTCCAGGTGCCCATCGGTGCCTGTCACCATGGACAAAGATGCTCTTCCCTTTGTCCAAAGTGCCAGGTCAAAAATGGCAGTCCTTGCTTTAATCAGTTTATTCACTGTGATAAGTGAATTGTAGTCACAAATGCCCTAAGCGACACTTTGGCAAGTGCATGCCCCATGAATGCCTCCTCGAGGAAGACAGCACTGAACACGTGTGTTTGCATCTCCTTCCTGTCTCGTCCTCTTCGTCGCTCCTCCCTCACACTCACCTCCACTCTACTCTCTCCCTAGGGTTACGCCCCAGGTACAGGGTAAGGATTTTCATTCTTGAGAGCTTTGGCTTGGAATGCTGTTCCCAACACATTCTCTTGTTTTCTCGAGCTAACACCCAGGTGGCCCTTCTCTCCCAGGCTGAACCGAGAGCTCCTTCAGGTGCTTTGCTGGGTTTATGCACTTTCCCCCTCATTATATTTAGTCATTTTGTTTTGATCCTGTTTCTTCTACTGGCCCCTGAGAACACTGAGAGAAAGGACCTCAGTGTTGAACATCCTTCCTCTTATCTTTGGGCTCTCTGACATCCAGCACCCGGTGTCAGATGAGTTACATTTTTGTTTTGGAAGGAAAGATTAAGCCCCAATTACAAAATAATGTAAGTAAAGTGACCAACAATATATGTATATTTTTAAATGTAAAGAAAATCTAGTATCCAAATATTTCTCTCTGAGTGCTGGGACTGGGTGGTCCCAAGGGGAGCATGTGTGATGGGGTATGCACTGTTTTAAATAGTCCAAAATAGTGAAACTTCTCCAGGGCGTTTCTATGGATCCGGTGGCTGAATTCACCTTTCCTCTGCCAGAAGCAACTATCCACTGCGGTGGTACAGAAAGGCAGTGTTGACACCAGCTGCTGCTGAACGAGACCTGACATTTCCCTCTTTCTGGCTGGGTCGAGAAAGGAAATATTCCTTTGGCATTTCCCCCGTCTGTTAGAAAGTGCATTTCCTTCCTTGAGGTAGAAGACTGGTCAGAATTTCTTGCCACGGGGAGAGCCTAATACAGGGTTAGGAATAGAAATGGCCTGAGATCAACAAAACACTTCCCACTTAGGATTGGGAACAGAGTACCTCACACTGTGCTGTGTGCTGAACTGCAGGCTCATCTGCAGGGGTGGGCTGTTACCTGCAGCAAGTGGAATCCTGGATTCCCAGGAGAGAGACGCAGACCTACTACCCCACAGCCCCCCTCCCACACCCACCAATAATCCAACTTTGCTTGGAAAGGGAAAGTGCGCCAAGAAGGCTGTGGAGTGGTTGGTTGGCTGGTTTGCATCTGTGCCATAGTTAATCCTGTTTGCAAAAACCATGCCATATAGATGGTAGGCCATCATAAATGTTGGGCAATGTTTGTTTGCATAAATAAAGAACCCCCCCCCCAAATATGGACAGTAACCATAACGAAGCACTCAAACAAAAAATAGTAAATCAAGAGAGTCAGCTAGAGAGCCTGATGAAGTTCAGCTGAACTAGGACCCCTTTTATCTCCTTTCTTGTGCAATGACTTTGGATCAGAGCTGTTTGGGAGGAGCCCTGGTGTGGGGCGCTGTTCCCTGGTGCAGATGTCTGCCTCAGCCTGACCTACTGGTACCACGGGCACAGAAAGAAAATGCTGGTGGAGGAGCCCAGGCCAGCAGATGCACATGGGACCAGGGCAGACTTTGTGGGAAGAATGGAATTCTTGAGGGCTGAGTGTTTTTTGAACATTCTTCCAAGAATGCATGCAACTTCAATATTCTCTACCAAAAGGGGAGGAAGAATAGAATGATTTACACTGTTGAAAAAAAAAAAAGATTGTTTTTTCCCTTTGATTCCTTATCCCTGCTCTAACAGAGGAGCAGATCAGTGACAAGGTACATAATTTGGATCTTGATACAGCGAAGCAATTTTTCTGTGCCAATCAAACATTCATCGTCCCCAGGGAGAGCATTGCAGAGAAGAGAGAAGGCAGGCAGGGACAGAGCCAGGTCCAGACTTCTGGTCCTAGAGATAGCAACACCTCACCTTGCTCCCTGCAAGGACTAGCAGTCTTGTTATTTGTCAACGTGAATTTTTTGTTGTTGACGCTTCTGTGTGTGGGGTCCCCAAGTGACAGGGATAAGAAATGTGAAATCCACAGGCTGGGGAGGGGAGAAGACTGTAATTCAGAAGCACCGGTGGCTCCCTTTATGCCCTATAACTTTTAAGATATTTTCTTCAATTTCATGTGTCTGGAGTTACATTGCTATAAATAAGTTTCTGTTCATGTGACAAAACTGGCTGAGGGTAGTCTTGAAATTGGAGGCTTCGGGTGATTTCTTATTTCCTCCTTCCGGGAAGAATCAGAGCTTCCTCCTGCACCCAAGCCCATCCCTCTGACTCCAGCACACCAGTCTGTAGCTGCCTTCTGTGCAGAGGCTCCCACTGTGGGGGCAGCACACGGAATGTACAGATAGCCTGTTGGGGGGACAGGCCTGTGGGGGTGACATGGGCTTTGTGACTCACTGTAACTCAGTATCAGCAAAGGCGGAAAACCCCAGCTCTGCCATTTTCTAGCATGGTGATCCTGGGCAAGCTGACTCCACGGGTTCTCTGTCTGTCCTCTGCAAGCGTGGGGAGAACACGAGGCACTATCTGCAAGATGCGCAGTAGGGACTGGCTTCTGATGAGCGTTCAGTACAAGGGGCCCATCATCCTCATCTTCATCGCCATCATCGCCATCATCACCATCATCGCCATCACCAGCATCACCAGCATCACCAGCATCACCAGGCTTTCCATTGATCCTAGTCTTCTTTCTTGGTTTATTGCTATTTCTCAAGTTAGGCATGAAAGAAGAAAGAAAGGTCATGCTGGCCTTTCTGCCCCAGAAGGAGTGGCCTGTTTCCAAAGGCTGCTCTTCCCTCACCCCTGGGTGAGTGACTGGGGACCTCTAGCTCGCGGGCACTCAGGGTCCTTCTGCAAACTATGTGCCTTTTCTTCACCACTGCAGTTTTCCGAATCCATCAGATGTGTGTCTTTTGTCGTCCAGCCCCTCCTTCTGGACATCGTCTGGGCTCCTGACGCCTCAGGAAGCCAAGTATCACAGCAGTACTCCCCAGCTCCTGGTTCTGGGCACAGACCATCGTAAGGTGGCCAGGCCTCCATCCCGGTCAGTCATGGCCTCCGCCCAGGCTGTTACTACAGCAGCTCTCCAAGCACTTTGAGTGGTGGGAGCTGCCGCTGACTGGTTCTTTTTGGTGGTGGTGGGGGGATGTCTTCTGATCTAAGGTGCATGGCCCAGAGTTTGAGGTCTTCGTCATCACTGGCACCATTGTTGAGTAAAATTCGTTCCCTCTGAGAGGCTGAGGCATCCAAGGCTTGCCGTTTGTGACAACATGGATGGACCTTGAGGGGATTGTGATTTCATTCATTTGTGGAAAGTAAAGGAAACAAAACAAACCCTTGGACACTGACAACGGAGTGGCGGTTACCAGAGGGGAGGGACCGGGAGGGGCCGGGAAAGAGCAGAGGGCTAATTGGTCAGCGGCGGATGGGACTGGGCCCTTGGTAGTGCGTGAGGTCAAAAAACGTAACCTTGGAACCTATACAGTGTCGTAAACTAATATTGCCTCACTGAAAATAAAGAGGACAAAGAAAGGCAAAGCGGCAGTGTGACATGATATCCCCCTTGCACTGGTTTATTTTCTCACTTAGCTGTGAAGAGTAGAGTAACACACACCTCAAAAGGGTGAGCGGCCTGGAGAAGCCCTCCCCCCAGCTCTCTTGGGAAGACCTGCGCTCCCTCAGTCCGCTGGGCGCGTGGGCCCACACCCAGGCCCCTGGTGTAGTCACCTGCCATGTCTGTGGACAAGTCTGCTCTGCACTCGAAAGAATCTGGACGAGTATCGTGCGACGAAGCCCGCTGGAATGCACGATAGGGGAGGGGAATGGTTCTAAAGAACTGCCCCCCTCTCTAGCTTCCAGTGGACACTGATGGCTAAATCCTGCCTGGCGGGATATAAATACACTTGACCAGAAGAAGGGAAAACAGCTCTGCACATGAACACCCTGGAAGAAATAGAGCCAAATTCTGAGAGGGCATATAATTATGTGCTGGTTACCAGATTCTGAAATAGCATGTAATATGCCAAATGGATGTTTATTTCCTCTTGTTTTCTCAAAAGGGTCCCACCCAACCACTGAAAGGAGTAGCATCAAAATAGCTCAGGGTGGGTTTAACCCTCCTCTCCTGCTCGATGCAGACCTGTGAAGGCTGATTGGTGCGCACCGACCCTGAGCAGACTGTAAGAGGCAGCAGGAAGAGTGTGTGCAGGAGGCCGCTCGTTAAAGGCGAGTTGGGCACTGGGGACGTATGTGGAGGTGTATGACTGGGGAGTCCTGCCCACTTACCACTTGCAGCATTTGAGCCCCGACATGCAGAATCCCTAGTGTCCAAGCAGGTCACACACCACGAGCGAAAGCTGGGGTTCTGACGAGGAGGAGCCGGCCAAGATCGCAGATCCCCAGCATTTCCATAGCTACTCAGCAGCAAGTCCGCCACTGCGAACTTCTAACATACACAGGTGGTGCGGGACCAAACCATATCAGGGTCGTTAAAGTCATTCGGTTGATTTTTAAATAAGGGAAAGGGTAGTAGATTAAATAACACAAGCCATAGTTTTCCCCTTCGAAGTCTTTTCTGGGGTAGCTACCCGCCCACTTCTGCAGCGCTCAGACATTGTAGACACAACCCTGTTTCATTTTGCAGGCCTGGCAGCGAGGGGTTTTGAAACGGCTCATGAGGCAGAAATGACTTTTAGGAATAGTGGCACTCGGTGGGCGGGGGGGGGGGGGGGGTTAANGGGGGGGGGGGGGGGGGGGGGGGGTTAAGCAGCGCGGCAGTCAAGACGGAGGACACTGGCTTTCAATGAGAGTGAGCTGTTGGGTTCAACAGGGAGGCGCACGACCCCCCACCCCCGGCCCTTACGCAGCTGTGGTCCGGTTTGAGAGGGGGTCACACCGATGGCGATTTCAACAGAGTTTCACGGCAGTAGCCTCCTGGTATTGGACAGACGGACGCAGGACAGACGGACGCATTCTAAAATGGGAGGGTGGGGGCGGCTGCCCACTTGGCAGCTTTCCTAGAAGCGGTTAAGTTTCATGCTGAAGCAGGTGAATTTTATGATGGGTAGACGATACCTTAAGGAAGTTGTTTTTCAGAAAAGGATGCCATATGGGGGTACAGAGGTTCCCTTTAGTGCTCAGTGAAAACTGTGGTGGTCACCGCCCTTATGAGGGAGCAAAGCGGCGGGAGGAACTGACTGGAGAGGTGGTGAAGGCTTTGCGGTGGTTCTTGGGGCCCCCTTTGAAGGAGAGTTGGTGGCTAAAGGCTTCCACTTGCAGAGTTAGATGCGTGTTTTAGGGAGGCCACAGGAGAGCAGTCTGGCGGTAGGACCCGGCCTTTGAGAGAAACTGTGGAGGTCAGAGTCGGAGTGGTGGCCGGAGGGTGGGGAGGATGGCAGGTGTCCGTGCACTTTGGGTGACTGGGCAGGGCTTGGTGACTGGTGGGGTATGGGTGAGGCCAGGGTCAGGGAAAGTCAGGTCCATCTCCACAGAGGGGGAGTGTCGAGGAGGAGAAAGTGCACTGTGGACTTGCTGAATTTGAGGTGCCATCCAGACAGAAGCATCCAACAGGCCGGGAAGCGTGGGATCCTGACTCACTGGAAGACTCGGGATTACAAGTCCTCCAGGAAGGAGCGATGCTTAGAGCTGCAGGAGAGCAGGAGTCACAAAGACCTTGTGAGTTACAAGAAAACCAGGCTGATGGAAACCTGGCAGGATGAGCATTTGAGAGGCAGGGAGGAGAATGTGAGAGAAACAGGAGGAAAATCAAGAGTGTGATGTCCAAAAGCCCAAGTAGCCACAGACGGAAAGAGAAGTGGCTTCAAATGGAGATAAAGCACCCCAAACAAAGACTAACAGGGCTCCTGGGATTAGGGGGTCAGGGGAGGTGGGCAGGGGGCTAGAGGAGTGCAGCAAGCGAGAAAGTGGGGCAGGAATGTGGCTGACTGCGGACCTCTACCCTGGATGGTGCCAAGGCTGTGGCCGCAGAAAACTTTATTCTTTTGTTTTAAAATGGGAGGCCTGAGCATGTTTGCAGCTGAGCCAATAAAAAGAAGGGACATTTCAAAGACACGGATAAGTGCCCTGTGGATGGAGGGGCTGGAGACACAGGCACCTGGACAACATCTTGGCCTGGGTTGTCATTTGACCCCTAGAGACTTGTGGGTGGATGGGCGTGTCCCCTGGAAACAAGGGGAGGAGTAGAGTGGCTTTTCAGCCTTGTTTTGGGGTGTGTGTGTGTGTGTGTGATACAAGACGGGAAGTTCTCTGTTGAAAGTATGGGGGTTGGAGGTTTACAAAGAAGAAGAAAAGTTTAAAATAGTGACAGTGACAGAGGGAGCTGATGGACAAGTAAACATGTGACGTGAGTCACCCTTCACACCTATCTTTTCCTCCCTCCTCCTCCTCCTCGCCATCTACCAGCAAGATGTCTGTTCTTCTTCTCGTGTCTGAGCGGGACCACTTCTCCCCGCTCTCCCCCAAGTCACGATATTTTCCCTCCTTGCTTTCTGTCATAACTCCCTTACTAGTTTGTTTTTTTTTTTTTTTTTTCGCTTTTTCTCTTGCCCCTTTCAGTCCTTCCCCCAACACAACAGCCAGAGTGACCTTTAAAAAATGTAATGGGTTGTCGGAAAAGTCATGGTGCAGAGAAAAAAATATGTCACGGCTTTTCTGACAATCCAAGGATTCAGTTCCTAGCTCTCCTCTGCTTAA
Source organism: Galemys pyrenaicus (assembly GCA_019455555.1). Lineage (NCBI taxonomy): Eukaryota > Metazoa > Chordata > Mammalia > Eulipotyphla > Talpidae > Galemys > Galemys pyrenaicus. The sequence goes on from JAGFMF010012271.1 coordinate 2,979,173, forward strand.
AATCATCCATTAATTTTTATGGTGATAAGAATTAACTTCAAAAAACAAACTTTGTCCTAAGAGACTTGAGATGACCTGGCTCTATCTACCACTTCCACACTCCCTTAGTTAAAGTGTGCCAGCTATTTGGGCATTTAGTTCCTGCCTCAGGGCCTTTGCACATGCTTTTCTACTGCTCAGGATGTTCTGGCTGGATCTTTCCAAGATTTATCTCCACTGTCAAATGTTCTTTCCTTAAAGAGGCCTTCCCGCCCTGTGGAAGGGGTATCATTCCCACCTATTTGTTTTACTTGCTTCATTGTATGTATCAGTAACTGAAAGCATCTTACATATTTACTCATGGATTGTTTGTTTCTCAATCCTAGAATTACTACTCCTGGAAGAGAAGGGACTTGGTTTAGGACACAGTAGGTGGTGAGCAAGGATTGTCATTTATAAGGATAGGACTGAAAAGCAACTGAGATCGAAAAACTGCAGTGGCTCAGCATCCCACAGTTGTGTGATTTTCTTCTGTGCCTCATCTGGAGACAGTTTCAAACCTGCATTTCCAACTGTGGGCCAGGTGACCAAGGCACCTTTGTGGAAAGAGGATGGACTCCTAGGGCGACCTGATGGATATTTACGTTCTTCTTTACTTTACATTCTCTCCATGTCATAGTCTTGTGGGTGGGTTGGCAAGTGGTGGGAGGAGGAGGAAATTGCTGACTCCATTTCCAGCCCAAGCTCAGCCGTGTTATACAGGGAAATCAAGTTCCTGAGCGAGGTCTGGTTTCCTTGGTGACCTGGGAGGTTCGTTATATTTGAAATTGCTAAGAAGGAGAAAAACGTGATGATAGCATTGCGTGTTTTGCGTAGGGAAGGAGTACTTTTCAGTCCTCCTCGGAGGCTATCACCACCTTGAGGGGGCAGGGGCAGGCCAGCCCAGAGGGCTGAGTGACACTTTCTCACTGCTCCCAGGATCCCACAGCCCCGTTTGGCAGGTTTGTCCCCTGCCAGCTCTGGATGTTGGCCTCTGGCTCCTCAGGCTCCCTGCCTGCTTTGTTTTTGCATATAAACACTGTAACCAGGGTGACGAATAGTGAGCTTACTTTAGAATGAGCTAACCACCTTTCTTCTGGGGGGTGACAACAGAAGGGCATGCCATTGTATGCATGGCAGGGAAGCCCAGTTAACTCCTTAATGTCCTTTCTTGAGACTCGCTTTGCTCATTTAAGCTCCTGTGTCATTTGTTGACAAGGTCTGTGTGCTGAGCTCTGTGTGACCTGTGTTCAACTCCTCTCTCGTTCCATTATCATAATGCTATCCCAAGCTGGGCCCCGTTATCACCCCTGCCCCCATGGTACAGATGGGGAAACTCAGCCTCAGGAAGACAGAGCGACTTTCCCAGCTAGTGAGTGGTGGCTTTGGGAATTTATAAAACTGTTGCTGCTTATCATACTGGTACTGTTATCCGAATGCTCTCTTAACACTGTCAGCAAAGGTGGAGGGGAAAATGCAATTACCTGATATTCAGAGTCCACTTTATGCTGCATGTCCCGGAGATACTGCACATCACTGACAAACTTCTGCCTGTCCCTTGCTTCGTGCAACATGATTCTTAATCCCCAACCTGCATATAAAAGATAAATAAACATGCTATGATAGGATCCTTTGTCATTCTCCCATATTTGAATTTCCCTTAGAAGTGCTTTTATTCTCTTATTAATCTAATGTCCCTTGTGTGGCAGCGCAGATGTTCCTTCAGACGGAAGGGGCTCTTGGTGTCAGTGTTGATACCTTCCCCGCCTCTCCCCCAATTCAGGTGTAAATAATGCGGCCACATTTATCAGCTGGCGTGGGAGGCTGGCCTCCTTATTCACAGGCAGTTAGGGGGAGACACCTGATTCAGAAGCTGCTCTTCAACATGACAAAACAGACAACCCAAGAACCTAGCTAAGTTTGCAGTGACCCAAGTTATAAGCCCCTGGTGGTTTAACTTCATTTATGTTGGCGTTCCTGTTCCAACCCTGGCCCCCCAGAGCCTGGGGTCTAGGAGCCAGCAAGACCACAGGGCTCACCCCGCCCTCGCGCGGCTACAAACCAGGGTGGGAGGCTGACGTTGCACAGCAAACCCTAATTGTGGTACGTGCTATGGAGAAGTGAAGTGTGTTCTTTGCGAGTGTTGAAGTGGGAAAGAAAAACCTGGTACGGGAGGCAAGGTTTTCCTTAGAAATGACACTGGGTTTGATAAGGAGCGAGGCAAGAAGAAGCAGAGAGGGCATCCTGGACAGAAAGAGCAACAGGTGCTGGAGTTTTAAGGTAAAAAAGGGCTGGTGAAAATGGGGCCCGGGTGGCCCCAAGTGGTTAGAACAGAGAAAGAGAGGGGAGAACAACACCAGAAAGCTGAGGAGTCGGAGGGGACCATTCATGTGGCTCCTAAAGGTCATGTTTTGAAGGGCCATACAACCTACTAGAAGGTTCCTAAGGGGGAGCCAATGATTAAATTTGCATTGTTACAAAGTCCCTCCAGCTGTATATAGCTTGGAGGATGGATAGGGGGAGGGGTGGAGTAAAAAAAACGGAAGTGGAAGGCATTGGGGATAAATTACAGCCATCTAGATAAGGTAAGATAGGACCAAGATTTGGGTAGCAACAGTGGAGGAGGAGGAGGAGGAGGAGGAGATCACAGTTATTATTTTCTGAGCCTTTGCAAGTACCAAGTGCTGTTGTGAACATTTACACATCTTACTCAATCTTCACCACAGCGCTTTCAGGTGGGCACTCTATCTATCCCTATTTTGCAGATGAGGAATCTGAGTCACAAAGGGATTTGAGTAACCTGCTGAAGGTTAGCAAGTAAGTGGAAGACCTGGGATTTGAACCTGCAGAATCTCATACTAGAGCTTAGACTCTTAACCTTGCTGGATGCTCAGGAGAGAGCATCATCAGGACGTAGGGGTTACCTGGATGGCCCAGGACAGGGGCGTGTGGAGGAGCTGCTCAGGATATTGGCTCAAGCAGCAGGCTGGTGGATACAAGCATTCCTTTCAGAAATTCAGAAGAAAGAACAGGTTTGGGAGAAAATAACATGGAGTTTGAAGTATCTGGGGTCCCGCAAATGGAAGGATCAAGTAAGTAGTGGGGTGGAGGGCCCTGGAGTGTTTAGATAGGCTAACACCTGGGTCCCACTGGAGGGGAAGGCAGAATGGACCCTGAGCACAGGCCAACTCAGGACTAAACTCTGAAGAACAAACATCTAGCCACAGATGGCCAATGAGAAACTGCAAAGAAGACAGAAAGGTCAGAGGAAACCAGGAGGGCACAGTTTCAAAGATCATTTTGATAAGGACGCTGTGATAACCCTGACAGGCACTTAGGGAAATGACGGGCAGGAGATAATTGTAGCAGATGTGTGAGGCGAGGGAGTAGGGACAATATTTCCAAGAAGTTTGCTTCTGATTGGTGCGACTGAGTTTATTTATTTATTTTTGAAGATTTATTTATTTACACATGCAAGGGACACAGGCCAGAGTTGTGGGAGGTGAGAGCACCCACTAGAGACAGAGTGGGGAGCAGAACAGGCAGATGGACTGAAATACACTGTTGAGGGGAGCAGTGGGCCAAGCAGGAGAGGACTGCTGCGCCATGTGGGTCCCCTCCCTGGACGGGGATTGAACTCGTGCTGTTGTGCTGTGGATGCTCCACAGTGTGGCGCTCAACTGTGCCACCAGAGAGGCCCGCAACTGAGTCTATGACCAAGATATTTAAGTTCCTGAAGTCATTATAGGGCACTATTAATAATGAGTCTGTTGGCACTGGCCTCTCAGGTCATCAGAGGCTCCACCTTCAAATGAGTGCCTTCAAATGTTTCTATGCATCTGCTGATGATGACCAGGTGACAGGTGCCGCTCTAGGCTTCAGGGAAACAGCAGGAAAAGAAGTTCCTGTCTAAGGTGACCACATCTTGTGCCTTCTCCTCCCGCTCTCTGCTTTATTCAGTTTTGTAGATATCAGCAGAGTCAGGTTCTCCCTATTTGCTGTGACCTGGTGTCTGGTCTGCTCTATGAGATCTTTTGAAGCTTATCATTCAGTCTGGGCAATAGGGAAACCATGTTCTGGTCTCTCAGGGATATTTTCTCTCAAGTAGAGAAGCTCATATTTGAGAGTTGGAATCTGACACTCTAGTCCAATAGGTAGCTCCACCGTTAGGATGAACAGTGAGGAACAACCTCCAAGCCAGGGCCTGTGCTCATGGCCAACACAACAGTGGAAGGTGGAGATTTTGAGACTCTCCCTGCTGGAGTTTGGCAGGGCTGGGGCCTTGGCAGTGAACCCCTGGTGAGGAGGTGTGTTTTTTCAGAAACCACCAGCTTGCCATGTGCAGCTTCGGCCTGGACCCTGCCCTCTACTTAGCAGATACTAGCTAGACTAGGATAGATGGCACCTGGCCATATGCTGCCCAATAATTTCCTTCTCCCTCTCTCTTTTTCTTTCAGCTCCCCTTTTCTCCCTCCCTGATTAAATAAATCCCGTTGTTGTTGTTTCTCCCCAGTGTCTACTTTTGAGTCACATCCTGCTCTCATACCCTTGTGGGTGAGGAACTACCAGCTGGTGTCAGCCCGGTTCAGCCAGGTTTGTCTGTTTCACCACAGTCTATACATTAAAACCTACATCTTGTCTCTGAGCATTTTAATAGTCATTTATGGAACTTTATTTTACATTATCTCTTAACTTTCCATGTGACTTTATACCTACTTATAATGAAGTTCCATTTCCACCCTTTTCGAAAATGGTGTTAAAACAGGCAGAAAGATGAAGCTCTGCTGCGACTGTTGGAAAGAGAAGCCTGCCTGAATAGTAATCAGGCAGAGAACATAAGGAATCATAATAAAAGTATATTAGTGGTCACTAAAAGGGCACATCCCAGAGTCTACTTGGATGATGCATTTTGGTTACGAAGTTGACATAGAAGAGTCAGCTAATCTCCCCTGGCTTTCATGCAGTGTTGTTTTAGGAGGATTCTAAATCACAAAGCATGAAACAACTTTGTCTAGGTAGGTAGGAAATAACACTATTTGAATTACTTGCTAGGTTACCTCTGACTTCACAATCACCTACCAAATAAAGAACTTTAATACCACCTATAGAATTTTCCCTTCCCTCCCATAAACTCTCTCTTTCTTTACTTTAAAATGCATATTTAGAAGCATGGTGGTGTCTCATGTAATTTCTTATTTAAACACATAAATACTTGGTGATTAAACAAATACTTCCAGCACCAAGGAAATATGAGCAGAGGCAGATCAAGGAGATGGTAGGTGGGTCACCACAGTTTAGACAAACATTCTTCACGTTTCTAAAGTGTCACTTGAACTTCATGCAGTACTACAGGCTTGAAAAACTGACCGAGATAAACAAACAGAAATAACTGTATGGAAATAAATCCACATGAGATAATGCTTAACTCATGGATCTCAGCTTTGTGAGCTTACTCAACCAGATGACTGTTTGAAGCCAAAAATGTTCCCTCAGCAAATACAGACAGGTAGAAGGAGTAAGGGGTGGGGGAGGGAAGAATGATGATAAAATGTGGGCAAACCACATGTTTCTAAATAGCACGCTGTATTCTCTATTTCTCACATTTGAACTGCTTCTCGATTTCAAATCGATTTCTGGTCATGCATCCTTCTTGTTTTAAATCTTTGGTGATAATATATTGTGTCAGATCTGTGCTTTAGAAATCAACATATTAGATTGGGAGAGGGGAAAAGAAAGCAGAAAGAGTAGGTGTGGGGAGAAGGACGAAGGAATCCTGCTTCACTGAAAGCAGCAGCAAATGACTCTTTTTGGCCTTGAAGAGTCTACATATTTGTGAAATTTCAAAGAGGATATTCTAAGTACTTTGTGACATATGCATTCCTCTCTAGTGCAAGTTTCCAATGAATCCAAACCAAATTTCCTTAAACCAGATTCTGTTTTAGAATTTGATTACAGAATGCTACTTCCAGTTCTCTCTCTCTCTCTCTCTCTCACACACACACACACACACTATAATATATATATATTCTTATATGCTCTCTCTCTATTCTGTGATTACATTTTTCAAAAGCATTGATTTGAAGGGAGTTCTTTTTAATAACAAGCTGTTTTACTGTTAACTTACTATGTTCTTACAATAAAAATGTTAAAGTGAATCTTTTATTGGTTCAGCAAGAAAGAAACATGTAAATGTAAGCCCCTTTTTAAGCTGAAGTTTCTTTTGAAACAAAATCTAAATGGTTGTGTGAATACCTGACAATCAGGTTTATAAATTCCGCCCTCACCCCACCCCCCTCCTTTTTTAACAACTGGATGCTTGTGAGAAGGATTTCAGGAGACCTTCATTCTTTCACACAATTAATTAATATGCAGTGACACAGATCACAGGATTTGTTTAAATTATAGCTTAAAAAAACCCTTAGAGTTTTAAACTATTAATTTATAAACATGTTTTGAGTATAAGAAGCAAAGATGGATGATTAGAGTCCAATTTCCCTAAGACTCTCCTACTGGAAGAATAGCAGGTTGGAGGGACTGAGCGGGCTAGGAGCACCAGAGAGGGGTGAGGCATCCCTTAAGACACCCAGTCTTAGGAACGGTGGGGCAGGGGCAGGGCGTAGGTGGGAGGTGAGGGGGTGGAAAGGACTCTTCTTGAGAAGAGTTTTTAGGCGGTGGGTCTTCATATGATTGTCAAATCGCTAAAGAGACGATGGTCTAGTTCAGACCAGAGAGAGGCAACATGGAGTGTGTGTGTGTGTGTGTGAGTGGGTGACGGGGAAGGGGGATGATGTCACAGGCTTGACAAACAATCAATCCGGTGCTTTTAACAGTAACAACCAGATCAACGACTCTGCGTTCAGACACCAGAGAGGCTGCCGTCCAAGCAGCCCTCTCCAAACCAGCGGACAATGGGGTGTGCGGGGAAGTTGAGTGGGTGTAAGGCGGCTGCCGGGGTACAGCTCGGCGACCCCACCTGTCCCTTTGAGGCAGGAAAATCGGAGGCGTGGCCAGCTGCGGACAGGAGGGGCCCGGCCGCCGAGCTCCAGGCCCGGTTTCCCTCCAGAAATGGCCGAAGTCGGAGGGAGAGGTCGCCCCTGCCCGTCGCCACCACCTCCCCGGAGCACCCAGGCCTCGGGGTCGCGGGCGAGGCGGCGCGGGCGGGCCGGGGCGGGCCGGACCGTTACCTTGCAGATCACGCCTTTCTCCCCGGCGAGGGGCTAAAGGAACCGAGAGGCGGGTCCAGGGCGGAGGAGCCGCCCATCAATCGCGCAGGGGCCGGGCTTGCGCTCCTCTTCCTCCTCTCACTTCTCCCCTCCCTTTGCCGGCCCCTCTTCCTCCTCCTCCCCCGAGGCAGTTTTCCACGGCGGCGGCCGGGCTTTCGTGGGGCCGAGGCGGTGGGGGCGGCTGCCTGGCGTCCTCTCGTTTCCTTGACAACCCGGCCTCCACCCTCCTCGCGCGGGATCAGGGGGACTGGAGCATAGGGCGGGGGCGGGGCGGAGTCGAGGCTGCGCCCGGGGGTCCTGGCGCCCCGCTGGTTGCCGTGGGAACCAGTTGGGGTACGGTGGGGACCGTACAGAGGTGATGGCTGCGGGGGGGCAGAGATGCTGAAGGAGGAGGAGGATTGGCTTTGTCTTGACACCCAAGAAACCCACGCCTTCACTCCTGCCCTGAATCAGTGTTATGCTTTATAAAAACTGCGATTAGAAAACGAGAGGGGGAAATATTTTAATTGGGAAAAAAATTACAGGCAACTCTATAGGTAGAGGGAAAGAACACTCCTGGAGTTTGGGTATGCGCAAAATCTGCTCCAACACAGAAAGGAAGACATAAATGATTTATGAAGGCGGGGCTGTGAGAAGCAAAGCCAAGACCAGAACCCAGCTATGTCAGTGATCTCTGCTGCCTTTCTCCAAGGAACGGGGTTCTTAGACCAGTGCCCACAGATTTGGAAGGAAGGCATCAGAAGCTGTGCGAGTCTCACCTTCTCTCTGCCAGGTTTATTTCTGTCTGTGTTTTTTATAGACAGATGACTCTTCCATTTGTTTTGCAAATTTAGGCACTGGATAACTTGCCAACTGATGTCAAGTTAGGGCATTTTTGATTGTGTAGAGAATAAAGAAAAAGAAGAGAAATTCTTGGACCCTTCATCAGTGTCTCTAATCTCTAGGGTTTGTGTTTAGGGTATCTTGTCAGCAACCCCCCCCCCAGTCCAGATGGCCCCCATATCTCCTTATCTATCCTCACCACCAACTGGTCCTTTCCTCCATGGTCTCATAACTGACTTACTGTAAGGACCTCCTAAGGGTTCCTCTCTTCCCCACTATCCCCTCTCTTCCGTAAGCAATAGAGATCTAAGGTCATCAGTCCCCTGCAGAGAAACCCTCAAAGATCCCATGATACCTGCAGAATATAGTCCAAACCTGAGGAGGGTGTCCCTCTGCTCTCCCTGCAGGCTCACTTTCTTGGTGTTCCTCCTCTGGCACATCTCCATTCATATTTCAGCACATCAAGTCCTATTACACACTGGACTTTACTCTCTGCCTTCACACCAGCTTCTAAGGCATGCCCTGACCTGGCATGTGTCCAGATAAAAAGTACTTAGGTGAAGTCTTTGTCTAGTCATCTTGTCAACCAGCCTTCATGGGTCCTTCAGAAATCTCTAGTATGCTTCTGTGTCTAGTAGCTCAACCCATGTTCTGTTCTTATTCTCAGCTGACTATCAAGTAATCCTTACTAAAGTATTAACTGATAATTAACCAGTGACTGAAGACCTTTGCTCATAGGTTTTGTCTTTCAAAAGAAGGTACTTAAAGATGTAAAGTCTTTAGGACACACTGGGTTGAAGATGTAATAGTGGAATGATTGGTAGAGAGCTTGTTTTGTTGGACCCTCAAATAAAAATAATTATAATGATTAATGATAGTAATTATTCATGATTAACAGAGGAGGAAATGGATGTCCAGGGGAGGTTTGAAGAGAAGTGACATATGGTAAGTAGCAGACCAGGGCTCAAAACTAGGGCTTCCCATTCCAAACCCCCCTAACATTTCCTTCCAGTAAGAAAGCACCTTGACACTTATGGGACACTGATTTTTCTCCTTCTGCTTCAAAGTCTGTGTAAAATAATACTATGACCTCAAAAGTTGACTGAGAGAATTAAATGACAGAGGGCAAACACAACAGTTAATTAACATCATACTTGGCATATAGTAAGCACTCGATGCTCAGTAGATTTCCTTTTTGAGGCATATTTTGTAATTTTATGTAGTGCACATGAGTGTAAGCCTTAAAGATCTTAAACTTTTTAAAACAACAAGTTTGTTAGCATCCCTTCATCTCTTAGTTTTAAGCTCTTCTACATTTCAAATATTTCTGAAAATCATAGTGAGGACGCCCAAGGCCTGCAAGGGAAAAGTTATCAAGCAAGCCAAGTTTAGGGTTAAATGAGTCAACTTAAGCATGGCATGTAAATGACAGGTAATATTAGTTCTAGCCTTAAAATATAAAGCAGAAAAATATTAAAATGAGGAAGAAACACAATTCTGGTTGGGAAAAGAATCCTCTACTCTTTTGACTCTGATAGCTGGTGAATAAATGAAGGAAAAATTCAGACAACACATAGAATGGATTTTGATGACTGGGATGTTTGGCGCTTGCTAAGTATCCAGAAGTTCTGTTTTCAATCTAAGAGTTCTGCAGAGGACAACTTCAAGTAGAAAATTTCCAAAGTAGACCGTGTGTGTTTCAGAAATAACATTTTTGAGGTGAATATTTAATTCAGTGCACAAAGTAGGCTGTCCAGAGGAGTAACTATGTAGTCTAATCCTCCCAAAGCTTCTAAGACTGGACTGTCCAGCAGCTTTGTGGAGACCCCTGGAACTGGTGTGCATTTTGATGTGGGTCACTGAAGACGCAAAATTAGATCCTTGGTTTTGTATGATTAGAAATGCCATTTTAGTTAATTCAGAGTTGAGTTTTTAAAGGAATGGATGCCTAGAAATCCTATTCAGTAGAAACTAAATATCCCCTATTGACCAAGTTAGACTTTATACCAGGGAATAAAGCTGGTGGCGAACTAGCACAAGGCATTCCCTCCTGGTGACCAGGTAGTCCTAGGAGATCAAATTAAAGGCCAGAAGTTTTGGTGAATATTGAATTAGATCAAAGGGAACTGAGTGTACTTAAGGGATATTTCTAGCAGGCTGAGAGGCCCTTAAGGAATACCCTGCCTTCCCTCCAGAGATGTTTCGAAGTGGGTAACTGGTTTTGATTACTCATCTCAAAGCTTTTGGAGAATTTAATCACATCTTTGATTTCATGGGACTGTTCCTCTTCTAGGTATGCTCTCAGAGCATAGTTTGGAGCTGAGAAGGCTGTATGGCAGTGAACAACTTTTACCACTCATAGCACCTGAGTATTCTCAGAGCCAAACGGGACCAATCAGAGTCACCTCCTCAGCCTGTTGTGAGGCTTATGAAACAGCAAGTGGGAAATTTCTGGCAATAGGCCTGATACACAGTAGCTGCTCAACGAATGTTAGCTGACACTATTGTGCACATTATGTCCACTTATTTTTCTTTTCTGGGACCTGAGGACACCCCAAAGTATAGCACCTGTAAATTTATACCACATCTCTCAAGGCTTGTTATTTCTTTAAGTTGTTCATCCTTAGGTTCCTGCTTTCATGGTGCTTAATTGTATATTGATTATTTTTTGAACCTGAGTTTCAGAGAATGACACCTATGACCTCGTTCCTGACTGGGAGGGTGCATCCAACTTGGGGATTGCAGTCATCCATGAACTACATGAAGCTTTCATGGGTTGAATATTCGAAATCTGATTCTCTTGTGGAATAAAGTAGATTGGCAACTACTCTACAATTAATTTAAAAAACATGTCCTTTGGGGATTCCTTAGAATTTTCCTCATTTGGAATTGTAGCTGGTCTAGAATGCTTTTTTACAAAGAAAGGGCAAGTTCAATAACATTTTTGGATCCCATTGTGTTGAGCTCTTTCTCGAGGCTCAGACAGACTTTGATTTCATTATCCGTTTTGGAAGCTTCAGACTTTGAGAGCCCTTTCATTATGGTGATGGAAACATCTGATACAAGATTGGATGTGATTATATAAGACTTCGAGAACACAAAACATACTGCTTTTCTGAATTGCTGAGAAATTATCACTAAAGGAAAGAATTTGACTTCTATCCAGAAGATTTGTTTGGACTTTGGATAAACTCAAGGCATACATGGTTGGCCAGAAGTTTAATTTGTGAACTAATTGTTAAGTCCTTAACAAACCTCAGGCTTTAGAAAGCTATGACAGTGTCTAGAATCCCCTGTGAGCCTTAGCGACATTTCTGGACAGAAAAACACTCAGATTAGACAGAAACAAAACAAAACCTCATCAAGAGGGCAGAGGAACACGAGCACCCAGTCTCTCCTGGGCCCCCATGAAGTGGTGGTTGTTCTGTGATGCTTTGTGTGGATAAAAGTGTGAGCAAGTAAGGAAGAGAATATAGCAACAACCCAACAACCAAAGGCAGCTTCTACAGGAGCTATGGGGATGTGGGCAGGAAGGGTTGGCAGCCCTAGTTCTGGGAACTAGGGGACAGGCAACCCCCTTTCTGGTCACCCATTTCTTAATCACTGCCGTCAGGGTGCCTGCCCACTGCGTGCCTGCCCACTGCGTGCCTGCCCACTGCGTGCCTGCTGCACCACAGGGAAGGAGTAAGGACTCCTGGACCCAGCCTCACAGGCAATGCGGGTCCTTGACAGCATTCCCAAAGTCTGACCCGCCCCTCTCTCTTTGGAGCTCTTTTTTTTGTGTTTCTGTTTTTCTAATTATACAGAAGGAGCATCAAATCTCTTGCTAACTTTCATCTCTTTAACCCTTTATGGCTTCTCATTGTTGCCTGTTGTAGTGCCAGCAAGGCACGGAGCAGGTTCTCAATGATTCCAGCAGACGGGTCAAGGAGGAGGCCTGGAGCCCTCGGTGGCTTTTACAGGGTTTTATTGCTCTTTATATCAGAGGCTACAAGGTTACATGCAGGCAGGGAGGCTGGGAGGGAAGCTGGGGGACCAGGAGGCTGGCTGGCCTCCTAGCCCTGGCGAATCTCACTCCCTCTGGGCTTTCTGGTCTCTGTTCTGCTTATGCTCTCTCCTCTCTCCTGGTGTCCTCGCGATGCCACCCTTATACACCCTGTGTCTCAGTGTAGGTGCGCCCACTTGCACGTGCCCACACCCTACTTGGCGGGGTGGGGGGGTGCCTGCCATTAGGCATGCATACAGGTCTGCCGGTGTCCATCATTGACACCAATGGCGGGAGGGCAGAAAAGCCTGCAATTTTCTCTGACCCTACACCTCTGCCCTAGGAGGTACCATCACCTTCCTCAGGGTACTCAAAGGCAGCAGGAGCAGCCTAGAGACCTTGGTGGGAGATAGGAACAGAGTAGCAAGGAGGAGCTACCAGCCTCTGGAGCTGTGCGTCCCAGATCAGTGAATCTGGAACATTCTATCTGTTCATTTAATCAACAGGTATTTGGCTAGTGAGTGTCAAGGACATATTATATGTAGACAAATGAATAAATACACACTGGCAAGTGATAATTGGCTGAGCTAATAGGATGCAGTGAGAGAATACTGGCGGGAGAGGGGATTCATCTAGACAAAGTGTTGAAGATGGTCTCTCTGGGTGAGGCCTGAAGGGTGAGGAGTCAGCCTTCTGAGGAGGAGAAGGAATACAGATGGGGGTGGCAGCATTGGGAAGGTCTTGAGGCGAGAGGGAGCGGGGGGATCCCAGGAACTAAGTGTGGCTGCAAGACTGTAAGGGGCATGCTGTAAAGCCATGGAGTGTTTTTAAGTGTGTGTGCCTGAGTGGTGTGCCTGCATTGTGTGTGTGAGTGCACATGTATGACACGTCTGTGGGGACCCATGAGGAGGTTCTTCACAAAACTGGCAGTTATGACCTAGAAGTCCAGTTGTGAGGAAAGTCCAATATGTCCCTGAAGCATGTGCTTGTCCTTTGGCCTGGGGCAGATGATTAAAAGTGAATTGTATTTTTCCCAGTTCCTGGATGTTGGCGTGACCAGATGGCCCACACTGGTTAGTTGATCCCCATTTTTAGCTTCCAGTCTCTCCTTACAGTTCATTTCCTCACAATGCATTTTCCTGATGCATTTGGGTCACTGTTATACTCCTTTTACCACCCCCTTCCTTTCCTGTTGTCCCTGCCTTTGCTCCTTTCCCCTGCCCTCTACAGCCCCATTTCCCTTCTCTCCTCTCTCTGCCTTTCTCATTAAGAGCCAGTTACTTGCCAAACCGCAGCTCTTAGATTCCTGTTTTCCCAAACATACTCTTGGCTGATCTCTTCTGTCATTGGTTCCCTCTCCCGTGCGTGTCCCTCCTCAGTTCCACTCACGGTTCCCAGACGCTCGCCTCCCCTCACCCTCCTTTCACCCATCCCCCACAACACACACACACACAAGCCTAACCCCTAGGTCACGCAGTTTACAAAATGGCAGTGGAAAAGACGCCCTTGCTCTAGCCTTGCAAATAGGGAGTGTGACGGCATGAACCCCAAATGATGTCATTCTGGGATGTCAGCACAGTAGAAGGCAGTTCTTGAAAACCAGAAGAGCAGAAGGTGTCGCCCTGCAAGCTGCCTTCTGTGGCTCCAGGAGCCCTCTGAGTCAGGGTAATGAGAGAACATTCTTCAAACATGACTTCACCACGTTCAGGCCTCAAACAAATTCCTGGATGTGTGTGGAACACGCTCTCCCAGCAAGCCCGAGCACAGCCGTGGGGCGGCTCAGTTCTCTCCTCCCAGTGGCTGCCTCTACCGCCTTCCCTTCTGAGTCTGTGTCCACTAAGATGCATTGAAATATATATATATATATATATATTTAAAGGGCAGACATACCTCTCATTGCATTGTCATTGTCTCGTAACGGGAGCCTTACACATCATACTTGAGCAGGAGGAAATCATGAAAAATATTTTTTATATACAGGAAAAAGCAGGATAGTGCAGGATATACTTTGCAGGATACGGCAGAGGTAGTTTTTAGTTCACTTACAGTTGAAGGGTGTGTGTGTGTGTTTAGCACAGGCGGTTTATCTGAGTGGATTTTAAGAAATTAATTTAACTGGAAAGTGATTAAATTACAAGGAGAGGGAAAAGCATTCGGTGGCATCAGATGGGGTCATAGGCCACGGCTAATGCAATATCTCATCAATTGACTCATTGCTATTCTTTCACTGATGTGATTTAGTTTCCCAAATCCCTCTTATCATGGCAGACTCGTGTTAGCTACATTGTACAGATGCCTTATAATCATTTCAGTGTGCTTACTTAAAAATTTTAAAAGCAATCAAGCAATTTTAAATATATTCCTGGCTGTGTGTGTGCACTCGTGTGTGTGTGTGTGTGTGCGCACAGCCACAGAGAGACTTTACAAATGTTTGGATGAGGGTTCTGAGCGAACACTAGGGCAAGTGTTATATTTATACACTGCAGAGCCCTTTCATGCATTTCAAAGAGCCTCACGCAGGCGACTGTTAAGCTTTCTTCACACCCATTGAATATACCATTATCTCCTTTAAAACACGGAGGAAACCGAAGGACAAAGAGTCTCCCTGTGCTCCTTCTCCAAGGCCACACAACTGTTGCTGGGACCTTGACTTTCTGAGTATCAGGCACTCACTGTAGCATCTCATAAGTGTTGAGAGTGATCTCCTACCAGGGGGTAGGGCTTTGAAAGACTCTGCTTTTAATTTTTTTGGATACAGAATAGAGCAAGACAAGTCATAATGATGGTCTTTCTCCTAGAATCCGACTGAAATGGGGGGTAAAACAGCAATGCAGGCCCCTGGGAAAGGGCAAAGCAGGTTTTGGCAGTGTATAAATAGGTGTGCGCCTATGGGTGCCAGAGCCTTCATGCCCCGACCTGCCCACGCCTCTTCCCCTTCATCTTTGTTTCAGAATGTTGTGTCCGGAGTTTAGAAAGGCAGCGTGGTTTGATGCAGAGACTTGGGACTAAGCACCAGCAGCGGGATGCTAGAAGCCTCTGGCCCCCTCAGTGAGGCAGGAGGCATTGTCATGTATTCAATCAACAAACACGTGCCAAACGCTGTGCTAAGATCTGGGGACCTGAGAATAAGACATGGTCTTTGTCCTTGTGGGGGAGGAGGGCAAGTAAACTAGACTGTAGAGGAAGTTTTACAGGAGAGGTCGGTGTGGGCCTGGGGAGATGAAAAGAATGAAGAGAAAGGTTCTGCTCAGTGTTGTCAGCACAGGTCAGTCCTCATGGGGGGGTGGGGAGAGAGGGACGGCATGTAGACGAGGATCATGGACCCTGTGCTAGATGACCCTGCTGTCTACTCTCCCAGTCTCCCTGTCTCTGCCCTCTTCCTCCCTCTAGTTAGTTCTCTCCCTTTGTGAAGGGGGCTCTGAACATCAGTCAGCACTATTTATTGAATCACATTTATCTGAAAAGTATTCACAGTAAGGTATTGATGACTAATAGGGGGTGCACCTGTGTGCCCATGCACAAAGGGCTCCAGCTACTAAGGGAACGCTCCTGAGCTCCTGACACCAATGAATCTACATCTTTTGGACAGCTGCCTGCTCTTTCTGCACTCAGAGCTGGGTCTGTTTCCAAACATTCTGTCTTACATGTTTCCCCGCCCTGCTCTCCCTCCACCCGTGGCGCTGGATGATAAGGCGGGTGTGGGGGCTGGGAACTGCTAATTGGAGACCTTTTGGCTTGAATTCCCACCAAGCTGCAGAAACCACTATTTTGGAGAATCTGAGGCACCTGTGATGAAGACCAAAGATACAAACGTTTAGATGTTGTCTGCTCTAAATACACTAATTATTTAGTTTATTCTTTACCAGGGACATGTCATCTGTTGCTAACAGAGCTGGCAGAGTGAGTGCATATCCAGGGAGCATCAGGGCCAGGTAGATAGATTGACACAACATCCTTGATGTTAGGAGGAAGTGAATGGCCAGGAATCTCCTCCTCAGTCCTCGTCCCTATGCTCCCTGAGGATTCTCCCAAGGAGAACCACTTGTGGGTATGCAAAAGTGCTCTGAGGCATAAAGTGCTGTTCTCGATGGTGTGCCCCCGTCCAGCTGAGCTTGAGTCAGTCTGCTCAGCTCGTCGGAATAGTTCCCCTTGTGGAGACGCCCAGATAGAGAAGACAAGTAATTAAATGGTTTTCAAACTCCACATAGTTCATTCTGAAGAGCTCTTTTTAAAAACACAATTCATTTCAAGTGATTCAGAAAATAGATACCTCTTCGTCGACACTGTGTAATAGAAATAAACATGAAGCCACCTAAGAAAGTGTGAATTTCCTAGTGGTCATAGTTACAATGGTAAAAACAGGTGAAATGGATGAAAGTAATTTTAGTGATGTCTTTTGTAATAGCCACTCTGTTACGATGTCATGTCATCATGTGATTGGCATAAAAATTGTTAATGAGAGTAACTTTTTTTTGTACTAAATATGCAAAGATCAGCATTTGTTGTTTACTTCCAGTGCATGCAGGACTAGTCAGTGGCATTTCAGGGTTCAGTATAGTTTCTGGCTGGAAGCTACCATATTTTTTCCCAAAGATCCTTGGTATCTTTTATTATTTTCTTTCATACAATATTTGATTCCTCCCCTCAGGTGTAATCTCCATAAATCTCCCATCACCACACCACCCATGAAGAATCACCATAGTGGTTTTTTTTTTTAATGCATACAAGCACTGGGGTATAGGCCAGAGATGTGGGGAGGGGTGAGAGAATCCACCAGACAGAGTGGGGAACAGAATGGGCAGATCTACTAAGATACACTGCTGAGGGGAGCAGCGGGCGAGGCGGGAGAGGTCTGCCTGTGCCATGTGGGTCCCCTCCCCAGCCAGCGGCAGGGATCGAAACCAAGATGCAGTGGCTGCGGTTTGCTCCATAATGCGTTGCTTAACCCACTGCGCCACCATAGTGTTCTTGCCTCCCCCTGTTTTGACTCCTCCCCACCCCACCATGTCTCAGATGTCTAATTTGCCTGCTGGTTTTGTCCATTTTTCTTCTGACCCTTTGTTTTATTTCCCTGTTGCCCTCCTATAAGTAAAACCACCTGATCCCTTCCGGCTTGATTCATGTTACTGCAAATGACACGAGTTTATCTTTTTTTGTTTGCTGCATGGTATTCCATTGTGTATGTCTACCTTGGTATCTTTCACATGGCAACAATGCAGATACCGTCTCAGCATAGAAATATTTACTATGTGGGAATCAGCACCTGGGTCAAGTGATGCTGAATGTGGTTGTGGAGCATGAACTTGGGCTCTGGTCCAGTCTTTTAGTGACTTTTTGAAAAGGAAAAGCTGTGATTACACCTCCATATATATGTTAGTGTGAAATGAATATTCTTTCCTCACAAACTGACATAAAGGAGAAAGCACAGGGCAAATGGTGTTTTCCTGGTACTTCTTCCCAAGTCCTGAGACCATGAAGTTGATAAACACTCCTTGGGATTATGTGGATTCCTGTGTTCCCTAGGAAATTAGGAACTGTCATGCGGCATTGTCTCCCTCTGTGCATCAGCGTTGGAGAGAAACATCAGGGAAGTGCTGCTGCCCAGCCCCCTCCCCAGAATCACATCAGGTCTGGTGGGGCCCAGGCCCAAACCTATTAAGCCCCCCAGGTGATTCTAATCTATGACCTGGAACCACCCCCTTTATTTTCTAGGTGAAGAAACAGAGGCTAATGGAAATAAATACCCCCCCTAAAGTCAGGCTGGACACCCGAATCTGGGCATTCTCTTCTACCCCATTTTACGTACAGAGAAACATTTCAGTGATTCCTCCAGCTGGGGTCTTTTTCTGGTTTGATGCCAGACTTGCTCTCATTTTGTGCTGAGATACATTCCCCTGTTCAACCCAACACAGACAGATGTTAAGAAAGGCTCTGAGCCCTTATTTCTCAGAAAATCTTCAGATCAATAACAAACCTTGGAAGCAATTCTGTTTTGAGACCATGGCCATAAATGCCTCCCATTTAAGCCCAAGTGGGATCTATGCTTTAAATACAGTTTTATTGGAATGGGCAGGGAGAAACCCCATAAGAGCAAACACCGGCCTGTAGTCATTTCTTCAATGATTCACAGCTGAAGCCACCCATGAACCAGCCTCTCGCGAGATATCGTGAGATACAGCCAGAGGCAGAGCCAGAGCCAGTAGGAGATGCGGTACCAGTGGGGCTGGGGACCCCAGGGCCCAGGAGGGCACCCACCAGCTTGTGCCTCGGTGCCACGCCTGTCCATGGCTGGAGAAGACCGACGTGCAGGTTGGTATATGTTTGTTTTTGTGAAACATTCTATGTTGGCAATGAATTGAACTTTGGGAAGACGCTCAGGGCCCAAGTGAGCTCCAATCTACCTGTGAGCCTTCGGAGCACAACTTTGTGGGTGAAGTTAAGATTTCACGTTCCATCTTGAGTTGTATTGGTTTGCAAAATGTTGGTCTTATTAATACGTGGTGCACACTCTCGCCCTCCACCCTGTAAAGCTGATAACTGCCAGTTCCAGAGGGAAAATAGTAGCAGAGTATTACCGTGGTTGTCTGTTAAGGTTTTCTTCCTTGTTCTCATGATTTCATGGAAGTAAATCTCATCACAGTGCATAAGGTCTAGTATAATTTTAAGTTCTTTTTGAACATAAAATGAGCCAGGCAATTACTAGCTTCACCTGGGGATTATAAGTTTCAGTGTGGGATAGAGGGCTGGCCCTGTCTTGTGTGTTGTATAAAGAAAAAAATGTTCTCTTCCTCTGTGAAATGAAAATGGACATTTCACGTAGTGGTGTTAGGGCAACCTCTTAACCAATGAAATGATAATCCATTAAAAATTCAAAATGACTCTTATCCATATTAATTTCAAGAAGAAAACACCCTTCAGAAGCATACAGAATGACATGGGGCATCCTTGGTTTGAAATAATCTAAGGCAGTAGTAAAAACAGGTGACGGTTTTTTAGTTAACTATGTAATAGTTGATATAAAAGTACCCTTTAATCTGCAGTATTCATGCAAAATAAACGCAAGCATATCAGAGCGGCGTAAAATATGTTCATATCTTGGTTATTCTTGAATTTTCGCCACCGTTCTTTTATTTTCTACATGTTAGACAACCTTTCAAATTGGAATATTGACTTGTGAGAATCTGTTTCAGGTATATTTCTGTGAACAGTTTCATTGTTCTCAAATAACCATAGGTAGATAAGTTTCTGACAAAAGCCAAAAGGAACAGGATTAAGCAGGAATTAGAGTGGTTAAATGTTCTTTATCTAAAATCTTCAAGTCTTTAGAAAGCTGCTGGGTTTCTATTTTGAGCCATGCTGCCCACATGTCTTAACGACAGAATTTTGGTATGATTTTGCCCTTCTTTTTTCTCTCTGTTTGGGTGTATTTATTATTTCATATGTGATGATGCAAAGCTCATTAAAAGGTCCATTTATATTCTTGTTATCTGCATGGGGACCTAGCTGTTTTTCTCTTACTGTTTATAGAATCCTCACTGTAATATTGAGATTTGCTGGCAGCAGGCCCTTCCCACACAGTATACATTCTATTCCCCTCTGTGACTCTACTTATTGGAGTCTGTGATTTACTCGAGACTAATAAAGACGGTGTAAAAGGATGGAGCCTACATGTATCTGTCCATGGAATTTTAGCACGTTCAGAGGAGGGTTTATCTTATGTTCTTTTTTTCCAATTTAATTAAAACAACAACCAAAAAAGCGTGAGTCCAAGTGAGTGACAGTTGGCAGCTCAGCCTTATTCAGCTGGAGGAACTCCAGAGCGTCTGATGCTTGGAGATGGACAAGTAATTACCTCCTGTCTGTGACTATTTTCTACCAGGCTAAGCTCAATGTTTATTGTAAACTATCTGCCATTAAAAGCTGTAATAGCAAGCCTTATGTTCCCACACCATAAATTTGACTTGCACTGTTTCTTTATTTACCTCCATGTTTTATTATATTCTTTGAAATGTTTCATCTTAAAGAAAGATAACGGAAGAAAGAAAATTGAACAAATTCCAAATTTATGCTTGAAAGATATGCTTAGCATACGTATTATTCACACAGTCCCAGGCAGTGCGGATGACCACTTTCTGGGTATTGGCAGCTTTTGGGAAAACTATTAGATTCTGTTGCTGTTAGTATACCACTTGGTAAATGATCCAGAAAATAATCCAAAAATTAAAGTTCAACCAGACCACACAGGCCCAGGACAGCAGTTCTCAAACTTTTGTGCTGAGAACTTTTTTCCTCTGTCAGTATTTACTGCACAAAAGATAAAAACTGAAGCAGTTTTTAAAAAAGTACTTGTTAGGGCCTCCCTGGTGGCACAGTGGGTTAAGCAACGCACTATGAAGCAAACCGCAACCACTGCAGGGAAGGGACCCACATGGTGTAGCAGACCTCTCCTGCCTTGCCCGCTGTTCCCCTCAGCATTGTACTTCAGTCAGTCTGCCTGTTCTGTTCATGGCTCTGTCTCTGGTGAATTCTCTCACCTCCCTGGACTCTGGCCTGTATTCCAGCTCTTACATACGTAAATAAATAAAATCTTTTTAGAAAAAAAAAAAAAAAAAAGGACTTGTTAAAACAATTTTAAAAATCCATTTCATGTTAACATAAATGGCATTTTAGAAATATCTATTTTCTAAACTAATGGGAGAGTTTAATGAAAAGAGGGGATTGTTTTAGAGTTTCTATGACTTGATAGAAGACAGGTGGATTCTCCTATCTGTGGCTTCATTCAATCTGGTGTGATATGTTGCTTTGGTTGGAATATCTGGAGAAAATCTGGCCCTACACAGATGTGTAGTTGGAAAAGAATGTTTTAACAGCCTTTTCAAATAATTATGAATATTCTTCTTTGATCCCAAATGCAAATTTGACAAGTGGTAGTTTCTTAAAGGTTAGTTACTATTTTGGAAACCATATCAGTGGACTTTTTAAAAAAGAATTAGCAGCATTATTTTTTCAGAGCAATTTTAGGTTTATTAAATTTGATAACACAGAAAGGTTCATATGCCCTCCCCAGCCTCAGCTTCCTGTAATTAACACCTTGGGTGAGTGGGTATTACTGTTACAACCTGTAAGTCAATATTGACACGTTATTACTGACTAAAGTTCATGGTTTACATCAGGGTCCCGTCTTTGTAATGCGAGGTTATGGGTTTTCACAGTGCATTTCCTCATCCACCATTCAGCTTGATGCAGAGTAGTTTCCCTGCCTTGAGAATCTTCACGTTCCACCTGTTCATTGCTCTGCCCTGAGCTACTGGCAACCACTGACCTTTGTACCAACTCTACAGTGGAGCCTCTCCCAGGATCTAAAAGCTGGGACCGTGCTGTCAGTGCCCTGTGCGGTCTGACTTATTTCACTAAACAAGATACAGCTAACATTCCTTTGTCTGTTTCATGGCTTGATGGCTCATTTCTTTTTCATGATTTATGCATACAAGAATTGGGGTGCAGCCCAGAGGTGTGGGTGGTAAGAGGATTTACCAGAGACAGAGTGGGGAGCAGAACAGGAGGATTGACAATACACTGCTGAGGGGAGCAGCAGGTGCGACAGGAGAGGTCTGCCATGCCATGTGGGTCCCCTCCCTGGCCAGGGATCAAACTCATGCTGCAGTGACTGGCAACAGCTTGACAGTGCTGAGACCTCAACCCCTGCACCACCAGGGAGGCCCTCTTTATTTTTTAATAAAATGTTTAATGTCATTAGTTTGCAATGGTTTATAGGGGAGGGAAGCTTCATACCTTGGTTGTGTGTGTGCTCCCCACTGCACCTACCCAAAGTTCTGCCATTCACCCTGTTAATTTGACCCCCATTTGTCCAAATTCTTTTTCCTGTCTTCTCTGGGAACCACCATAATTTTATTTTTTTTAATGCATTTGCTTTATTTCTATTCCACAGGACTCATTTCTTTTTATAGCTAACTAATATTCCCTTGATGAAGGTATCACGATCACCTATTGAGGACATCTTGCTTGCTTTCAGTTTTTGGAAATTCTGAAGAAAGCTGCTATAAACATTTGTGTGCAGGTTTTTGCGAGGACATAAGTTTTTTACTCATTTGGGTAAATACCAAGGAGTGTGAATGCTGAATTCTCTGGAAGCCTATGTTTAGTTTTGTAAGAAATTGCTAGACTGCCTTCCAATGTGGCTGTACCATTTTACGTTCTATCAGCAATGAATGCGAATTCCTGTTGTTCCATGTCCTTGTCAACATTAGGTATTATCCATTTTATTTTTAGCCTTTCTAATAGGTGTATAGTCATAGCTCATTTTAATTTGCAATTCTCTAATGTCCTGATGTTGAGCATCTTCCCACGTGCTTACTTACTCCCTTTGTTTCTTCTTTGATGATACGTATTTTGAGATCTTTTGTTTATTTTTAAGTTGGTGATTGATGAGTTTTAAGAGTTCTTTGCATATTGTGGATCCTAATTCCTTGTCAGCTATATTTTGTAAATGTTTCCTCCCAACCTGTGGCCTGTCATTCTAGCTTCTTAAGTCAGTGACACTTTCAAACTGACACAGCGTGGTGCCACTATCCTGATTTATACTAAGGGACCAGCAGTTTTACACATCATTGTTGATAATCATTGCACAAATTTCAGCTCAGAGAAAAGGTAATATCTTCATATTATTGTGAAAATAGTGTTCAGTTTGTAGATACTCCTGAAAGGGCCTTGAGGGGTCCCTGGGGTTCCCAGACTACTAACTAAGAGAGACCCACTAACTAAGGGAAGCAAGTATAGCTGCAGAAAGACCACGTATCATTAGAAATCTGAGTTTTCCAAATGTGAAATGTTCCCTTGAGTTTTCTGCAAAAAGGATGTATGAGGCGCAGAAGGAATGTTACATGCTGAAGTTGGTGTTCTAATTCATTATTTAGAATTTTTCTCCGTGGTGATTCTTGGCAGAATGACTTTTTTTTTTTGGTCAAATACATTGTGTGTGTAAAATATATCCACTAATGTTTGTGAGCTGATGAATGTCTCTTGTGGTCAAAAAATTGGTAGATAATGCTCAGTACTGGTACTGCAATGTAGTTGCAGTACCTTTTCCTTTTTTCCATCAGCATCCAACAAATACAGAAGTGGGGAAAGAACTCTAGCTTTACCAACCAGATAGGCCTGGACTAGAATATGGATTTAACTTCTCTTGAGCTTTGTGCTCTCCATCTGTAAAAGGGATATGATGTCACTCTCAGGTACGACTCTGAAGATTATATAGACAAGAATATGTGAGAGGTGGAATCTCACAGGCACTGCTTATATATCTGACATCATCCTCAGAGTCACTGCCTCTGTTGTCTAGCCCAGGAACTTATGCTTCATTGTATGTTTACTGAAGAAAATATTAGTGAGATTTAGCATGCCCCTTAGGAAGACTGTTTTCGCAGGGAACAAAACATTATGCCAAAGACATATCCTTTAGTACTGTTAACATCCAGAGAGGGACTAAAGATGAGAAATGACTGGAACAGAAACTCATAATGGAACCGTAGGAGATGGAGCCGTAGGATGTATGATGTCCAGTCGATGAAGTGACTGGACTCCCACGGCAAAGGTCTAATCATGGTCAAAGGTTAAGGATATGAGAAGAAGTAGCGGAAGTGGAAAATTAATGGTGTGCCTCAGGAATTCCCCAAGGGCAGATTCAGTTGCATTTTCCTTTCATCCAGTGAAGTGAAGCACCCATCTTCATTGCAACTTTTGACAAGCTTCACCTATCAGGAAACAGCTAGAAAGTGTGGTGTATTGAGGTAGGGAAGCCCTCTCGATACCCCTAAATCAGAGGTTGGGTTCTGAAGTCACACTAGTTGTGCTTTGAATTTTAGCTCCTCTACTTGTTGCTGTGTGGTTAGGGCAATTGCTCAAGCCGGTTCTGGCTCTGTCATCTATAAAATGGGGCAAGTGTCCCACATCCTTGTCAACATTAGGTATTGTCAGCTTTTGTATTTTAGCCCTTCTAATAGGTCATTACTCTTTGTAAAGCATCTGATCCAAGGCAGTGGCTCAGTACATACCATCTTTGTTATCAGTAGTCACGTACTCACCAGAGTAATGCTGAGGCTGCTGTGTAAACCTCTGTGCAGTAAGCCAAAGGCCTGTGTCCCTTGGGGCCCATGGTCTGCTTAGTGAAATGATACATCTCACTTACGTTTCCACTTCTGTTCCCAAGTTAATGCCAGGCCAGGATTACCAGCGAATAGACAGAATATTTATGGAGATTCCGACCTTCCACAGCAACCACAGCTTCGGGTCATTGAGTTTTAAAAGCTTTTCAGTCTTACCTTAGAATGTTTTTTAGTGCTTTGCTCTTTTCAGATATAATACATGACCATTAGAGAACTAAGGAAACGTCAATCTCCCATAATCCCAGAGTTGATACTGGGATTTTGTTCTGCTGTGTTTCCTTCCAGTCACACACATACCTAGAAAACTAAGCTCTTTCCACCATAAAATGCAAATGCTGATAGGGAAGGTGTATCTCATGTCTTTATCAATTAATAAGTTAATTTTTAGTCAATATCATTCTAATTGAGGTTTTAAGTCTGCAAGGTTGTAGTTTAGTCACAATGCCTGCCATTTATTCAATAAATAGTTACTAATTACCTGCTATGTGGCCAGGCATTGCTGTGTCCTGGTGATACAGAAATGAAAAACATGCAAAAATTAAATTGACTCTCGTTTTCATGGTGGCATTGTTATTCGAGGGAAAATTACATTTAATAACAACCTAAATGTTCATCAGTATATTATGGCATAGCCCTCCGATAAACATCCTTTAAAAAAAATAGACAGTAAGAAAGTAGATACTTTCCTTATTTCCTTCCACTGAGTTAAACAACATAGGAAAACTGCTGGTGGAGAAGAGTAGAGGTGTGGGGGGCTAGGGACCACCAGGCCTGAAGGGCACGGTGACGATGTGTTTCCTGGGTTTTCTTTGTGCCTCGTACATCTCAGATGTGGAGCTAAGGGAACCAGCAGCCTGGAAATGCCAACAGGAGTGGACCCCCACCAATGCCCACCCTTTGTAGCCAGAGCACTGGGAAAGGGGTCACTTGGAAAGACAGAAAACTCAGTGCTGTGGACTGAAGTGTGTGCTCCCCAACACTCACCCCCATAGTTAGTAGTATTGGAGATGAGGCTTTTGGAGGTGATCAGGGTTAGATGAAGTCAAGAGGGCAGAGCCCTTATAGTGGGGGTAAAGAAGAAGAGATGGAGCTTTCCCTGCCTTGTGGGAATAGGGAAAAGGTGGTTACCACCTGCAACTCCAGGAGAGAGCCTTCCCCAGTCATGGGTCCTGCTGTGCCTTGACCTTGGACTTCAGTCTCCAGAACTGTGAGAGAAGAGACTTTGATTGTTTAAGCCTCCCAGCCTCCGGGATGTATTTTTGTTAGCCGCTGGAACAGATAGACAGATTTTGGTACTGAGAAGTGGGGTACTGCTCTAACAAATAGCCAACAATGTCGAAGTACTTTGGATCTGAGTAGTAGGGAGAGGCTGGAGTTTTGAGGTGTATGCCAGAAATATGTTAAAAGTGATTCTGGTGAGGTCTCACTTGGTTTTGAGGACTGGAGTTTGGAAACTGGAGGCAAGGTGATCACTGTTAGATGGGGCAGGGGCCTGGTGCACTGCGTTTCGTGTGTTGTGGAAGGCAGAATGTGGGTGTGATGAAACTGGGCATTTAGCAGGAGGGATTTCTCAGCAAGGTGCTGAAGGAGAGATTGGTTCCTCCTGAATACTTTTACAGTAAGACGTAAAGGGAGAGAGATGGATTGAAGAAATGTTAAGTACAACGGAAACACAACTTGAAGATCTGGAAAATTCTCAGCCTTTCCATATTTTAAAGAATGAGAAAGTTATGAGAACAACAATCATTTGAGAAAGAGGACAAGGCGCCGACTCATGGAAATCATCTGCCATTTCATTTTCCCCTTCTTGTCTATGCCTTGGGCTTAACAGGCCGTGGAAGGGATTAGTTAAACCCATTGTCCAGTTGTCTAACCCTGACGATCCCTTATGGTTAAAGTGATTCCTGTCCCCTTGCTCTACAAGAGTGATTGCAAGCCCTTCCCCTTCTTAAAAAATACACCCTCTCATCTTTTTCTTTTAGCAAGCAAAGTTGTGTATAGAGACCAGTTAAGAAAACTGATTTAAAAGATAAAGCCCTGTATATACCTAAAGGAAGGAAGCCTGGTCCCGCCTACCAGGCCCGTGGATGCAGATTCAGGGTAATTGAAAACCCTTGCTGTGGGAGTGGAGACCAAGAAGATGAGGACATGAGAGTTCCTGCAGGGAGGAACTGCATTCCTGGGTGCCACAGAGCCTGAGGTCGCTTTGAGGCTAAAGAGATTATCTTGATGGGGTGGCTTTTGAGGAAGGCCAGGTGGCAAACTCCAGCTGTCCTGATCAGGTTAGTTGTAGAATATGAGAACCTGATACCTTGGGCAGAGGTCTGTGTCAGTCCCAGCCACCTTGTTTCACGCTCACCCCGCCTAGTGCCGGCGGCAGCCAGGCTCCTGTTAGTGAGGGGCTTAGAGTCAGTTCGTGGGGCTGCAGGGAAATACAACTGAAGACTGAAAAGCAACATGTAAACTGCAAGACACTGTCTATGATGTCAGTTATTGGCGAACAGGATCCATTTTTGTGTGGGTACCTTTAGGTAGTAGATATTTAAGAAATCATTTGGAAATAATGGAAAATAATCACCAGTCTGTTAACCCATAAAGGGGTTAATCTTCATGCCTTATTGACTGTCCACAATGACATACAGTTCTTCTGAATCTTCAGCCTTTACTTGGGGCAAAGGAGGGGACAAGTCAGTCTTGAAGGGTTTGTTCTATGTATGTATGTACCTAACTATCTGTCTGTCTGTCTATCTGAAGTAATATTAGGATGAATTCCCCTCCCCCCTGAAAATTTTAAAGTCTTTGAAGCTGCTCTTGCTAAGCCTAACAGTGCAGACACTCCAAGTTTCTTTCCCTAGTGAGACTAGGTCACCTGTTCAGCTACTAAGGGCTGGGTTGGGGGTTAGATGGATATTTCTATTCCCCTGGGCTTTGGTGCCCTGTTTGCAAGCCTGTTTCTTGCTCTTCTCATCCAGTTTTTGCATGGGTGCTCTTCCATATTTGACCAAGATTCTCTTGCCACGTGGGTGTACTTGTTCTGGAACTGCCTTCAGGTGATGCCTCTCCACTCCCCACTCTTTACAGGGGTTTTATCACCCACCTGGACTTGCCCACCTAGTTCCCTGCCTCTTCCTCTCGCCCTGCTTCCTCTCTGTCCTCTTGCTGCTCCTGGGGGGGGGGGTGTCCTTACTCCTTTGTAGGAACATGAGCTGCAGAGTCCCTGGGGAGGCTAGCCCTTCATGCCAGTGAGGAGGCCACTGCCCAGTAATTTGTAATTCTTCTCTTGAAGCCTGTGTCACATTATTTTGAATTATCTCCAGTAACTGCATTCCAAGGATTGACTTTTTCAAATGGCCAGATGTGATTCAGGGTCATGCACAGTAATGAAGACTGTGATCAAACCTGATGCTACCATTTGTGTCCTTCAGGCAATAGGATTGATTTTCTTTTGTAATTTGTAAACTGGGCTCCAAAAGAAAATCCACCAGACTGTAAGTGTGAGGGCAGGGGCTGAGTGTGCTGTCATCGCTTTATGCTCTGCACCAGAAAGAGTGCTTGGAAAATTGTAGATGCTTCATTGGTATGTGCTGAAGAAACGAGGAGGAGGACTGGCAAGAATGTCTAGGGTAGAAGGAGGACCCCCTCGGCTTAACACAGTAATCCTGATGTTCTCATGCCTCTCCCCTTTGTCCCTTATACTTGAGTGGAAATACACAGCCATTGAACTGCAAGCCCAGAGAGTTAGTGATGATCAAATCAAGAATGTAAACCTTAGGCTCATGGACATGTTGAAGCCATGTGCGCAGATGTTATTCCCAAGAAAAGGGCTACAAAAGCACATGGTCAGTGTCACATGTGTGAGTCTTTCCATGGTAAGTCATTATTCCCAGCATTTTTAAAAAAATGTTTTCAAGCACAGCTCAGTGCTTTAGATAGATTTGTTTTTCTCTTCATGTGGTAGAATCACATCTGGACATTAGTTAGATATATTTCATCTAAAAATAGCATTTATCCAATTTACTGTCACTTGAGGGGAGAAGTCTTTATTTTTTTTTTTTTTTGAGGCAGATTCCACTTATAATTCTCTGCAGTCTTTCATGGCTCACTGCCATTTAATATAAGAAAGTAAAGGTGCAGGGCATGCACATGTGTGTGTAAGTCCAATGAAATAATTATTTTTGTGGGTGGGAAAATGACCAGTGCCTTCTCATTCCTCTCTTCTTTATTTTTTTTCTTTGATGCCTTCGCTGTTCTTCCTGCTGAAATCCAGCATAGGGATGGGCTCCACCAGACTCTCCTGTGGCCCCTAATTACTTTGGGGTCATAGTACATGCATTTGGGGGACTTTGTTTTTTAGACTGTCTTCTTTTGGCTCTTGTTGATTTAGAGTCATCTATCTACTATTTGGGGTCTGGAAAGGGGGAAGGAGAGGAATGAAAAAGTAATTTTAAAGAGCAAGAAAGGGAAAAAGGAGAGTCTGAGCACCAGGCTCACGGAGCCCTCTGCAGCAGCCGCACATGTCATGAGGAAACCAGAATGAGATCTGATTAAGAAGGGCCTCTGGTGGCGCAGGGGGTTCAGTCACAGCACTATGAAGCTGGCTGTAGCCCTGGCCACATGGCCCAGCAGACCTGTCCTGTCTTACCCACTGCTCCCTTCAGCAGTGTATTTCAGTAGATCTGCCTGTTCTGCTCCCTGTTCTCTCTGGTGAATCCTCTTCCCTGTCCCCCCAACTCTGTCCTGTACCCCAGTTCTTGTATGCATAAATCTGAAAAACAAACAAACCAAAACCAAAACAAAAACCCAACAAAACAAATCAGCCTGCTGCTGCTTCTACCTAAGGCATTAACAAATTAAATCAGGGCAGGACTGGTTGTGAATAGGGGAGGGTGCACTAGCCAACCCCAATTTCCCATTTGTCAAGGTCCTTGTTAGTTCTGGAAGTAATTATCTTCAGGGACAGGACCCAGACCTTTCTTGTCTTGTGACACTTGTCCTGTTTCCCTAAGAACTCTGACTCTTGTCCTTTCTGAAGGCACATGCCTCCACCCTCCACCCCCCCCCCCCCCACACCCACCNGACTCTTGTCCTTTCTGAAGGCACATGCCTCCACCCTCCCCCCCCCCCCCCCCGACACACACTTACCAATGGGGTCATACTGTCATCGGTATTGGGGAGGATTTCTGTGCTCCTTGTCAACACACTTTCCAGCCAGAGTATAGGACCTGAGCTACCACTGTTAGAGTGTGTGTCCCTTGCATGTGAAGGCAGCTTCCCCAGTCCTCAGTCAGCAGAATTTGCAGGGAAGGTTTTGCGTGAATGCCTCTATCCTTCTGTTTTCCTGGTCTCCCACCAGGGGTATGAAATGTAAAAGGGCAGAGAGCTGTTAGGGCTGCAGCCTGCGCTATGGATTTGAGCAATGCTGGCTGATTGCCTGGCCAGTCAGTTCAGGGCTTTGCCATCATCGTTATTGTTCTTCTCCCCACACCTCCATTTTTATTAATTTCTTTTCTTGCATCATTAATTGTTGCACAGTATTTGATGTCTCCCCTTGGGTGTAGTCCCCATAGTTGTCCCACCACCAGAGCACCCGTGAACCATCACCATAGTCCTTTGTGCTCTTCCCTCTCCTGTTTGACCCTCCCCCCATGCCCCATATGTCTCTCTGTCTTTCTGTCTGTATGCATGCCTTCGGTCTATGGTCAGCATGCAGGTTCTAATGTGCTAATGTCTGGTCTGCCATGGGGATGAGCTTAAACACATCTGCTCATAAGGTTCTTTTCAGATGCATAAACACAGGCCCTTCCATTCCTAAGCCCAACCAGCCTGTGAGGCATTACCCACCATCCACCCTGAGATCGGACCTGCTGGATCATCTTCATTTTGTGAAATACTTTTATAGATTTTTCTTCGATATGTCTTGGCAGAAATGAAACAACAGACTTAACATTTTCAGAGGAGACTCTCATTTGACTTCAGTTATTTGCAACCTTTATTTTTCAACTATAAAAATTGAACAGATATGTGAATATCATAGGTGGAATGAAATTAATTTTTGCCACCCACAGTAGTTCATTAGTGAAATAAGGAAAGGATTTAATGGATGTGTGCTTGGTGTGCCTAAAATTATTTCACCATAACAAAGGGTCTTGGACGTCTAAGAAAAATTATGACAGTTAAATTGCCTCTCGAACAGTATTACTGTATAGCAGGAAAACAGAATCTTAAAATAACTCGTTGTAGAGCTGGAAAGATGGAGAAATCCACAAAGGAAGCACAAAGGTATTGCAAATGGAATGAAAATCTTTTAAAATACCAACATGCCACTTGTTCTTGGCTTGCAAAGAGTTCCAGATTTTCATGATCTTTCGTGTCTCCATTTTTGCGGGGGTAGGACTTGCTTCAGTAAAAATCTCAAGCAGGTTCTATTTCTCTGCTTTCAAAGGTAAACCTTCATTCTTCCCCAATGTAAGCTTTGTTGTCTTCGTGTTTTGAAACCTACTAATTAAGAATTTGACACTCTCCATGAAAAGAGGTCAACAGGGCAGAAAGACAGCGAGAGGGAATGTTTCACAAACACTCCAGCTCCATAATAGCACCCCTCCTTCTAGAATGTCAGAGGTGGAGGGGATCTTCATGGTCATGTAGTCCAACATGCTCTTTTAACAGATGGAAAAAACGAAGCAGAGGGAGGGCAAGCATTTGCTCAAGGGCACGTGGCCAGTTAGTGGCCAAATGAGACAAGAATGTGGTCCAGCCCCTTCCCTCACTATATAAATAGTTTTCAGTCACAGTGATTGCTTATTTATTTGCTAAAGGCATGCCAGGATGTCATACAGGTCCATCTTTATAGCTAACTAGTCTTAATTAAATGCATGTAGTTGAAAGACATTTCCCTTGAAATACCTTCTAATGCACACTTTTCTCAGTAAGAATCAGTCCCACACCCTTTGCACTCCATCCCCATCCCACGTTAGTGGGTTCTAAGATGCTTCCTGCCAACTCTGCAGCAAGCCTCTGGGTAACTGCAGCCTTTGGCTTGTTGGGTCAAAGAACAGTGACCTTTCCAAGGGTGCAGAAGTTCTAGCAGTTTCTTGGTCCTGGAAGTTTTGTTTAATCATCATCTTCTGGCTCTGAGAGGAAAAAGCAAGAAATGAAATCCAAATTTTTCATTATCTGATAACATTAATCGTATTTGACATCCCTAGTCCCCAGGGAGTACCCACCACCATTTCACCCGTGCACCATCACCTCAGTCCCTTGTGCTCTTTATGCCCTCCTCCCCGTCTTTGCCTCTCCTCCCTGGTAACATAATTTTTTTTTAAACAGAAATAGTTGTGTTATGGATGATCAAAAGAATGGTGAGTGTGAAAGCTAAAATTTGTTGTGGGTTCTGCCATTTCTCTGTGAGAATTCAGTGCTTCCACTGTGCTGTGTATTTGGTGTGTGGAGGGTTGGGTTTAAAAAACAACAGACCACGTCTAGAAGGAGGGTCTCAAAGAAAGTCTAGCCTAGGGGACACAAATGCAACAGAAACAATTTGAAATTATAGGGGGGTTGCTGTTAATAACCATCAGGGTGGCCCCAGGTAACCTTCCAAGGGGGCAGTAGTGGCTTCTTCTTTCCCCTGGTCTGCGGCAGGCCCACCTCTCCTCATCCTGCCTTTCACCTCCATGTCATGAAGGCCTGCATCTGGTAAGAGGACAGGGCCCTTGTCTTGGGCAAATTATTTAAGGAGACACCAACATTCCAGTAATCAGGATTAATAGTTTAATGTAATATTTAAAAAATCCAAACGAATGCCAAGAAATCCATGATGAACAAGACATCAACAGTTTAACTACAGGGTCTGCCTTACTTTCCCTTGCCTCAGATTCTATTATGACTCAGCATGACATTTGAATAGAAATGAAGCAGAAAAAATGTGTGTGTGCATTTGTGTGTGTGTGTGTGTGTGTGTGTGTGTCGGGTGTGGAGAGATCATAAATCATGGAAGGTGAAAGAACTTAGGTCCCAAAATATTAGTCCAATTAACTTTACATGTGGGTAAACTAAGAAGTTAAATGTTTTATCTCAAGTTGATCACAGATATCTTTAAAAATACCCAAGCTCAGGTGTCTCTCCCACCAGTACTGTCACTGCTTCGCCATAGTGGCTTCCAAGATGGGGGAAATGCATCCCCTAAAAGGAGATAAGTTCCATCATTTGGTCAAACCAGGGCATTTTAATGGGCCATGTTACGTAGTGAGAGATAACCCTTTTAAATCCATTCCAGGGCACATGTAAAGGCTCACTGGAGACTGTCCCGTCGGATTTCAGGAAAATAGGCGTGGCCTGGATACCTAGCATTGCCACTTTTTGGCTCCAGTGCATCCAGGGATTGAGGGGATTGGAGGGATCTGTGGTGTCAGGTCCAGTGGGCACCCCCCAGCTAGGAGGTCTTCCTGGCTTTGGCCATTGGGGTATATTTGCTCTCTTGCTCAAGCACCCCTGCCTTTTCCTTTGTGCTCCCCAGTGACTGTCCTAGCTCGGCTTTTGCTCACCCTGGAGTGACTGGACCAGAGGTTTGGACTTGTGCTTTAGTTCTGACTCAGTCAAGAGGGAGCCCTTTCTGTGACTCAGGCCAGTTTGCCAATGTTCGACAACAGGCACCTGCAACTCTAAGGATCACTCTGCCTCATTTTGTCCTCGAGGAGTACAGGTGCCCCCAGCGGCCTTACAGGAAGGAACAGAGGATGGAGGGAAGTCTTGTGTGTTTCAGATTGCTAACCTAGTTCTCTTCTAATCATATCTCGCTTTACAAGTGTCATCACTCCATTTTTTAAAAAAAATTTTTATGCGTACAAGCACTGGGGTACAGCCAGAGATGCAGGGGGTGAGAAGATTCACCAGAGACAGAGTGGGGAGCAGAACAGGTGGATCTACTGACATCCACTACTGAGGGGAACAGCGGGTGAGACAGGAGGGTCTGCTGTGCCATATGGGGTCACCTTCCTGCCCGGGGATTGAGCTCTTGCTACAGTGGTTGTGGATAGCTTCATGGTGTTGTGCTTAACCCCCTGCCCATCACTCTATTTTGACAAGACTTTGTATATAGTCTAGGTACATAGTGGTGATCATGAAAATCCCTATTCCTTCATGCTTCTTCCTCATCCAAGTCTAAGGAGTCAGACTATCCTGCGTACAGACAGAGTTCTGAATAAGGCAGAGGACGTTGTCCCAGATCCTGCTCTTTTTTGTCTTCCTTGGATTTTTGCTACACTGTATATCCTATGGAAGATAAGGGGTTGGTCTCTAAGGCCAGGGACTATACAGGCTTAAGGTGATCACCTCGTTCTGGGCTGCTTAGACTTTCATATTTCCAGTGTTGAATGTCCCAACTTCCAGAAACCCTCCGAATCCCAGGCAAATGGAATAGTTGGTCAGCCAAGCTCGAGACCAGCACTCAGTGATCGATCACTAGGCCCCCCTGGTGATGTCTAGACTCCTTATGGAGGTGGAACCTGCTGGGGGCCATACTACTTGTGCTGAGTGACAAAAGTCTGGCATGAGGGACACCCCTGAAAAATCAGGAGCTCCAAAGCTGGCCCCTGCCAGATCGCCACTGTTTTGGCTGATATTACTGTCACCATCTTGTAAAGGCATATTAAGTGCTAATTGGAAATTTCCCATGGGGGGGCAGTTGTAAGACTGGCTGTTTTACTAAACAAACAAAATAACTGGTTACTGAGCAATTTTGATGATGAACTATTGGGTTCGGGATAGGTTAGGGTTAGTGTGGCTCCTTTTGGGGATGGAATGGTAATGAATAGATACAGTTTGGGGTTTAATTTTAATATTTCCTTTTTACTTGGGGCCTGTGATGGAAAGGGATAGTTGATTGTGATGGAGCTGGGTTAGTTTTATTTTTTTTAATATAAATTTTTTTAATTTACATATATTTGACATCAATTGTAATCCCCATGTATTCCCCATCACCATATCACCAGTGCACCATCACCTCGGTCCCCCGTGCTCCCGTCTGCCC
>JAGFMF010012271.1:3017593-3054109 GCA_019455555.1 Galemys pyrenaicus
GCAGCGGGCACAGCAGGAGAGGTCTGCCACACCATGTGGGTCCCCCCCCTGGCCGGCAGCAGGGATCGAACTCTTGCTGCAGTGGCTGCGGTTTGCTTCATAGTGCACTGCCCAACCCACTGCGCCACCAGGGGAGGCCCTCTGCCTGCCCTTTTGTTTCCACCTTTCTCTCCATTCCGCCCACAACTCCACCACTGGTTCCACTCTTCCTGAGGCCTGATTGTTCACAGCTTTTCCTTGGAATTCATGAGCTCTTACAACCGTCAACCGCTTACCTAGGCATGTCTAAAAGGATGTCTGTTTTTGTAGCCAAAAGTGTTCCATGCTCGTTTTCTTCCTGTGCTGTAGGTAGACCTGCCGGTGGCCCCCAGAGGGACTGCTCAGCCTCCACCGCCCACCCAAGACACCACCCAGTCGGTAAGCTGTGAAGCACCAGAATATCTGGAAATTGGGTAGGTTGGCTGAATTTTCTACTTTTATTGAAATGTTTTAGCATTTTGTGAACAAAGCTCATGGGCTACATTATAAGCACCTTGTTAAGACCATGGAATGAATTTCAAAACTTGTGCAAAACCAAGAGGATTCTCGCCGATATTACCTTACCATTCAGCCCTTCTGTGTGGTAGAAGTTGCTGGAAAGAGGTGGTCAGGGATTTCTTTAAGAATGACACCCCCCCAAATTAAAGTCCACTTTATTTCCCAACTTTTATCTCCTTAGAAGAAATGGCTGTAGAACAGTAAAACCATTTTCTATCTCCAGAAGAGAATGGTGGCAAGAGAATAGAGAAGCTTTTCGGGGAATTATTGGTATTATCAAAGGCTTTTCAAAATAGACTTGAAATGAATAGTTGCGTGCTAGTTTTTTTGCTGCTTTGTGAGTTTACATTTTGTTGTCGTGTGCCATTTTTTCCCCCCCTGAGATGGTTGCTAGGGCATGAGAGCAAATAACCTTTCTTCTGTTGAATTTGGGACTGAACATAATTATCTTATAATTCGGGTTCATAGTGCCATTTTTGACAGTTATATTATGAGCTTGTAGAGGAAAATTGAGCCCCCGTGCTGTAAGCTGCTTCCTAGTCAGTTGCCTTTCAAGTTCTGCTGCCTCTGCACTTGGGCAGCCTCGGGGCCAGGACAGCCCTGTGGGCGTGTCTTCTCTGCAAAGCCCCTGTCCCAGTGGTCATGTTTTCCCAGATGACTCTGTATGCGTCTCAAGGGATGTCACAAGGAGTTATCCACACAAACATACTGCATTTCCCCTAAGGTCGTGAGTATTCTTGCCACTGTTCCCAGCAAACTCTGTGCCCACTTAGACATGCTTCACCTTCCTTTCTGACTCTTTTTGGGCAGCGCTTCTTCCAGACAAGGTAACGAGCTGTAAATAAAATCTTGCATGCGCCCTAGAAGCACACTACTTACAGAGCTTCTTTTTAAATAACATTTTTCTGTTGCTTTCCATTGCCCTGGCAGAAGTTTGGATTTCCCTGCTATTAGGCCCTGAAAGGGCTTATTAAGGAGGTAATGCCAGGAGATACCAATAGAGGCATGGGAAGTGATACAAGGCACTCTAAGATGGTTGATGGAGCTGGGGTTACTGGCTGAAGCCACGGGGGTCAATCATGATGGGGGCCTGGGAAACCATGAAGAAGACACACAGTTGGAGATTTATCTGCCGGCTCCCCTGGTCAGTGGCCAGGGGCTGTACCCAGGGAGGGGGCGGATGCTAATCTCACAGCACTTCTACCTGCGCACGGGCAGGGGCCACCACAATGCAAGGTGGCTCTTGGACAGTAAGTGTGGCAGTTGGAACCGAGCTCAGTGTAAATAGCTGAAATGCAATGGCTCCGGGCAGGACACCAACACATCTGCTCCACTTTGTTAGCTTCCTGGAACACAGGTGAGGAGGGAGACTCTTTGCTGCTCCTGAGAATCACCAAAACACTATTTATCCCAAAATATTTTCTTCATGCAGAAATATGAGGAAATGGAACCAGTGACTACAACCAATGGAATAATACCAAGCTTGCAACAATGCCCCATCCATCATTTTCAGTGGATGCAAGATATGGAAGTAATAGACACAGCCTCTATCCTCAAGATGGCTTTTAATCCCAAGTCTATTTCCACGATCAGCAGCTGATACTTGCCTTTAGATGTGTTTTGGAAGCACCTGCCTCCCCCTGGGGAGCTCCGAGACCACAGGGGTGTAGGCAAACCACCCACGACTTGCTTTAGTGGGCAGCGACTCCAGGAGTCTGACACCTTCCTCTATTCCTAGGTACCAGCTCCAGACACCACTGAAGTGGGATTAAACCCAGGCACCCTAATTCCATGACACTGTTGGAGGCACTGGCATGTGGTGAGTCCATTGCCCTTTGTAATGGCACTCTGGTGGCTGAGCCAGTCATGGCCCATTGGGTCTCCTATTGTTCTGAAGTTGATGCAGCTAAGTCCCTAGCTCAGCACCAGAGAGGGATCGTGGTGATGATGAGAATGCAGTTCACGGAAGCTGTTGCATGAATGCCACAAAAGAGTGGAGCTGAACCCTGTTTAAGAGGAATTTTGATGGGTTGGTATCTTAAAGAACAGTTCTGGATTCCATTTTGCTATCAGGTCTGCCTATATCAGTATCAGATCCATTACGTATTTCTACTTTGACTCCTAATTCTTCTCCCAGTATGTAATTTGTGTGGTTTTGGAACTAGAGAAGATCACCTAGCCAACCTATTTTACTGATAAGGACACTGCATTTCACTGTGCTTAAGAAACGTGCCTGAGTCCAATAGCTAGTGAAGAGATGGGCCCAGGGGAAGAGCCGTTCTTTTATGTTGCTGTGAAGCTAATAAGTGAAAGCAGCAGTATTTCCCATGGAATTCAGCAGAAGTAAATATTTGATTCCCCCAATGTTTTTTGACTGCCTGCTCACAATAGTGCACGGCACAGCAGGGAATCTGGGGAACAAGACAGGGTGCTCGACAACCCAGGTGTGGAGAAACCACTGCATAGTCCAGCAGAAGATTTTAATATGTGGCTCTTTTGATAAACAGAGGTGCTCACCCTGGGTTTCATGTTCGGATGAGCCTACTGCCACAGGCAAGGAACGCAGCCTTCCAAATCTGTGCTCCAGAGAGCAGCAGACAGACAGGAGCCGACATCTGTGAGCATAGTTAGGAGGAGGGAGTGAACTCCCCTCAGCCTCTTTCTGGCCTCACTGCTAAGATGACTGAGGTTGGGGTTGTTCCCTGGATGCCCTGCCCTGCTCTCACCTACCTGCAGTCACTTCCTGACTGTACAGCCTTGGACAGGTACTTAATCCTTATACTCCACTTCTCCATCTCAAATGCCGTCAATAGCAGTATCTTCAGTGTGGGCTGGTGAAGACCACACGAGGTGATGCCTGTCAGCTTCTGAGCATTCGGTGCCTCTTTGTTGTCACTGCTCCTTCCCCATCCCTCTGCCCCCACCTGAACACCTCACCTCTCCTCCCCTGAACACGTTTCTCCCCTGTTCTCTTGCCTTGTCTGCTTAAGCTTTTTCTTCCCAGGTCTCTTCGTGCTATTTCTGTTCCCCTTGTTCTGGCCTTTATTCCTCCTTATGTTTGATTCATTCTACATCCCTATCTTATTTCCTTATACTTGTTGTTCAGTTCCTGTCCCTGCTCCTCTTTTTCCCCTTTTCTTCATTTTTATCTCCTTCCTTTAGCGACCCTCTTCCTCTCCCACACCCAAGTTGGTGCTGTAGCCCCACCTCCCTCCTACTCAGGATCCTGGAAACAGACTGGGTTAGGGTGGTGGGGCCACCTGCTCTCATGGAACTCCCCCCACCCCCAGTCTGGGCCTCATGAGCTTATTACTAGACTACCACATGCTGAGCTTCAGTTCAAGAACATGCCTTCCACCTTGGGTGCTCCTTGGCGATGAGGGAAGCCAGCTGCCATGTTATAAACTGCCCGATGGAGCGAGAGGCCACCGGCAAGAAACTGAGGTCTCCAGCAGACAGTCCCTGAGGACCAGAGTCTGCCAGCCACCAGCAGAGTGAGCTCAGCCACAGATGTCCCTGCTGAGCCTCAGCGGCAAGACACAGGCGCCTCCAACATCTTGCCTGGAGCCTGAAGCACCAGGTTAAGCTGCTCTTGGATTCCTGCCCCATGAAAACTGTAAGATAAAAAAATGGTTTAAGCTGTTAAATTTTAGGGTGATGTTCTAAAGCAATGTTGTAAGTAGAGCATTGTCCTTACAGCTCACCACTGAGAAAAGTCTTCTATGACCTTGAGCAAATCGTGGCCGCTCTTTCGGCCTCTGTCTTCATTTGGAAGAGCTGGGGTTCAAGTCCAGGGTCCTGAGTCTCCTGGCCACCAGGATAGAACTGGGCGTTCACGACATGGCCTCACTGTTCACCGTTCAGCACGGGAACCTAGTAAACCTGCACATCTTTGTATGTGCCTCACACTTCCCTCCTATTATCTGGAGTCTGTTTCTAATTGCTGACAGAACTGCAGTGGCCTATTGTGTGCCGTGCTCTGCGTGACATGCCAATTTCATCTGGGAGTCACGGCTATTGTCTCTTCCTCTGCTAATCTCTCTTGTTTTGCAAAATTCCAATTGGACGTGTGAACATAGGGAGCTGCCCTCGAACCTCATCTTGGTCTTGTGTGGCCCCCAAACTGGGGTGGATGACAGACAGCCTGTCTGCCACCGAGGCATCTTTTCTTGCTTAAAAATTTGCTTTCCAGATTGCAACTCCCTCCCAACTCCAGCAAAGACTGGAACATATTAAATCAGAGCTGAAATTGGATGGAATGTCTCAGCCACTTAGACTCAGGCCTCTCTTGCAGGGGGAGTAAGGGAGGGATGAGGAAGGAACATGGTAGGGAAGAGGCTTCCCTACCTTCCTCATCCCATTCACACCCAAAGCAGAGGCAACATTTTTTCTGGAGCAGGACCTATAACCCAGGATCCATCACTTATGTATGGTGTCCATGGCAACCAGGCAAT
Organism: Galemys pyrenaicus; assembly: GCA_019455555.1. Taxonomy (NCBI): domain Eukaryota; kingdom Metazoa; phylum Chordata; class Mammalia; order Eulipotyphla; family Talpidae; genus Galemys; species Galemys pyrenaicus. The sequence goes on from JAGFMF010012271.1 coordinate 3,022,585, forward strand.
GGTATGGGATCCCATCTCACTGGGGAATTCCTTTTATGGCTCATTTCCGAAACCAGCATGGCCAGTACAGGAGTCTGCCTTTTCCCAGTTGCCTAGCAACCAGCTCCTATGCTCTAGTCACTAGGAAAAGCAGACAGTTTTTTAAAAGAAAAGTGTTTGTCGTCAGAATCATATGTTACATTCTCTCTACTTTGTCTCTTTAGAATAAAATAATTAGTGTGTGATAAGGATGTGGGAAAGGGCAACCGTTCCCGGTTGTTAATGCTTCGGCTGCTCCAGGCGGGCTAATGCAGGCAGGGAGAGGGAGGGAAATGTTAGCGTGCTTTCGCTGGTAATTAAGCAGCGCGAGCCATCTGCACATTGAAAGCTCTACATTTTTCACCTCTCGTGGGGGCATCAAGTAAGTACCAGGCCAGCAGTCTGTGCAGTGTCCCCTCCCCCAAGCCGGAATAGCTCTGCCCACAGGTGGTCCCTCACCAGCTCTCCTGGGCTCACCTGGAAGGTGGTGGTGGGGGCGGGGACCAGCTGGTTTGTTGGGTTTTAGGTAGAAAGGCAAGGAGCCCTCGTACCCATTTGAGTAACAGCAGGGGTGACTTTGCCCCCCCCCCCCCCCCCCGCCCAGGTGACACTGGGCAAAGGCTACAGACATTTCTGATTGTCTCAACAGGTAGAAGAGGGTACTATTGACGTCTGGTGCACAGTGACTAAGGACGTGGCCAGATACTCAACAATGCAAAGGACAGCCCCCAGTAACAACGAAGTATCTAGCCACAAATGTCAATATGCCGAGGCTGAGAAACCCTGACTTAGAGGAATCCGAATACCCATCTGTCTTGTAAACAAGCAACTCCATAGCTGACTAGGAAAAATACTGACAAGGTAAAGGGTGGGACTGATCTAAATTCGCTCAACAGCCAATTCCAAACCCCGTGTCTGTCTGGCAGGAACTCCTCCATCCCTACTGGGAGCCAGCTCAGCAGAATGGTAGAATAGAGCCTCTGGGGATGGTGGCAGTGGAGGTGACTCTTCCTATGGGCAGAGGTAGAGTGGTTTTTCCCCCTTCTAGTGGCATTTTTTGCATTATACAAATTGGGTTCCATACACTGCCTCCCCGCGCCTCTGCACGGCAGTCTGAGCCTCTATCTTCTCAGCTCCAAAATGGGCTTTAAAGTGGGTGTTGTGGGGATTACAGGGAACAGAGGAAATGCCCTACCCAGTTAGATGTTCCCGTCCCCCTTCTTGTCTCAGCCCCATCCCCTTGGGAACTCTGAATTTGGGAAGAATGGGAACCAACGTGCAAGTCAAAGGACAGATGGACCGTTTGGGAATTTCAACTGGCAGTCTTAGAATAAAATTGGCATGAAGGACAGAAAACTTAATTAACAGGTGAGATGAGAGGCAAGTATTAAAAGTATGTGTGGGTTTCCTAGCTACCCTGTCACTGGCATGTGTGACCTTGACAAGTGATTTAGCCTTTTGAATAGTTTCTCACCTATGAAACGATAGTTACTATTATTAAAGATGTCATATCGAAGTGCCTGGCTCTGTACTTAATTAAGGCAAGCACCTGATAATATACACATTCATGTCAGCATTCTTTTTGTAAAGAGGCACATATGTGGAACAACCCCAGATCTTCCCACCCCAATGCTGACAGTGAGACTGGGGCTGAGAGGTAGAAAGACACAACTGGCCTCCCTATTGGCCCATCCTCACCAATCAGCTTTCCCTCAGTAACCCGGGATGACTCCAGTGCCACGACATTGTGAATAGTTCTGGCTTCTGAGATCAGATGAGGCTGGGTACATTAAGGGGGAGGGGGGACTATAGATTCCATGCATTTAGTTAACCATGTTTTACTTGCTTGAATATCTCAAAACTCCCCAGTAATAAACTGGTTTATGCTCACCTTTACTTTTCATAATTTTTTAGACTAGATCACATCAGCCTCTAATCTGGCCTCATACAAATAAATGCCCCTCTACCACTTGAAATGCCCTATGAACTCTATTTTTCTCAAAGCATCGACCAGAACTGCATATTCTAGTCTGTTTCCAAAAAGGTAAGTCAGAAAGGTGGCTTTGTTTTTGTTCTGTCGTCTTCCTAGCAACTTCCACAAATTGGTTAGCCTTGTGGGGCTGGGGTCTTGCAGGGAGTCCCAGGTCCTTCCCTGGGGTGACGATAGCTGGTCTGTAGTGGCAGCATCTCGTACGTGCTCTGGGCTTTCCCTCCCTGTCATGCCCTTACTCCCAGAAGAGTTTATCTCCCAAGGTTTTGCCCCCTCACCCAGTCTCATTCATTCTCACCAGCTGGCTTCTTGAACAACTGAGCAGCACCAGCGATCTCTGAAAGTTTAGATATTTTATTCTCGTCTAGATTATTTTGTGATCCCACCTAATTTTTCCCAGCTGACTTGGAGCTGTGACTCCAAACAAGTCTTTGCTAAGGTTTTTTCCTCCACAGGGAATAATTAAATGATAAATTTAGAGACAGCTGGTTCATCCTTCCCAAGAGAATTATGAAGTCTCACCTGGAGGCCAGCATGACCAGGAAAGGGGGCGGAAGGTAAGTTTCTCAGCCTAAGTGCCCCAGCCTATAGTACAAGGTTACCTAGTTTCTGAACAAGTAGCAGAAGCCAGAAGCACTGAGTATGTGGGGGCGGTGAGAGAAGTCTGGGGGCATCAGACAGCCCAGGGCAGGGTGAGCAACACCTGGGATCCAGGGTGACAGCTGGGAACCCAGCCATACAGCTGGCCTGGCTCAAAAGGGTGGAGAGGTTGGAAGATCCTTCTAACAATGAATGGGGGAGAGGAGGGGACAGCAAACAAGGGGGTTGATGCCTTATATGAGACACATTTTCTGCCTATGCCTGCAGCAATAGTAGAAGGTTATTTTGTAACACTGTACTTGGGGATCAGCCCCTGTATGGTTATTCCTTCCATAAGCCTCCTGTACAAGGCTTATCTGATAAGGTACACCCAAGAAAAACTCTGTAAGTATCAAGTTTGGGATTTTTCTTTTTGGCAAATGTCAAGGATCCCTTAGAGAAAAACACTAAGCTTTTTAAAACTCTGAAAACCCCTAAAGTTTACAACTATTTTTAATTCATTGTTTCTCCAGCATAGTTAACAGGATCCTTTTGTTACATGACAACTACAAACATCCTGTGGGCACACCTTGAGACACATTCTTCTCGAACACTCTGATCTGGTGGGCTGGTATTCACAGGCCCTTCACAACCTGGGCCTGCTCTTGTCTCCCAAGTTAACCTCCCTTTGCTACATTCCATCCATACTGATTTCCGCCCTTGTACATGCCTGATTCACATTTCCTCCTTTCTTACAGCAAGTGAGTCATCATCTGCCCCAAAATGGGGGGGGAAATGCTGATACATTCCTCCTCACCCCCATTTCTCTATGTCCTCTAAGATTCCACCTAACCCATCGTTGCCTTCCTGTTCTATAATCCTTTCTCTCCTCTGATGTCACAATATATTATTTTTAGGTCACTTAGCACTTTCTCATTTGTGTATGGTAAGTTATACCTTTCCTGTAAGAGAGAGCAGAAAGTATATGACTATGACCCTCCATGGCTGAAGGACAATTTCTCAATATTAGGCCAGAGAGAACATGGTTGGCTCTCTGGCATCAGCCCACACACCCTCACCAGTGGCAGTCACATGATGCCCCTAGGACCCAATGGCCCCCCACAATCATAATCAGAGGTTTGGGTTGCATGACAGAAAATCTAATTGCTGGTACAAATTTGGTCATTTCTGCAAAATTAAAGTTAGGAGAACTTAGCAAGCTGACAATGGGAGCTGATAATACTACAGATCAGGGACTGGCCACAACAGAATAACACAACTCTTCATTATACTTTCATGCTCCTGTCTACTCTCAAGGCTAATTATTTGTATAATTAACATGTTACCCAATGCAAATAATTGATGAGCCTGACTTCCTAGAAGGAAACATGAGTCTTGCAAAATGTAAATAGCTGTGAATTACTAACAGTTCCTATATTTCAGCTTTCTAATAGAGAGATACCTGTAAACTAAAACAATAGGAATATAATCCCACTTATGAGAAAAAAGAAAACAAATTACGTGTTTAAGTACTTAGAAAAAGCAGGTTTTAATTTCTACTTCACTTTCTGTGACCTTAGGCAGGTGACTCATAAATGACTTCTGAATAAGTTTCCATATTATAAAGTGGATGTCACAGCAGCCCCTAGTTCAGAGTTATGAAAAGTAACTCATTTGGAAAGAATATACAATAAATGAGCCATTGTTTTCATTTTGTAGTGATTAGATTTCTTTCGAGGAAAGGGATTATATACAGATGTTTTTGCTTGACACCATCTGGGTAGGGGAGTAGGGGAAGAATAGGTTGGGCAACACCATTCAAGATCTATGTAACCTATAATTAATCAAAATTAACAGGTTTATTCTCACTAACCCTAAACTTGTGTGAATATTTGCCCTTGAACCCTAAGCTCCTGGTGCTTCTTTTGATATTAAAATTCTGGAGACCATTTATTCCTAAAAAGAACCAATCTAATAAAAATTAAACATTCCTCATCAGGTCTAGGGTTCTTCAATGTTTTTTTAAAGGGAAGTGGACTTGTAGCTTCTTCATCTGCACTCTCAGCTCCTCCTGAGTACTTAGTCATTCAATTGGTTGCTTTCTGTAACTATGGAAGGCAGCCTGTGTATTCCTAGCTTTTTGTGTAGGCCTTCACAGAGGGCTAAGTTTTCCTCTTATTGAAGAGGTAGTTACTGTGAGAGCTTAGCTCTGGTCACTTTCAAACAGTAATGTGCCAGAGGAAAATCTGCACAGGAACCAGCATTGCATGTTGTAGCTCTTCCCATTTACCTCGTGCACGCAATATCATTCACTTTTAAGAAACACATGTTGGAGCAAAACTGTCTTGAGTGTCTCCTGCCAGATGCTGTGGTAGGTGCTACATATAAACCATGTGACTAAAGAAGCATTATATACATATGACACCAATGACAGCTCTAAAGATAAAGTTTTACACAGTAACTTCTCAATTTAAGCCCACAAGACTAAATTTGGGGAATAAATCATAACGGGTAGCCACTACATTTATATGAAAATGAATGTCCTATCAGTTTAAAAAATAAATAAACCATGTGACTGCCTTAACCTGCACATTAATGTGAGCGATCGCCTTGTGGTTAAGACTCAGGGTCATAAATAACCTGCCTGTGATCATGAGTTTTTAGGGTAGCAAAGCCAGGATTCTGGGCTTTTCAACACTCTTGCTCTCTGAGACCACGTTGTCCTTCCAAAGATGGATGCAGACACGAGGATAGTCCTGGCTGTGGATATGAGTGAAAACCCAATTCCCAACCACAAGTCATTAAAATTTAATTCTCATAACAACCCTGCTACTTTGGTATTTTGTCTCCACCACTTTACTAATGAAGAAACTGAAGCTCAGAGGAGTTATAACTGGCTGATAGTAGAGTCTTGATTCAGCTTTAGGCCTGCCCAGTTTCCCAACTGGGGTGTTTCTAAATCCTATTTATATTTAAAAATATTCCTGGAACATCTTGCTGAGTCTCTGATAGTTTTCAAAAAAACAAAGTGAGCTGGACATCCCTACCCCATTCTTTCATGTAGAAAATTTCACTTTGCACACATGCATACAGTTACAGGCAACCCTTACAAGTGCAATTTACCAAACACACCCAAAAGCAATAGTCTTCTCTCTCATATATATATATCAATTTAAATTTACCTTTTAAATGTCCCAGGAGAGATCCTAAATAGGTAATAAGTAATTTATTAGGTAGAATATCACATATTGATTTTGTTAATGTGTCATTTATATTGTAATAAAAATTGAGTAAAAGGAAATAATTTTTAAAGTGATTAATTTATCTTAATATAAATTTGATGCTATTTTTATATGAAAATGTGATATGATTGATTGGACAACTAATAAAATTAGTTGTTTGCAAAAAAACAACCAAATATAACCTTGGACTGAAAAACACAATAACTGAAGAATTCAATAGTTTTAAAACTCTCAATAGAGAGTTCAGATCCATTATGCAGAAGACAGATCTTTGAAATTATCCAGTCAGAGGAACAAAAAGCAAAAATGAAAAAGAACCTACAGAACTTATTTGACACAATCAAAAGAAGCAGTATCCATATGGGGATTCCAGATGAAGAAAAAGTTCAGGAAGTTGATTTAAGTCAATAATGGTTGAAAACTTGCAAATCTGGAGAGAAAAATGAACATCCATGCCTGTGAGGCCCAAAATATCCTAAATAGGTTGAATCTGAGTAGAGTCACACTAAGTCACATTTTAACTACTAAAAGTCAAAGACAAGAAGTTACACACAAAGCTATCCCCATAAGGCTATTGGCAGATTTTGCAGCAGAAAGTTTTCAGGCTGCAAAAGAACAGGATAATATGAGAATATATTTTTGAAAGAAACCTATCAACCAAGAATTCTGCACCTGCCAAAATTGTCCTTTAGAAATGGAGAAGCACTCCCAAAGAAAAGCTGATTTGCCTTATAAGAAATACTGAAGAGTTTTTACCAAAAGTGAAAAGACAAGGACAAATTGGGGACACTTGGTGGGGAGGGAGGAGGAGGAGGGTTGAGGGCAGATGGGAGCACGGGGGACTGAGGTGATGGTGCATTGGTGATGTGATGGGGAATACATGGGGATTACAATTGATGTCAAATATATATAAATTTTAAAAATACTAGAGTTTTTTGAGTAGAAGCAAAATGTTGCTAATATAAAAACATAGCAATGTTAAAGGTAAAAATGTGGTCAAAGTTAGATTCTGTAATGTGGTAATTGTGATGCATAGTTGACTTTTAAAAAATAAAACAAAGTAGCCATAACTTATAGTAATCTGCTTTGGATATACAATATAAAACTTATGTAAATTATAACATCAATAACCTGGATACTGATTTATTCTAAAATGTAAGAATAAAACGTAAAGCTTAGAACACTACTGAAATTATTTAAATTTCAAAATTTTACGTAAGTCTCATGGTAATCACAAGGTGAAAACCTATAGTAATTACATTAAGTATAAGGAAATCAAACATTGATACAAAAAGATATAACAAAGGGTAGGAAGATAAACAGAGGAACTACAAGACAACCAATCAACAGAATGGTGATCACAAGTTCTTACCTGTCAATAATGACTTTAAACTTAAGTAGATTAAATTATTCTATCAAAAGCATAAAATGATGATGTGGATAAACAACAAGAGCTAATATCTTGCCAACAAGAGACTCACTTGAATCTTAAAGACACTTAGAAGGGATGGTAAAAAAATATTCAAGATTATGGCAATCCCCTTCCCTAAAGCAGGGACAACTATACTTACATTTAAAAAATAGTACTTGCACTGAAAATGGTAAAACACAAAGGTATAAAATGATAAAGAGGACAGTTCATTAAGAAGAACCACTAAATATTTGTCCAACACTGGAACACCTGAATAAAGTGAAAACAGAGCTAAAAGGTGAGTTAAACATCAATGCCATCATTGGGGACTTTAATATTCCATTATCAAAAATAAAAAGGAAATGTATTTGAATAGCACTACAGACCTAACAGATATATACAGACTATTCTGATACAAAATACACATCATCTCACATATACATGAAAAATTTTCTAGAATAAACCATGTTAGGCCACAAGTCTTAGAAAATTCAAGAAGATTCAAATTATACTGTCTTCTTCAGCCAAAATGGTATAAAAGTGAAGATCAATAACAGCAGAAAAACTCACAAAAATTGTGTGATTGGATTGAGGAAATTAAAGGGGAAATAAATCATTTTGAGACAAATGAAAATGGAAAAAAAAAAAGTACCAAGACTTAGTGAAGCAGTAAATGCCTATATTAAGAAACTAGAATGATCTTGGGCCTCCCTGGTGGCACAGTGGGTTGAGCACTGCACTGTGAAGCAAACCGCGGCCATTGCAGCATGAGTTTGACCCCTGCCCCTGACCAGGGAGAGGACCCACATGGCACAGCAGACCTCTCCTGCCTCGCCCACTGCTCTCCTCAGCAGTGTATTTCAGTCAGTCTGCCTGTTCTGCTCCCCACTCTGTCTCTGGTGAATCCTCTCACCACCCAGTGCCTCTGGCCTGTACCCCAGCTCTTATATGCATAAATAAATAAATCTTTAAAAAAAAAAAAACTAGAATAACCTGATTCTATGTCTTCAGGAACTACAAAGACAAAGTAAACTAAAGTAAACAAAGGAAGGAAATAAGATTAGAACTAGAAAACAGGAAAACAAAAAAGATTAGTAAACCCAAGAGTTGGTTCTTTTGGAAAAGGAGAGGACCCAAGGAAAAAAGGATAATTCAACAAAATCATAAATGAAAGAAGAAACATTAACAACTGATAACACAAATACAAATTTTAAAAAAGCCTAAGAGGCTACTATGAACTATATGCCAAAAAACTGGATAATGTATAAGAAATTAAAAAATTTCAAGATACATACAACTTACCAAGACTGAATTTGGAAGAAATAGGAGATATAAAGAGCCCAGAACTACTAAGGAGTTTGAATCAGTAATCAAATATCTCCGAATGAAAAAGCACAAGATCAGATGGCGTTACTGATGAATTTTATCAAACATTTAAAATAGAGTTATGGAAGTCCTCAAATTCTTCCAAAAAATATCAACGAGGAGGGAATACTCTCAACCTCATTTCATGAGACCAGCAATACTGATACCAAAAGTACCAGTAACTAAAGTAAACTAAAGGCCAAAATCGCTGATGTGTATAAGTTCAAAAATTCTCAAAATACTAGCAAACCAAATTTAGTAGCACGCTAAAGGAATCATTTGCTATAGCTGGGTAAGATTTATCCTTGGGTTGTAAGGCTGTTTCAACTTATGCAAAACAATCAATGCAATACATCAGATTAATGAAAAAATCATCTCAGATACAGGAGATGAAAGCATTTGACAAAATTCAACATCTGTTCATGATAAAAACTTTTAGCAAATTAGATATGGGGAGAATGTACCTCAACATGATAAAGGCCATATATGACAAGCCCAAAGGTAACATCATTCTCAATGGTGAAAGGTTAAAAGCGTTTCTTCTAAGACCAGGGGTCGACTCTCATGATTCCTATTCAACATAGTACTAGAAGTCATAGGCAGAGCAATTAGGCGAGAAAAGAAACGAAATATATGAGCATTAGAAAAAAAGTAAAATTGTCTATAGAAAATCTTGTCATTTGCAAATACAGAAAATCCTAAAGACTGCAACAAAAAATCTATTATGTCTTAACAAATTTAGTGAAGTTGCCATACACAAATCTTAGAAAATTCATACAAACATCTGAAAACATTCCAGTGCCATGCTGAGTTCTGAGAGTTTATCCTTTGCCCGATTTCTCCATCCCCCTTTTCCCAGTGGCTAAGAATGCATACACATATGAACACATAGAAGTTTTAGATGACAAGGTTATGGTATATGAGGGGTAAAGGGTTGGGTCAGCTGAGGTGAAAGGGACTTAAAACAACAAAAACACTTAAGAATCAGTATAACAGAGGAGATAAATGATTTCTATACTATAAACCATATACACTGATAAAAGAAATTGAAGATAACACAAAAAGTATCCTATGTACATGAATTATAAGAATATTGTTAAAATTTCCATGCTATCAAAAGCCCTCTATAGGTTATACATAATCCCCATCAAGGTGTTTTTTTTTTTTTTTTTCAGAAGTGTAGAAAACCATTGTAAAATTTATATGGAATCACAGAAGACCCCCAAATAGCCAAAGCAATTCTGAAAAACACAACAAAGCAGAAGAGATTACACATCCTGATTTCAAACTAAACTATAAAGCTATGGTCAAAAGAATATGGTATTAGTATAAAAACAAACACGTATCAGTGGAAAATTGAGAGCCCCAAAATAAACTCATATATATATTTGACAAACTCATATATAATATTTGACAAAAGTACCAAGAATATTCAATGAAGAAAAGATAGTCTCGGATCAAGTTGTGATATATGTATATGTGTATACACACACACACACACACACACATAGGAATACTACTAATGCCATTTGCAGCAACATGAATGGAACTTGAAGGGCTCAGTGAAATAAGTCAGAAGGAAAAAGAAAAATACCAGATGGATTCGCTTATAGGAGGAATATAGGGATCAAGGAAAAACAACCACACAAAAAAAACCAACAAAACAAAACAAAAACAGACAACTATAAACCAGACATTCTGCAAGGGAGGGAGGGAAAGGGATCAAAATAAGGGTAGGAAGAGCAGAAGGGCCAATGTGATGGCGCATGGGTGACTTGGTGGTGGAAATTCTATGGGGACTATACCTGAGGAAAGATAGCAAATATTGTAAGAAATAGTTTAAAAAAAAAGTCTCTTCGATAAATGGTGCTGACAAATGGGATGTTTGTTTGTTAAAGAAATTAGACCCCTACTTATCCCACTTTAAAATCCCTTTAACTCAAAGTGAATTGAAGGACTAAATGTAAGGCTGGAAATCGTGATTAAGACTCCTAGAAGAAAAAAGGAAAAAACACTCCTTGACATGGGCTTAGAAATGCTTTTTGGATATGACGCCTATAGTACAAACAATAAAAAAGCAGGGCTGCATCAGAATCAAAAGTTTCTGCATGGCAAAAGGAACAATCAACACAATGAAAAGAAACTGTAGAATGGAAAAAAAATTGCAAACATATCTGATAAAGGGTTAATATACAAAGATATAAAGAACAAATATGACTCAATAGCAAACACCACACAATCCATATAATCCAGTTTTAAAAATGGGCAAAGAGGGGCCTCCCTGGTAGCACAAGGGATCAAGTCACAGTGCCATGAGCTATCCGCAGGGGTCACCCACATGGTGCAGCAGACCTCTCCTGTTTTGCCCCACAGCAGTATGTTTCAGTGGCTCCGCCTGTCCTGCTCCCTACCTGGTCTCTGGTGAGTCATCTCACCCCCTGCACCTCTGGCCTGTACCCCTAGTTCTTGTATGCATAAATATTTGTTTAAAAATGGGCAAAGACCCAATCAGACATTTTTCCGGGGGAGGTATACAGATGTCCACCAATCTGATAGCTGTTGATATATACTGTTTCTACATTTGCAGACACCTAGTAGTGAAAGGCATGGGAAATTATTTGGGGAGAGGGGATAGAGAGGAATCTGGAAGAAGTGGGATGACGTCAAACAACAGAGATGAGGAGCAGGGAATGAAGGGGGGCAGCACAGTTGGGGGAGCGATGATTAAGATCAAGATTCTGAGATTCATAATAGGAGCCAGTGTACTGCAAAAGGGACACCAGTGAGCAGTTGTGTAAGGAGGATTTATGGGCATGTTTTGTACTTCTCGGCTACATACACATAACAGATCAAGAGAAATTCTTCATTTGGCTTTTTAAGCTAATTTGGTCCACATAATGTGACTTATGTTTATTTTGCTGTTCATAACATGTAACTCAGTACTTGGCCCGATACATGCCTTTTATTCATCGAGTTCATAAAAAAAAACCCTATTTTTGTACTGATAGCAGTGGTAGAGAGAAAATGGGTTTTTACTCTCCCTTGTACTATTTTACAAAAACATGCTTTTTAAATCTTCATTATAAAAATATTTTAATAAAATCAAAGAAAAATTTAGATTGTCATTCCCAGATCTGTAGAAAATCACAATATTTTAGCTTATTTTCACTTATGTACAATTTTCAATTTTGTATAAACTTTTGTATCTCACCTTTTAATCTAATTTTATATTGAAATATTTTTACATAATAATCTTTGAAAACATGCCTTTAATGGCTGCACAACATAATAGCCCAATACAGCTAGCATCATATATTTCTTTTTCTGGTTTTGGCCATTATCTACAATTTTTCCTTTTATATGATAAATTCTGACTGCATAGGATTCATTTCCAAAGGTAGGATTGTTGGATGAAGTTATTGTCAGCTAGCTTGCTCACCATTTGACAGATAAAAAAAAATTCCAGAAAAATTTGGTCCGTTATTGTTCCTTCCAGAAACATCCTGGTGTGCATGTATTGTGTGATAAAGTTGTAACCAAATTTGAATTTTAAACATGTCTTCATTTGTGATTATCATCAGGCAAGTTTACATTTTAAAATATGATTATTGACATTTGTATTCTGCTTTTACAACTTACTGATCATGTCCTTTGCCCAATTTCTTTACTGAGCCAGTAGCGACTTTGTCATTGCTTTGTAAGGAATGCATTAAACATTAAGTTGTTAACCTTCTCCTATCATAATTGACACAAGCTTTTGTGTCATTGAATATTGCCTTTTTAACCTTTGTGCATTTAGAAAAATAAAAGTTTAATGTAACCAAATCTGTCTTTTTTGTTGTATTTTTATACTATTTTAAAACTTTCTGGAATATATGTGGTAAAATACTGATGGGAAGCTATCACTTTTTTTCCTCAAAATAATTTCCCTCAATATGAATTGAATATTTATGTAAATTGCTGAATATTCTTGGCATTCCTTCATTAATCTGAGATGCGCTTTTCATCACAAAATAAAGTCTTAACATATCCTTGGAAGCAGTTCTTTCTGTTTTCACAAAATACAAACTCACCACATTGGGGTTTGGGGGAGGCACATTGTTTGAATAAAGTCCTTTTTGAAAAGTACTACATTAGGCATCATATAACCTGCTTCATAGATTTAGTTGTAAATTCTGGTGGGTTTTTATTACAGCTTTAAACTATGCTTTCATTCCTGGTAATTCCCCTTCATTTTTTCCTCCTCAAGTATTTATTGGTCATTTTTGCCTGGTTATTTTTCATGTGAACTTCAAATGTTCTTCATTGAACTCCTCACTCAGACAATCACTTTAATTGTATTAAATGTATATGTTAATTTGTAAAGTACTGGCTTGTCCATATTTAGACTTATCTTTTTCTGGTTTTCAGTACAGTTGTATGCTTGTCTTAGGGACTTAGTTTTGTCAGGATCCAACTTTCACTCATTTTTACCTTTCACTCATTCCCATTCAAGTCTATCTGACTTCAGTTCCTTTCTGTCATTTGATGTAGGAAGCCTAAGATAGACCACTTACTCAAGCTCTAGTGAGCCTCCAGAAGCCGCCTTCACAAGAAGAAAAATCTGTGTTTTAACAATTTACCAGAAGAACTTGTTAAAGCTCTTTCTGGGTGATAGTTCAGGAATGAGGCCCCAATTTGCACTTCTAACAAATCCTTAGGTGAGGCTTCTCCTGGTCTAAGGATTATACTGAGAAACCACTGGTCTAAATAAGAGCTTCTCAAAATTTAATGTGCATCCAAGTATGCAGGTATTGTGTTTAATTAACGTGGTCTTTTCTAGGACCTGAGATTCTGCATTTCCTAGTAATTCTGTTGTTAGTGCACACGCCACATCTTGAATAATAAATGAATAGAATGAAAAATATGGACTTGGCAATAAGTAATTGTAGACCAGGATTCAAGCTAACTGAATGGCCTTGAGCAAATAAGTTATTCAACCATTCTTAGCCCCAGTTTCTTATTTATAAGATGCTTCATAGTAAGTTAAGAATAAAACCTATTTTATTAAATAATACTGCCTGGCACATAGTACTTAATACTATTTGTTTTCTGCCTCATAACTGATTTTTTTTCTAAAGATTTGTTTATGCACAGAACAGGGTTTGTATAAGTCAGAGGTTTGTGGGAGGGTGAGAGGTTTCACCAGAAATAGAGTGAGGAGCAGAACAAGTGGATTTACTGAAATACACTGCTGAGGGGAGCAGAAGGCAAAACAAGAGAGGTCTACTGTGCCATGTGGGTCACCTCCCTTGCCCACGATTGAACTTAGGAGGCAGTGGTGATTGCGTGACAGTGCTGAAACTTAACCCAAATGCTACCAGGGAGGCCCATAACTCAGAATTGTATGTGCCCTACAGAACACTAACTTCTGTACTAGAGTCAAACTGAAGTTCTAGAGCTTCTATTTACAGTTAAAATGCAAATACCTAACTTGAATCTCCAAGGTAGAATTTCTCAAACTGTGTTCCATAGAGAAGTTCTTTAGTGTTTTGTGATCAAATAAATTTGGAAAACAAATCCATACTTCATTTCTCTTTTTGAGATTCATAATGCACATGAATATATTTTAAAATTCTACATTAATCTAATTTTCTTAGAGATTGTCATTTATAGAATTTCTATTTTGCTGCTGAGATTTTCTCTTTTCCTTTATCATAAGTAGATTTTCTTTTCTATCATTGGGCATATTTATAAAAGCTACTTTAAAATTCTTGTCTGCTAATTCCATTATCTCAGGCTCTAGAGTTAGTCTCTGTTGATTCTTTTCTCTTCAGTTGAAGTTACATTTTCCTATTTCTTTGTAGGCTGGGTAATTTTGGATTACATCCTGGACATCACGAATGATTCATTGTAGAAAGTCTTAAGTTTTATTGTGTTCCTTTAAAGAGTTTGTAGTTTTTGTTTTAGCACAAAGATAACTTGTCTGGACTCAAACTGCAAACTTTCTTCCCTGCGAAAAGCATGAACTAAAATCGGTTAATTTATTTTAATCTTAATCGGACTGCTTGGAGCATGTCTCTTGCATGGTTCAGACAGCTGCCAGGGATTGGAGCAGAGTCTATACATAGAATCTGCACTTCCTCTCTTCTGGCTTGCTCCTCTTGCAGAGAACTGCTACTTTTCAGCTGCAGTGGTCACCCCAAACTGCATCTTCTAGATCTTCAGGTAACTAATACTCAGATTCAATATTCATCTTGGCCGCTCTGCCTGGCACAGCTAGCTGTCTAGGGGATCTGCCCTACAAAAAAGGTCAAAGTTTGTGAAAATGGGAAATTCACTAGTGCCATTCCTTCCTTCTTGGTGGTAAACCACCTTCAGAATTTGCCTGCTTTTGCTCATGCTCCAGTATGTCCACACAGGCTTTTATATTTTGAGAATCTTTATATTTATTGGGGAATTTACTTTTTATCTGTAGAAGAGATGGACTAACATGAGCTATTTGGCAATCACCAGAAGTGAAACCTGTGTTATTTTCTTTAATCCCTAAAGAGATTCTTCATTTGGCATTTTGATATAAACTTGTTAGCAAATATATTTCATAGAACTCATTTAGGGAAATGCTATTCTAATATTTTTATCCTGAGAGGCTGAGAAAATGGTCATAAAAGTAACAGATTAGTTAAGAAACAATATGCTTTTTGAAGAAAAGATAATGAACTTGAAAAACGCATTTAAAAAGACATCTTTTATATTCTCTAAGTAACTGGTTATGGAAGAAGAACGTAGATTTTTCTATGACATTTCTATGAAATTAGAGATGGGCCCCCAAATACCTTCATTCCACTTAGTCTATTAGGCAGAAGATCTATCCATTTTTCTCAAGCCTTCTTGAGTCCATTTACACTGTCAAATGTTATCTAGTTTCATAGTTAAAAAACAAAACATTTGGGAGAATTAAGATCCATAATTGTTCTGCTTAAAGTTCTCAGACCCCCAAATTGAGAGCAGGCTATAATAGGTCTACACAAAGAAGAAAACACTACCAAATATTATACAACATCCACACAGCCATATGGTTCTAATAATTACAGTGTTTTCCCCTGCCTTCTCATTTTATTAGAAAAGGCAATTGAAGTAAATAATTTGATATTAAAATATGACACAGGATCAGTATAAATTCAGTTCAACCTACACCTATTTTATGTTTAACTACAATTGATAAAGATAAAACTAAATTATGATGCTGTTTTAGAAAAACCAATGGGAAGTACCATTTTTGTCACAATGAAAATCATTTAATCTTCCACTAAGATTTTACTATTAAGTAAGTGTTTATTGTTTCTCTGAAAATTGACAAATGGTGTGCCTTAATGGAATAGAGTTGGGAGCTCAAGCTTAGGGGTCATACACCCTGGGGCTTAATAATTCTTCAGTGTTGTGAAAATTAAATTCGATGAGATTTATGATACACTGTATATAAAGTACCCAACACAAAGTGTGACACTCAGTAAATGTTAATTTTTTCTATATGGTTTTCTGGACAGCAAGACATTCTTTGATACCAAATAGTTATAGGAACTTTCCTTTTTAACTTCAGACAGACAACAGAATGAGAGAAATGTCTTTCTGTTGATGAACTGTAGCTGTATCCCAAGCTGAACCAGAAATTCCAAAAGGTGAACCCAGTCTTGTAACATTTTCCATCTAATCTTCGATGTACTCAGTGAGAATAGTTTTCTCATTGCTTTTACCTTTATTGTCAAACTGTCAAAATAGCAACTTCCTGTTTAAGGTATATTCACTTATTCAAAATAAAGTGCTTTTTATTAAATTTGCTTTGGATTGAGTTAGATGGATTCTTTTAGAGGAAATAAATCATTCTTATAAGAGTGAGGAAGTTGACCTTACGGGCATCTTCCTGAGACTAGTTTCATCCCTGCTGAGTCAGCTTTTGGTGACTGCTAGACAGTCTGCGGTCTGGATTCACTCACGCTCTCTGCCTGAGTCCAAACCCACCTCCCAGTGGCTACATTTTGCCTTCATGCTTCTGGTTATATAGACCAGTGCATTTGAAACAAAACCCAGTAAGGAGACAGTCTTCAATCTAAGCATCCCACATAGTTCAAGCTTTTACAGATGGCAGTGAAAAGCCTCCCTGGTGGCCTTGGAGTTAAGTCTCAGTGCTATCACCCCTATGGCCTGAGTCCAACCCCCAGCCAGGGAGCTGACCCACATTTGGCATAGCAGACATTTCCTATCTCGCCCAGTGCTCCCCTCAGCAGTGCATTTCAGTCAATCCACTTTTTCTGCTCCTCTCATCTTCTCACGCCTGCACCTCTGACCTACACCCAAGTTCTTCTATGCCATCACCCACAACACTTCCCCCCCAAAAAAAAGGCAGCAAAAATGAAACCATTCACGATGGTCCATTGTGTAAGAGGTCATCTGACCCTCATTTCTCAAATAGAGCAAAATAAAAAATGGGAGGTGTGGAGATGGAGGAGGGGGCTTTGATAGGCAGAAATTACCAGGCAGGTGGTCAGGTTTTGTGTCTCCCCATCCATAAATCCTGCCACAATTAGATTTCAGTGTATAAAATTCCCAAGGTTGCTGAAGAAAAAAAAAAATCTGCTGACTGCATTCTACTGGTTGGAATTGGAAAGAAATAGGCTTGACCCAAGACCAACTTTTTTTCTGCAGTTCCGTGTGCCAGCACCAGAGGAAATTGATGGTAACCAATTGTCTTATATGCTTTTGTTAGTGCCTCTTTTCTGCTGTGCTGGGCTACATAATTACCTGAGCCCTTGAGGATGCTTATTGTCAATGGGAGTCATTTCACATCCCATCCATTTACTGAAAAGATGTGAAAATTGATCTTGGTTCTGTGGTAGCCCTGCACCCAGCTCACAGACGACAAGCGCCTTGGAAACCAATATGCGCCCGTCATTGTTTTCATTAGGTGTTGCTGCTGTGGCCCAGCCTCCCGGGAAATGAACTCAAGTCCCGTTTTGTCTGCGGAAGTTCAGGTGCGTTCCCTGACTAGTGAAGTAGCCTGTCAGTTTCTTTCATTGTTCTGTTTTTGTAGTACTTGTCAGGTAAGCTGCTGGCGGCCCCCAGGAGCACAGTTTTGTCTCTACCCCCAGACAGGGGACACGGTAATTTGACACTTACTGCTAAGGAGGAATTCATCCTTCCAATTCAGCTTTTTGTCTTCCCCTCAACCCCAGGAGCTTTTGTCTTTTTTTTTTTTTTAATGTTTTCAATAGCCTCCTCAAAAGGGCAGCAAAATTAGCCTTAAATAGTAATTCTTGGATAGCGTTTAACAATGGCAGTAAGGCCAAACTTGTCATCCTGACAGAAGAGGTTTCTTTACAACTTGTTTTTATCTTGCCAGAATAAGCAAGAAACTTTAAATGTATTTTTGTTAGTTGATATCTCCTGCAAAAGACTAATCTTCGAACTCTACTATGTCTCTTTTTATTCTCTGGGCTTCCAAGGCGACTAGAGTTTTTGTTTGTTTGTTTATGGAGGACTTCTGCTCCGTGAGCATAATTAATGTATCCACAAGAATTTGTATTGCCCTAAGTTCTGAATCAGACCTTGTACACTGGTGTCATTGACCGAGAACTGAAATCAAGATGAACATCTTCATCTTAAAAATTAACTATGGAAACAGAAGGCTAAATAAAACTATAAAACAAACTGTTTTCTAAGTCTTCTTGCAGGTGACATTGGCCCGTCTTTGATCTACAGACATGATATCATCTATGGGGCACGCCCAGAGCCAAACTGCATTCTTTCGGCCCAAACTGTGGTTTTTTGCAGTCTTACGGATCCAAGCTGAATCGCTTCAGAGTTGGCCTGCGTCTTCACAAACAGGTCAGAGCAGATTTGAGTGACGAAACTCCACAGACAGAAGCTCTTTCCCCCTGGCGGGCTGGAGAGTTTACCTTCGTCAATTACTTTCTTCAGGGCCTGGCTGGAGACTCATCTCTGCCTAGACTCCTTTCACAGACTCACCTCGCTGGGCCTTTCCTTTCTACCCCATCTGTTTATTCCTCACTTGAGACTTTGTCCTGCACTGCTCTGTACTCAGTGGTTCACCTTGCCATCATCCTCTACATTTTTACTTTATCCTTCAGCTCAATTAAAATTGCCTGGAGGGGCCTCCCTGGTGGCACAGTGGGTTGGGCAACATACTATGAAGCAAACCACAGCTGGGGGGAGGGGGGGAGGGGGGGTGGGGGGGTCCCCCCATGCTGTGCCCGTTGCTCCCCTCAGCGGTGTACTTCTGTTGATCTGCCTGTTCTGCTCCCCACTCCTGTGGTGAACCCTCTCACCACCCCCCCACTTCTGGCCTATACCCCAGTGCTTGTATGCATAAATAAATAAATCTTAAAAAAAAAATAAAATTGCCTGGAAAGTATGGCCGGCTGACTGGTGTATTCCCCCAGCACCTGAATACAGCACTCCATGGAAAATCATTTCTTAAGAGACGGGAGGCTGTGGCTGTGGCATTGGGGTCGGAATCCTGCCTTTGCCTGTGTTCCTGAAAAGTCACTCACTGCCTCAACACCATGTCTTTTCCGCCTGCTCTGCACATGGCCAGCTGCCCTGGCACAGTCCCCTCTGCTCTGACCCCAGAAATCTGTCACGTGTCTCTCCCAACGCAGGATGGATTTGATTTTCCAAAGGTCAGGCTTTCTACCATAGAAAGGTGGGGATCGGGAGGGGCAAGAGTGCACAGTGATCACGTCTAACAATCCAGGAAGGCCTGGGAGCAAACTTGGGAGTGTGAGAGAGGATAGTGGGGAAGGCACAGGTGGTTGGGGCTGTGACTTGTCACAGAGGCATCTCCAGTAAAGGGTGGGGGGGGAGCAGTGCAGTGAATGGCACCATTTCCTGACCCCCAACCTCACTTCCATATAGCCACCTTGGACTACAAGTCCCAGGATGCCTTGCTGACTCGAGTGACAAGCTTCTGGAAGGAGGGGCAGAGCTGAGTGGACTCTACAACAGGGAAGGCAGAGGGCCTGCAGGCTCTCTTGTTCCTGCCTGGCCTCTTGCCCCCTTCTTGCTGTTCCCTGACAGAAGGTGTCATACACTTGTGGCAATCCTTTGCTCTCAGTGGCTCCACTTCAGGCCAGCCCTGTTTGTCCTGATATTTACCCATAAGGGGATGTGTAATTAGGGAGGTTTCACTGGGAAAATAATATTCTTCTCTCGCTGCACACCAAGTCTATTAAAGATTTCTCACACTAAGTTTCCTCTGTCTGTGTGCATGGATGACTGGATCCCTTTAGAGCACACAAGCCTGAGTCCCTGGGGATCACTTAGTCATGCACTAACAAGCTCTTTACAGAGGCTCAGGGTGGCGGGGGTCAGGACCATTTAGAGCACAAGTGCTCCAAATCAACACTGTGATTTAAAGAATAATCAGAGGGGTAGTTAAAGCATCTCTGAAATGAAGGTGTGAGGTATCCCCTCTGCCCAGGGGATATATGTCTATGTGCTGGGCGAACATGGAGCCACAGGGTGCATAAGGCCCTTTTTCGAGAAAGGTCTATGTTACAAAATAATTTGGGAATCCTTCAGTTGCATATAAACTAGTTTAAGGAAATCCGGGCTTTCTTTTTTAGAGGGGTTTACTTGCCTGGGAGACCCAGGAAGCTTCAGGTAGGGCTGGCCACATGTACTCCAGTGATGTCAGAGCTCTAACTCTCCATCTTCCCACTACGCTTGGTCTCACCCTATGCGCCAACTTCCCCCAAGTTGTTGTCATGCCGAGTGCTGGCAACTCCAGTTCCTTATTCACCTTGCTAAGTCATCGACAAGAACAATGTGCTTTTCCTTATAGTATGGACTGCCGTGAGGCCCTGCTGGAGGTGTGCGTAATTGGCCTACCGGTGTCAGCAGCTCTGCCTCATGACCAGGGTCAGGGCCATGATGAACAGTGGTGCACTGGGGGACTGTGATCGCTAAGAAAAGGATGCTGGAAGACAACATTATGTCCTTAACCCTGAAGGTCAAATCATTTAAACCTTTCTTATATTCAAATAAACCTACTTTGGACTACCAGCAAGGTTGAAGTGCATGGTTTTCTTTTTCCTGCTGGTAAAGGAACTTGAATGAAAAAGTTGAAAAGATACATCTTTTCAAGCCCGCAGGTACTGGATGTTGTCACTGGACAGCTGTTTTACAGTGGGAAGCCTGACGCTGCGTGTGTGCGGACGTTGTAAAATCGCAAGGCCCATGTTTCCAGTTTCACGGACAACAATCCCCTCGCTCCATGGACCTATGTAAGAGCAGCCAGGCATGGTGTTGTCACCCATCTTCTCTCCAGTGGCGTGCACACTCCAGAAAGTGATATGAGGATGTGAAAAAACCAGAGAACAGGAAAATGTCCAAACATATAAAAGAAAACTGTTGTGGACAAGCAGCGTGTCTGGTCAGCACACTTGGTAGCCTGTGCCCTCATCTGACCTGGCCAGCACCAGCCTGCTGTGGTTTCATGAGTGAAGCTAGACTCAGACAGAAGAGTAGCAGACACTGTCAGCAAGCTAGCTTGACCCTTTGCTTTACCCCTTTGAGTGCAGGAATATGATTTACCATCACCAGCCTTTCCTGGCCAAGGGCGCTCTCTGGCCTGGGTGTCGTTTCCCCACGCAGTCCTTCCCCTAAGACGGACAGGCAGCAGCTAAAGAAATGCCCAGCCCCCATCACTGGGATGGGATTGCTTAGAAGCATGTTTTACATGGACTTGCAGACTTGCTCCATGGGATTAAACTCCAGTTGCTCAACAGTATTAGCTGGCTTGGTAACACATCCTTCATTGTCTACCTTTCCTTCCTTGTACCACCCACTCTCATACTTACACCACTTAAATAAACTACTTGCACTTGAATCGTTATCTCAGTCAACTTCTGGAGAAACCCAAGCCAAGATGGAGCTTTCAGATAAAGTCTTAGGCTCCTTCCTTAGACTTCGGGAAGTCTCCCTCTGTGGCATTGTGTAGCACTGTGGCCCTCTTAGCAAAATATCCATTAGTGTCTCTGTAGATACATTTGATTATTAATCTTTATGACAGTAGCATTATTCTGAGGTTCTGGAACTACCTGGGGAGCCAATTTGATGCCGTAACATCTCCATTGCTTAGTTATTGGTCAGTTATGACAGTTCACTCATCTACAGGTTGGTTGGAGTTGGCTGATTTAGACCAAGGTTGGCCATGCCCTGGCAATCAACTGGAGCTTAGTAGGGCAACTCTGTTCCACATGTCTTTTCTCCCCTCCTGGGAACAGCCAGCCATTCTCCTTGACAATGGCAGAGGTAGCAGTAAAGGTCCAATTAAACAAGTGCGCTTTAAGTCTCTAATTACATCAAATACATGAATGTTCCTTTGACCCAAGTAAATCAAATGAACAAGTCGAAGTCAAAGGGCAACACATGTAGCGTCCAGAAAATATACGCTTTTCCCTGGGGGAGAGGAGGAAGGAGAGTCTGCAAAGACACAGCAACAGCCACAGAGAAAGGGAAGGAAGAAGAATTGAGACCAGATACACGCGCCCTTCTAAGCCTCCAACTTTCTCCTTCTCTGTCCCTGGGGAGATTTCTGCAGGCAGCACTTAGCTATCACCAAGTTTTCTAACTAGATTCTCAATTAAGTTCTCACTTCCTTCTTTTTTCTTAGGAAGGAATTGCTCTTTTTTATACAATAAACCTGTTTATGATTTCAAATGGGTCCAGTAATGGCCCATACTGAACTCATGAATCGAAATGCTATGTTCGGTAGCTGAGCCACAGAGGGGATGACCAGTGAGCAGCCAGGAGCGATGCTTCAAGACAACACACACATCTCCACAAGTGTTTTACTGGAGGATTTCCTTGCATGATGGTTCAGACAGCCTGACTTCTTAAAGTTAACACCGACCAGCCTCAGACCTTCCCCAGACATGCTGACCTGACAGTGAGATGGAAACACCCACCACCAGTGTTCAATCAGAGTCCAGTGGAGGAGAAATAAAAGGATTTATGGCTCATTGTTTTTCAGGGATGCTGCTTCCTCTGCAGCTTTTCAAGTTGTTTTTGGATAAAATTTCCCTGTGTTTATAACCTGCCCACTGAGGCTCTTTTTATACCCCAGGTTTGTATGTTGACAAACCCATTAGCAAATTTCGTGATACTATTTTCTACTCCTCAGTCACTTTTGATGCTTTGAAATTGAGTTGCTACACAGAAGAGAAAGTGCACCACCAGTTAAAAGCTATCATTGTCTGATGATAACCTTTTATGATAGTTCTGGTTTCCTAGATGTGCTTTTGGGATGGCCTTTGGGGCTTTTCAGAGGTGGCAGATTTCTGGGGTTCTCTAGGGAATTGTCCCATTGTCTGTGGGGACACTGGAAGGAATTTTACAGTTCTTTTGCTACAGGGAAACATTTGCCTTGAGGCCAGAATCAAAAATAGCAGCTGGAAGGACATTTGGAAAGGGGGGTGGAGGAGAGGAGAAGAGGAACGCTGGAAGCGCAAGAGAGGTGGAGAAGGAGGGTTTTCACATTCGGATAAAAACACCAGCTACAGGGCAACACTGAGACAGGGCTGGCATCTTCTACTCTTGAAACATCAATCCCAAACTCATTTCTCCCAGGCTTGGATCTCAAAGCCAGTGACTTCAGTGCCGAGAGAGTAGCCAGGGTCAGCACACTGCTCTGCAATGAGTAGAGAGCCCCAAGATTCCTGGAGGCTGACCAGCACCTCCAGCCTCTCTGGCTACACTAAGAGGCACAGAGACTGCTGCTCACACCTCCCACTGCAACTGAGCGTCCAAAATGCTCATTTTCTCGAGTCACTAGAAATTGAATGACTAATGTCAAACCCCTGAAGACTCCAGAGACACTCCACCTTTAGGGCTAAAGTGATATGACAAGCAAGGACTCAAACTCTGGAAGGTCTGGGCCAGAGCCTAAGAGAAAAGAAACAGTGCAAAGGAGGGATAGAAACAGCTATCCCATCGTAAGAGATAGTGGCAGTGCATCTGCCAAGATGGCCCCGCTGAAACATGCCGCTCAGGACGTTCCTTTTGGATTTTTATGTATTTTACGTGATCTGGTGAAATTTCCTGCTGTGCACCTGGGCTGCCTGTGTCTTGCTTGTGACTATTAGGATATGGCTGAAATGGCACACCGGTCGCAGAAGTCTTGCAACCTCTGCCTGGGTCTCCTAGACACAGGGACACCCTCCCGTGGACCAGCCACCAGGCAGTGAAAAGCCCAGGCCACATGGAGAGCCACGTGCAGCCACTCTGTTAGCAGCCCAGCTGTGCTCCCTGTTGACAGTCAATTGTCACTTCAGACTCCAGCCCCATCTGCCATTTGACTACACCCCCATGAGAAACCAAGAAAATCCACCCAGCAGACACCATTGAACACAGAACAAAAGGAAAATAATGAGCTGTTTTAAGCTGGTAAACTCTGCAGTTTATGCTCCAGCAGTAGGTAAACAGCAGAAAGTATACATTTACACACATGGAGATACACAGTTATGAATGGATTCATCAGTTCATGGATCAGTGGAGTGGCTTTTTATTTACTCATTCACTTACTCAACAAAACTCTTATTGAGCGCTAGAAACCAGGCACTGTGCTAGTTTCTGGGGATATAGTGGTGAACAAATTAATTATGGTCCTGGCCTCAAAAAAGCATACCCTTTAGAGGCGGGGAGGGATGGTAGAGGGAGTAGGGGATTACAATAAGCAAGCAAATAATTGCAAAATTATAAATTATGTAAGTTTTATGATAAAGTAGAACATGGTGTTATGCCTGAAAAAGAGAGAGACCCAACCTAGCCTGGTTGGTCAGGACACGTCCCTCAGAGGAGGTGATTTTTAAGTGGATATCTGAAATGTGCTGTGGAGGGGCGGGTGGGGAGTGCAAAGAACTTTCCAGACTAAGGAAACATAAAGGCCCTGAAGCGGGAAGAGTTACTGAAAGAACTGAAAGCCAGCTTCTTTGGGCTGGGGGAACTAGGAGGTAGAGGTCACTTGGGCAGGCAAGTAGGCCACTGGGGTGAGGAGTTTGCAATTTCTCCTCAATACAATAAGAAGCATTTAAGGCTTTTAAACAGAGGAGTGACAAGAGCCAATTTACATTTTAAAAAGGTCACTCAGGCAGCCTGGTGCAGGAGGGGTTTGAAGGGGGCAGGAGGGGAATGGGAGTGGCTGTCATCCAGGTGAGAAGAAGCACCCAGGACACCCCCTGCTTCATCAGTTGGGGCCACTGCTTCCCCACCGACCTAACACATTGTTCTCAGGCAGGTGCTCTGCAGGGTGTAGATGACAGATGCCTCGGCCCATAAAGTCACATCCAGAGAATATCTGAATTGTTCCAGGGACAAAAACACTACCCTCATTCTGGCTGAGAGATGAACAATGCTCACAGCTAACCCGCCCCAGTGAGGGGGAGCATCCTGTCCTGAAGTGTGCCAAGTCTGGTTCCCTCATCCACCTCTCCAGGATCCCCTCATCTGACACAAGGTGCTATGGTCCCAAGGTGGCTATGGGGGAGGGGCTGTAGGAACATTACAGCCCCCTCCCCCAATCCCAAGCCAGCAGCCAATCCTGCATCTTGGGACACTCGATGTGTGAAGTGCCATCCATCTGGTTGACCAGATTTGCTGCCTCAATGAAGCTATCTTTCCTGACCAAGTTGGCTATTGTTACCAGCAGATACTGGGTCCTTGTGCTGTTGTTAAATTAGTTGTGAATAAAAGGGAGCCAGTGTAACTAAAGCCTGCAGTCCCCATAGGCTAGAGAAAGTCTGTCAATAGTAATTATTCCCCAGGATTGTCATTACAAAGGTATTTAGCTCTGCATGTTCGGCTTCCCTCTGACTTTCTCAGGACTTATAGAGTGCACTTTCATAGAAGCTGCAACCACATTTATGACAAAATATATCTGCACAAACATAGCCAAGTGTATATGGTAGACGCTGAAATGAGCCTTCTGAGGAATAGATCCTGTCACTTACACCCAGCCCTTCCCTTAGGTCTACTTCCCCTATCTCCTACCTCTGCCAGCACTATCTCTGTACTGCCTGCTGTAAGTCTAGGTATTGGCCTTGACCTATTCCCTCCCTTTTCTTCCTCACTGCTGCTCACTGAATCTCTGGCCAAGCCTTTCATGTTTCTCCCTCTGTCCAGTATTCTAGTTTAGTATATATACAGCAGGAACTTACTAGCCTCTGTGTCCTCCCCTGTCCACTTTCTGCAGCCTTGTTTGTAATTTCCAGACTTGTCACTCCCTACTCCCACCTGATTCTCTATGTATCAGCCACATAAATGGATGTCGGTCCCACCTCTAACCCCCCCAAGCATGATTTCTCCCTGCTCTGGGCCTTCCCATACAACAACGAGCTAGCAAACAAGGATCTGAGGGGCCTGCTGTCTGTTTTGAAAATAAAGTTCTATTGGAATACACCCACACCCATTCATTTATGTATCACATACAGCTGCGTTTGTGCTACAACAGCAGAGCTGAGTGGTTGTGACAGAGACTGTATGGCCTAAAAAGTCTCAAATATTTACTGCCTGGCTCTTTATAGAAATATGTTGATGCCCCTACCATATACTTTTCCTCCTGCCTGAAATTTCTACCCTTTATCTTTATTTACCTGTCACCTGATTATCATCCACTTCGCCTTCATCATTCAGCACAGAAATAGCTTTGTCAAGAAAGTCCTCCCTGGCCACACTCCATCTTCTGTATCTGTATGTGTTTCCACAGCACTGTATTGTATTACAACAATAGTTACAATGGCCTACTTGTCAGTATCTCCCACTAGTCCTATTTCCTGAAAACAGAGACTAGGTCTATATTACAATCCTACTTCTCTGTTTTTGGATTTAGAGCAAGAGTTTGAAGTCCTATGTACCATGGGTTTAAATATTTAAGTATTATAAATTACATATAGATTGTTTCAAAAATACCTTTATATGTTTATCCTTAAAAGCAGTCCATCATCTACAGTGAAAAATATGTGTAAAGCTATGATTTTCATATAATTAAAAGTTGGCAAAATATTAAAGACAATTTAAAAATCATTGTGAGTGTTTTGCTAACTAATGATGTTTAGATAAGTAATGAAAATGACACATAATTTAAGAACTATTGTATATTTTATAAGATTTATTTTTCTTGTCTTCATTTTGACAAAACCACTAATTATGTTGTTATAATCTAGAATTTCACATAATGTATGTTCAATTGCTCATAATCTAAAGAACCAAAAATAGAACTGCATTAAAAGTACACAATATTTGGACTTTTTTCATCAAAGAAAAAATAACATGAACAGAATGAGATTATATTATGCTATATCGATAATAACCCATTATGTAAATGGATGAAACTCAATCATAAGGCACAGAGTGGCTGGTCAGATAAGAAAACAAAACCCTCTTTTTATTGTTTACAGGAAACCCAGCTAAGTTCCAAAGATAAATGTAGGTTCAAAGTAAATGACTGGAAAACAAATCTACATGCAAATGGAATTCCCCCCCAAAAGGCAGGGATAGCCATGCTTACTATCAGACAAGATAGTTTTTAGCCAAAAAAAAAAGGTAACAAAAGACAGTGATGAACATTATATAATGATGTTCACTTATCAATCTATATGCAATGATATATGCACCAAATAAAGGAGCATCAAAATATATAAAGCAACTATTATAAAAAATAAACAAACACTGGCAGCAACACAATAGTAGATGAGAACTTCAACACCCCATTTATTCAATGGACAGAGTACCCAGACAGAAAACCAATATGAAAACAATAGCCTTAAGTGAGGAGTTAGATGGCATGAGTTTAGCTAGTCCTTATAGGGAACTTCACCCCAAAAAGCTTAGTACAGATTTTCAAAGGCACGTAGAACATCTTCCCAGACAGACTACATATTGGGTCTCAAAACAAGACTCAAGTCATTCATGAAAACTGGCCTCATATCAGATATCTTCTCTGATCATAATGGTATCAAACTAGAAATCAACCACAAAAATCAAGCACGGAAAACCTCCAATATGTAGAGAGAAAACAACAAATCACTGAATGACTATTCGATTAATGAAGAAATCAAAGAAGAAATTAAAAAAATATGGGGACAGATGAAAATGAAGACCTAAGTTACCAGAACCTATAGGACTCAGCGAAAGCAAAATTAAGAGGGAACTATATAGCAATGCAGTTCCACATTAGGAAACAAGGAAGAATTGAAACTAATAATCTAAACGTATACCTTAAGGAACAAGGAAAAGAAGAACAAACAAAACCAAAACCCAAAAAAGGAAGGAAACAGTAAAATTTGAACAGAGATAAATGAAGTAGAATTTAAGTCAGTTTATATGAGCAATAAAAAAAAAACTAGCTCTTAAAAATACCTTAAAAGTACACAATAGAAAAAACTGTAGCTAGATTTAAAAAGGAAAAAAGGGAGAAAACTAATAAAGAAAATCAGAAATGAAAGAAGTTAAAACAGACATCTCAGAAATACAGAAATAAGAGATTGTTATAAAGATAGTATGGTAATAAATTGAATAACCTAGAAGAACTGGATGAATTCTTAGACGTATACAACCTTCCAAGACTGAAAGATAAGGAATAAGTAGAAAATCTGAATTGATCTGTTAGAATTACAAGCAAGGAAATTGAAACCATAATCAAAAATCTCAGAGAAAACAAACGTCCAGGACTAAGCAATTTTACTAGTGAGTTCTACCAAATCTTCAAAGACAAACTAATACCTGTCCTTCTCAAAGTGCTCCAAAAATTGAGGATGATGGAATGCTTCCAAACACATTTTATAAAGTTAGCATTATTCTACAGGACAATAAACCTGAGGAATGTAGATGCAAAAAATCCTCAACAAAATCTTAGTAAATTTATTTCAACAGTACATTAAAAGGATTGTACAGCATGACCAAGTGGAGTTATTCAAGGGGTATAGGATGGTTCAATATCCGACAATCAATGTAATTCACCATATTAAAAAAATAAATATAAACATCATACGATCCTATAATCATATGAGGAAATGCTTCCAAAAGTCAACATTACACTGGGGGAACTTCCTGGTGGCTCAAGGGGTTAAGCACTGCACTACGAAGCAGCCACAGCTACTGCAGCATAAACGTAATCCTCAGCCAGGGAGGGGACCCACATGGCGAGGCAGACCTCTCCTGCCTGGCCTGCTGCTCCCCTCAGCAGTGTACTTCTGTTGATCTGCCTGTTATGCTCCCTGCTCTCTGTGGTGAATCCTCTCACCCCCCACACACCTCTGGCCTGTACCCCAGTGCTTGTATGCATAAATAAATCTTTTTAAAAAAGATTTTACACCAGAGTGAGGAAAGTCTCTTCAACGAGTGGTGAAGATGTGCGGGGGGAGGTTAGGAGGCCTGTGAGCCTCCTGCCCCCCCCTCCGCCCCATCACCCCTGCCTGCCGTGTACCTGGTTGCCTTTGAGATAACGATGCAATAAAACCCTGAAAAAGCCACCAAGGGCTCTAGGACTCCTCCTTGACCCATGTGCCAGAATCGAGAACTTGCTCTGTGCCCTTGCTGACACCACAATGGTGGGGGAAAAAAACTACCATTAAAATAAAAAGATGCCCTACTGAATGGAAGGAAGTACTTGCACATCATACATCTACAAGAAATATCCAAGAGCTACAAAGAATTCCTACAATTTGACAACAATAAAACGAAAAACTCTTTCCATTTGTGACAACCTGGATAGAACTGGAGATTAAGTGAGGTGTAATGTCGGAAGGAGAAAGACACATACTGGGTGGTTTCACTCACACGTGGTCTATAGAGGGATAAAAAAGGAGACAAAACCAAACCTAAAGTAGACCCTAGAAATCAGACTATGGAATTGATACTACATAGTGGGTGAGGACGGGTTAGTTAAGCAAGTATGGAGGGAGCACAAGGGAGCACAGTGGAGGACTAGGGGTGTCATAGTGGTGGGTGTGGTCACTACCACCTGAGCAGATGTGACCCAAACCTTGGAATCAGTTGTAAACCAATGTTGCCACAATTAAAATCAAAGAAAAATATAACTCAAACTAGATCATAAAATCAAAAGGTAAAATTTAAAATAAAAATTTAAATCTCAATTTTATATTTAATTTTGTGAAAAGGTAATGAAATTTTTTCAAATCTATACGTTATAAAAAAGAATTCCAATTCCCACGCGCAATGTCTAGCAGCTGACAAAGAACTGGTATCACTTTTCATCTGCTATATCCAGACCTACAAATGTAGTGACTTGTTTAATACGGTTTTCATATTATTTCATAACTACCCTCTGGACGCAAATTGGAAAATACTAAGAAAAGCCAGGAAATGGACCCTCAACCCCACTGGGAAATCAAACTTCATTTTGCAACAATCTGGTGCATTCGTGCTAGAAAGAAGGATCTGACGACTTATTTGCCTTCCCTCTTACCTATGCCCTCCCACAGCGCAAATCCTCCCTGAATGCCATAGAATGGTCTTCATCCAATATCTGCAGTGGCACAACCACAAACCTTTGTGGCATTCTGACAGCATCATTAGTTTTGAGAACAGACAGCCAGGGACATGGGGACACATTTTCCTGGGATCCACAGGGTGTTAGCTGCAAGAGTAGTTGTTTAGAATTATGGTCCTGCGGGGTCAATGTTGAACATGGGGGTACAGGGACAGTCACACCAGGTATTTGTTAAAAAGTTATATATGTGTGTGCACATGTGCATATTTTTAATATGCATAAGCCTCTAAAGTGAGAGCACTTAGTAGGGGCCTCTCTTGAGTATAAGGGCAATATGGCTCTCAGGGCCACTAGAGCATCCCTACTTGTTTACCATAGTGTTTGGCACACGGTAAGTGCTCAGTAAATGGTCACTTGAGTATACTATGGATTTTATTCTTTTGGATCATAGAGTCACTAATAAAAAATGACTAATCTTTGACTCAGTCATCTTTACAGGACAGCCATCTACCAGGGCTGGGACTGCAACAGGGTGGTCCCCAGGAAAGGGGGAAGTTCCAAAATCCTGGTTCCACCCTAAGTGGGTGGAACTGAGCAGGGATAAGATGCTGGAGAAAGAGGACAGGAGGAAGGGAGGAAGAAGGAAGCAGGATGGAGAGCAGCATGATGTGGAGGAGGCATGTGGAGCAGAGGGACATGTAAAGAAACTGCGCTTGCTTTTTGTTCTTGGACTGGTTGGAACAGATGTGGGTGAGAGACCCGTGGGGAGGTTAACAATGGCAGCTTTCATCTTCATTTTGATTTTGCTCTCTTCCTCCCAGATTTGTCTGACCCTTTCTGACCCTTTTCTATGGGTCTCCACTGAAAGGTCCTTTAGACTTGTGGCAGACTTTTGGGCCTTGCTTTGGGCCAATCCTATTTAGCTAGGCTTTTACCCTCAAGGAGATGGGTAACTTTGGATGCTTGACTTAGTACCTATATTCTTTGTCCTTTTGTAACAGGGTCGTCCCAGGAAAAGGGGAAGTTCCAAAATCCTGGTTCCACCCTAAGTGGGTGGAGCTGAGGAGGAAAAGAAGATTTCTGCAGAGAAGGGAGAAGGAAGGGAGGAAAATGGAAAGCAGCAAGGAGACCTGGAGGAGGCACATGGAGCAGAGGGACATGTAAAGAAACTGCGCTTTTTGGTCTTGGACTGGTTGAAACAAATGTGGATGAGAGACCCGTGGGGAGGTTAACAACGGCAGTTTTCATCTTAATTTTGATTTTGCTCTTTTCCTCCCAGATTTGTCTGACTCTTTCTGACCCTTTTCTACGGGTCGCTACTGAAAGATCCTTTGGACATGTGGCAGGCTTTTGGGCCTTGCTTTGGGCCAATCCTATTTGGCTGGACTTTTACCCTCAAGGAGATGGGTAACTTT
>JAGFMF010012271.1:3054159-3069430 GCA_019455555.1 Galemys pyrenaicus
CCCCTACACCTCTGGCCTGTGCCCCAGTGCTTGTATGCATAAATAAATAAATCTTTAAAAAAAAAAATAAAGTTCCTTTCCATTAAAGGCCTTGTCTTGATGCGGCAGATGGCAGAACCCATTTACAGAGGGCAGGTTTGGGGTTTCTGGGGTGCCCCTCTCCCTGCCTTGTAACAGGACCTTCTCTATAAAGGACCAGATAGTAAATAGTTTAGGTCTTGTGGGTTATAAGTTCTCTGTGGCAAATACTCAGATCTTCTGTTACAATAATAAGTAACTGGACACAGCACACACTCAAGTGTGATCATGGTCCCACAAGGCTTCCTTTGTAAAAACAGATTTGGGGTCTCCTGAGTGTCCTAGGGGTTAATCCCGGCACTTTCACCTCCACAGCCTGAGTTCAATCCCTGGCCAGGGAGCTGACCCACATGGCGCAGCAGACCTCTCCTGTCTGGCCCGCTGCTCCCTTCAGCAGTGTTTTTCAGTCAGCCCTCTTCAGCTCCCCACTCTGTCTCTGGTGAATCCTCTCACTTTCCCCCAGCCCCCACCTCTGACCTACACCCCAGTTCTTCTATGTAAAACTAAATAAAATCTTAAAAAAAAAACAACCCGGGTTTGACCAGCCACTGTACTAGAACACAGGAAGGGGACAGTGCTGATGGAGAAGAGGAAAGAGTTGAGAAGTCTTTAAGAGATGGGATCATCAAAGCAGGTGGTTACTGAAGGCACAGCCACCCCACTGTGATCCCCTGAATTACTCCAGCATGCCCACTGACCTGGATCTACACTAAAACTGCGAAACTGCATTCTCAAGGCTGGCTTTCTGTCGTTTGGGTGCTGTCCTTCCTCTGTGGCTTCCCTGGTTTGTCACCCTGCGTGTGTCTTTCTTTTCGGTCACTCTCCAGCCTGGCTGTGTTAGAATCACCAGTTGAGTTTATAAGAAGTCTCTTGTCTGCACACCATTCTGGGCGTTAGTCCGCACAGGTTGCCATAACAAAACACTTCGATTGGCTGCCTTGAACAACAGAAACTTACTTTCTTAGTTTTGGAGGCTGGAAGTCTAAGATCAAGATGTTGTGAGATTTGCTTTCTGGTCCAGCCTCCCACCCTGGGTTTTCCATGTCCTCACCTGGCCTTTCTTCTGTTGCAAGCACAGAGCAGAGGTGGGGGTGCGGGGGAGCTCAGAGGTCTTCTTTTAGGGACACCAGTTCCTATCAGATTAAGACCCACCTCAATGGCCTCATTTAACTTTAATTACTTCCTTAAAAATCTAATCTCCAAATATACTTTGGAGTTAGGGCTTCAGCAGACGAATTTGGGGGAGAACACAATTCAATTCTGTGATATTATAATTTATAATAACTTTATATTTGGTCTCTATCCACTCTTCCTGGCATGCAGCTCTTGAAACCCTTGTAATTTCCTATAGGGGCATCTTTTGTGGTATTTAATTTTATCCTCAGTTCCTGAAATAGCTTTAGAGCAAGGAGGTGAAATGGGCATCTATTGTTATTCATAACAAGTCCCTTTCGACCCAGCAGTTTATGTTAATGAGGTGACTTTTGGAAAGCCCCTAAGGATGGGGGCTGATCGCCAAAGGAAGGAACCAAGATTAGAGGGTTGGAACTTTTATTTCCAAACCCCCAGTGCAGAGGTGGCCCCCCATACACCCAAGTCTGGGGAAGGTAATAAGGTTGGAGATTGAGGACAATCATGGATGGCTAATGATTGATTCAGCCATCTATGTAATGGGGTTGCCATCAAAACCCAAAAGCGTGGGGTTGGGAGCATTTCTGGGTGGGTGAACAAGTGCGCCAACCTTGACAGGAAGAAGCTCCTATGTTCTGTCAGTTGCCTCAGCAAATCAATCATACCCAAGATGGAGGTCACTGGAAACTATATCTAGTTAGTCAGAAGCACAGGGAACAACCTGGACCTGCCATGGATATCGTGAGCAGGG
This sequence comes from Galemys pyrenaicus, assembly GCA_019455555.1. NCBI lineage: Eukaryota > Metazoa > Chordata > Mammalia > Eulipotyphla > Talpidae > Galemys > Galemys pyrenaicus. The sequence continues at coordinate 3,056,120 of JAGFMF010012271.1, forward strand.
TGGGAAGGACAGGCCCGGGACCCAATGCTTTCAAGGTAGACAGCATCAAAACTGAGCTGAATTTGGACACCCAGCTGGTAGATCTTTGCTTGCTGTGTAGAAACCTTACACCAGTGTCAGAAGTGATGTAGAGTTAGTGTTGAGAGGAGAAACACACCTAGAAGGTGTTTTTCCCTTCCAAGTCCATAACTTATTTTTGGTTTATGGATTTTTTTGGTTTCAGGAGGGGTTCAGGTACCCCGAAAATGCTATTGCTCAGCTGAGATGAGAAACCATTTAGATTTGCTATCCTGGTTCTAATCTAATTATCCCACTTCTGTTATCTCTCCAGGACAAATGTATTTAGCTAAGAATCTGCCATTTTAATGTTTGGTCAAAAATCTTTGACTAGCCCCAACTTTAAAGGGAAAGGAAATTTGGTAGTTCATGGAAGGCTCCAGGAAACAGATCTGTGGATTTCTGCTGGATAGAGGCAGTCTTTACTAAGTGGACACTGTTAACAGTTGACTTAAATGGGACAATTTTTTAAAGTGGGGCCAAGCAGCCATTACTGAGAAATTATTACCTGTCCTGTCTGAAATGGGCCAGAGATCTTTGGACTGGGCCACAACAATTGTGTAAGCAATGATCAGACAAATAATTGCTTGAGCAATCATCTGGACCACAAGGACTGATGATTATGGACTTTTTTTTGCCAGAGACTAGAATCAGTAACTAACTATGTATTACCAAGAATAATTTAAGTTGGACGACACTAACTTTTTTCTTAACCACTTACTGACCTCATCTTCCTCTATTTTCTCTAAAACTCCCTGACTTTTGGCCCTCCTTGGGATACTATGAGTTTTTTTACCTGAATCTGTCCCCATAATTCTTTGGTCCCAAATAGATGTGATTTGCCATTTTAATCAGCCTCTAGTTTTCAGGTTGAGAAGTAAGTCTGTGGGGGAAGAGGGTGTGTTTGGCTTTTCACACTGACTTTGAGAAGCCAATGAGATGCTCCATGTTATCAATAAGTCTGGAGTTGAGATGTATGGTCTTGGCTAGAAATAATTTAGTCTTTATCAGCTGGGAGATGATAGTTGAAGGCATTGGGAGTGAATGTATCGGAAAAGGTGGTTAGATATAGAAACCTGAACAATTCCAGCACCTGAGAGGGGTGGGGACAGTTTACAGAGAACAAGACTAGCAAGAACCATATGAGTTAGCCGGAAACTAAAGGAGAGAATGTAAATGAGAAGTAGTCAGTTCCACAATACAACCAGAAAGCTACATCGTATAAAGTCTGAAGCATCTTCTGAATTTGGCCATTAGCAGGCACTGGCAGATCTGGTGAGATATGGTCAGACCTGTGGATACCCTTGGTTTGTCCTGCTCCAACTGAATGGGATTTCCTGGTTCTCTGGCTTCTAGTTGACCTTGGCCAATGGAAAACATTGCCAGGAAATCAGAGGCAAGGAGGAGAGTTTATCTGTTCTCTTAGGCTCCCTTGACGTGGGCCACCATGAGCTGGCCAAGTTCCTTGATGGTCACCTCTTGTTGGGTGGTCCTCCCCATGCAGTGTTGTTGTAGGCTCTGCTTCTGTAAAGGCTCCTTCCCCTCTGTCTGCAGACCTAGGGTTGTGACAGCTTCCTGCTGTTATCAGGCCCTGGGATGTCCCATTATTCTTTTGGCTTCCCTGGATCCTGTCAGCATCTTTGTAAATAGACTCTATACTACAAATATCCCTTTGTAAATGGTCCCTATGTTAAACATGCCTCAAATTACACAATTTGAGTGTGCCCTTTGTTTTCTGCTGGGATCCTGATGATATAGGATGCAATCCAGACTGCAGTGAGTTGGAAATAACTAGGGTTAGGGAATAGCAAATATTATTTTGAAAAGCACCATACATTACTACAGATACAATTTTTTAACATCTACTACCATAATGCAAAGAGAATATTTCATCATGTTGCTTTATATTGAAATAAAACAAAGGTGGAAGTTTTTATTGTTTTCCATCACAATCCCTATTTTAACAGAGGCCACTGCTCTTTGAAGTAGGTATGAGCCCTGCCCACCTGCCCACTCTAGTCCTTAATTATTAGCATATACGTTCTGTAATTTACCTAAATGTTATCACATGGTACAGCATGTATATCATGTAGCATAGCTCCTTTTCTCAAAGATACATTTTGAGGACTAACCATGTTATAGAGGTAGGCCATGAGTTTTAGCTGCTGCATAGTATTTCATCATCAAATTATTTCTCTATTAGTGGATATTTTTGTGATCCCGGCTTTGCTATTATAAATAATATGAACAGCTTTATACCTTTTCCCAGTTCTCCAGAGAATACACAAAGAAGGAATGTTGCTGATCAATGATTCCCTTCCCATCCCCCTGCAAGTCATCATACAAACTCCCACACATAGTGAGGGCAAGGTCTTGTCTCTTCAATTCATGAATAACATTTTATATGAGTTTGATTTTTAAAAAAGTCTAGTGATCACAAGTTCAATGTACAATAGTACACAACACCTGCTATTGTTTTTAGAGTTGATACTATAGGTAACAGATAATACAGATGTATACAGTAGGAAATACAGGTATTTTAGAGTAGATACTATAGGTGCATATATAGTAGATAATATAGGTATACTGGTACAGGTATACAGATAATACAGGTATTTAGTATAAAATTGAAAAGAACAAAAAAGCACATGCAGTGGAAACCCCTTCCCTAGTCCCGGTCCCTTAACCTCCTCCCTCTGTGCCTTGCTATCTATTCCTTCTGTATTCTTAAACACATTCTATGCAGTTATACATTGTGGTGAAATATTAGAAAAGTTCTTGGACCTTCCTGGTGGTATGAGGGGTTAAGTCTCTGCACTATGAAGCTATCCACAGCTGCCCCACATAGAGCAACAGCTGCTCCCCTTAGCAGTGTACTTCTGTTGATCTGCCTGTTCTGCTCCCCACTCTGTCTTTGGTGAATCCTCTCACCCCCAGCACCTCTGACCTGTACCCCAGTTCTTGTATGCATAAATATATATTTTTTAAAAAAGTTATTTATAGTGGAGTTTTGTCTAAGTTGTTTTAAAAAATAAAATTCATAATATTGGAGACCTAATTTGCTTTATTAAATCATTCATGGATCAGCAGCATCCAGCTAGGTGCTGCAAAGGGTTACACAAGTGTGAGATATTTATAGACAAAGAGGGTGGGACAAGGTTATTAGCAAAGGAAAAGATCATTTCAGGTAAGACCATCTTCCCTCAGGGCCAGGCAGGCAGGTCTAAGGCAGGTTACATCACTGATGCTGATCTGGAAACTCTAGGTTGATTGGTTTAGGGTTACACTTTTGGGAGGGAGTTAGGAGAAGCTGAAACTGCAATGGGATTGATTAGGAATTAAGTCTGGGTGGGGGTCCCGCATGCATAACTCCATTTGGGGCTTTCTTTCCCCCCTGATTTTATAGACGATTCTACATCATTTCATAGACTCAATAAACCCTGTTAGCTCAGATTCTGCCAGCATAGATTTTCTTTTCAACCTTTTTCATTGGCTCTAGTCCCACTCTGATGAAATTTCCCCAGATTTATATTTCTAGCTTGAAACTTCCTTCTTAGCCAGCTACCTGCTTCACATCTAACTGGGATGTTTAATTTCTAAATTAACATCCCCCAAAGCAAGCCCTTCCTTCCCATCTACAAATCTCCCAGCTTTCTTATCTGGCAAGTAGTTTCAACAAAAGTCCCTCAGCTCTCCAACATCGACTCCACAAACAAGTGCTATCTACACTCTGCTACCTCCAAAATACTCCAAATCTGCCTGCTTTTCTCCATTTTTATATTCATTAACACCATCATCTCCTATAGAAATTACTAGAAAACAATGTAAAATTTTAATCACTGTTACTTTATATAATTCATTCTCCACATGGCAGCCAGAATATTTTAAAATGCAAATCAGATAACATCATTCCTCTACTTTAAAACCTTCCATGTCTTTCCACCACATTCAGCAAAACATTTAAACCTCAGACAAAAATCACATGAATCAGCTCAATGATCATCCCAATAGGTGCAGAGAATACAGCTAACAAGATTAAGCTTCTTTTTATGAGAAAAACCCTCAATAAAATGGGTGCAGAAGAAACACATCAACATAACATATGCCACATGTGACAAATGCACAACCAACATCATACTCAAACAAACTGTCAAGGTCAGGAAGATAAGGATGTCCATGCTCACCACTTCCATTTAGTATGTTGGAAGTCCCTGTGTTACAGAGAGTGACCTCCATAAAAGGTGAGGTTCCATGTTCCCTGCCCCACCTAATGAGGGGTAGAGTTGAGCAGCAAGGGGAAGCTTGAAGATAGTTGAGGAGACTTAGAGGAGGTTATGTGGAGCACAAAGAGACTTATGAAGTAGTCCCACTTGCTTCTCAGCTTTGGACTAGTACCAGGGACTTGGGGGACACAGAAGGAGACAACTGGAGCAGAGACATGTAGACACTGGAGAGAGATGTGAGCTAGGCTGACAGTGGTAGCCATTACCTTGATTTGTACTCTGATTTCGCTCCTTTTGCCCCAGATATGCTTGGCCCCTTTTCCTAAGGTTCCCTGCCTGAAGGCATCTTAGACTTGTGGCAAGCTTTTGGACCTCAGCAGTCCACTTTGGGTCAATTCTGGCTCGGCATTTACCCATGAGTGGATGGGTAACTTTGGGTGTTTCATTGGGAAACTATATCCTTTTTATTGGGAGAACATTATCCTTTCTTCTTTTATTATTATATATATTACATATTATTATATTATTATTATATATAATTATATATCATAAAGTTCTTAGAGTATGCTTTGTCTTTATGCGGTGGATGATAGATAGAACCTCTTTAGAGTGTGCAGGTTTGGGGGTCCTAGGATGCTCCTCAGTCTGTCTGCCAACACTAGCTAGAGCAATTAGATAAGAAAAGGATATAAAGGTATTCAAACTGGAAGGAAAGAAGACCATAACTCTTTGTGGGTGACAAGATAACATATATAGAAAATCCCAAGGATGCTAGTAAAAAAACCTAGAAATTAATACAGCCAAGTGTCAGGTACAAAAATATGCAAAAATCTGTTGCATTTCTGTACCAAAATAACCCATTAGCAGGGGAGGAAATCAGGAAACCAGTCCTACTTACAATAACAATAAGATTAAATAGTTTATAATCAATTTAACCAAAGAAATGAAAGATCAGTTTACTGAAAATAGACATCGTTGAAAGAAACAGAAGACATACAAAAAAGGAAAGATATTCTAGGTTCATAGATTGAAGAACTAACATTTTAAAATGGATATATTACCTAAAGCAATATACAGATTCAAAACAATCCCTAGCAAAATTCCAATGGCTTTCTTCACAGAAATATAAATTTGGAAGTAGAAAAGACCCCAAGTAGCAAAATAACACTGAGAAAAAGAGGTATCAAGCTCCATAACTTCAAATTATGCTAGAAATGATAGTAATAAAATTAGTAGGTAATGGGATAAAAACTAATCAGGGAACTAGAGAGTCCAAAAATAAATCCACACATATCTGACAAGTCAATGATGTTAGGAAACTAGATATCCATGTGCAAATGTATGAAACGAGACCACTGACACCACACATGAACATTAATTCAAAATGGGTTGAACACTTGGATGTAAGAAATCAGGGGCCTCCCGGTATGGCCTAGGGATTGAGTCTCAGCTTTATTACCACTAAGGCCTGAGTTCAGCCAGGGAGGTGACCCACATGGCCCAGACCTCTCCTGTCTTACAAGCTGCTCCCTTCAGCAGTGTATTTCAGTAAATCCACCTATTTCTGCTCCTCACTCTGTCTCTTTCCCCTTACCCCCCTTCTGCCCCTACCACCTCTGACTTACATCCCAGTTCTATGCAAAAAAAAAAAAAAAAAAACCAAAGAATGAAATCAAAATGCATAGATTACAACATAGGTAGAAGACTCGGTGACAAACTTCAGGAATGTCTTTGGGGACTCAACTCCAGTAGTGGCAAGGGAAACAAAACCCATATGGGAATACAAACTAAAACATTTCTGCATGCACAGGTAAGAAACTTACATAAAATGCAAAGAAATCCTACTGAGTGGGAGAAAATTTTGTACATTATACATGGGGTTGATATCTAAAATGCAGAAAGACAACAAGAAAAATTGAAAAACCCTATTTAAATAATGTAGAGGAGCCTCCCTGGTGGCGCAGTGGGTTAAGCAACGCACAATGAAGCAAACCAAAGCCACTGCAGCACGAGTTCGATCCCTACTGCCGGCCAGGGAGGGGACCCACATGGCGTGGCAGACCTCTCCTGCTGTGCCCACTGCTCCCCTCAGCAGTGTACTTCCGTTGATCTGCCTGTTCCGCTCCCCACTCCTGTGGTGAACCCTCTCACACCCCCACACACACCTCTGGCCTGTACCCCAGTGCTTGTATGCATAAATAAATCTTTAAAAATAATAAAATAAAATAAAATAAAAAATGTAGAGGCTCTAAATACGCACTTCTCCAAAGAAGATAGACAGATGGCCAATAGGCATGAAAAAGCCACGCATCATCTAGTATTAGGGAAATGTAAATCAGCTAGGTATCACCTCACCCCCATGAGAATGACTATTATCAAAAAGTTAGGAAACCAGTGTTGGAAAGGATGTGGCGAGAAGGGGACCCTTGTGCACTCGTGATATTTTAAACCAGAGCAGCCATTATGGAAAGAAGTATGGGGGTGCCTCCAAGAGTTAAAAGTATTAATTCCACATGGTCCAGTTAATTCCACTCTTGGGGAGTTACCAGAAAAAATACAAAAGCAATTTGAAGAGATATATATGCACCCCCATGTTCATCTCAGCATATCTACAAGTGCTGGAAACAATCTAAGTGCTAATTAATAGAACACTGGATAAAAACGATATATATATTCATGATGGAATACTAGTCAGCTATAAAAAAAAGATGAAATCCTGCCATTTGCAATAACATGGATGGACCTAGAGGGTATTATACTTAGTAAAATAAATCAAATGGAGAAAGACAAACATGGCTTCACCCACATATGATGCAGAGAGGCAAATAAGAAAACTGAATAAAAAATAAACTTTTGCAATAGAAGATCAAATTAGTGATAACCAGAAAGGAGAAGGTGGGGGTAAACTCTAAAAAGGGTCAAATGTGAAGGATAAAATGGACTTTTAGTAGTGAACTAATTGTTTATACAGATGTTAAGTTATAATAATGTATACTTCAAACTTACACAAAGTTATGATACAATGTTATTTCAATAAAAATGATTTTCAAAGAGTAAAGGTGATATTTAAAATGGAAAAAAAAAAAATCTGTCCTTCAAGCCTTACATGACTGGGTTTCTGGAGTCTGAGCTCAGCCCTGCGCTCCAAGCACCACTCACACTTGCTGCCTTTCTGTTGCTCGAGTAGGTTCGATTTTGGAGTTTCTATGCTATGTTCCCTCTCCCTGGAATTCTCGATTGCTGGCTTCTTCTAATATTTGGTTCCCAATTCAAAGTCACCTTTGGCCTTTCCTCAACACCCAATTTAACACAGTCTCTATTTCCCTGCTTTATTTTTCTGTAGTACCCATGCTCTTTGTGGATCTACACACATCAGTGGATGAGCTCTGTGAGAACCAGAATCTTGGCTTCCTTGCATTCTGCAATATTCCCAGCTCCTAGAAGGGAGGGCAGCACATAGTAGGCACTCAGATTTTTAACAGAAGATCCTTGGCAACTGGGACCACTATGACTCATAAGCCTCTGTAGAACTTTCCCCGATACTATCTGATAACATTGTTGTGCTATCTTATGAGCCCTCAAATATGACTGATAATTAGGAAAAGCGTAGACAAGTTTACCCTAATTCATGACAAAGGGAAAGAGAAAACCTTAATGTATGCTTGTTTTGATGAAGAACTGTTATGATAAAGCTGACAGACTAATCTATTGAATATGGGAACCCTTTCTAGGTTTGGGGTCTAAACACTTAAACTAGAAAGTGATTGAGAAGGCCCAAAGGAAAAGCATTCCCTAACCAACTCCCCCTTCTGTAAACTCCAGGGACACTGAGTATGGAGTTATTTTGAGAATTATTCTCTTCCATCAAGAAACAGCATCACTAATTCCATGCCCTAAAGAATTTTCCAGAGTTCCAGAGCCTATATTAGAAACACTTTTAAAAATTGGGTTATAGGCACTTTTCTATCTACTGAATATAACTCCGATAGATTGTGCAATGCCTTCTGAAGGGATTGGGTGCTCCACACCCACATCTCCAGTCTGAAACTAGGTTAGGAGTAAAATGAAACGCTGCAAAAAAAAAAAAAAAAATTCTCTACTTCTCAAAGTCCTCTATTCATATCTCATAGGCATGGTAATTCAGATGTACAAGGTCAAAACCCTAAATAATTATTCAGCTAGTAATAAACAGACACTCCCTTTGAAATTGTGGAAATTCTCATTTCCACACTGAAGGCAAGAGGACACGGCCATGACGTCAGCAGACAGGCTGACAGTAAGGGTGCTTTCCTTATTTACCTGATAGCTCTTGCCCTACTTCATCCTGAACAAAGCAAGCCTGCCACACCTAAGGTTCAGGGTGGAGGAGGGGAAGGATGGAATGGAGAGGCTTTATCATAGTCTGGGAAAATGCCCAAGTGGAAACAATTGAATACCAGCTCATTTCCCACAAGGCTGGCAGCGTTCTCCATAGGCCCTTAAGCTTCAAACTCTGCATGCTATGAAGACATCTTTAAGGCGCTGGTGGCTCTCCCCCTCCCCATGTCTTCCCTCCAAGAGGCTAGCCTGGGAAGATATTCTTATCTTCAAACCACAGTAACAAAGCCCAGTCCCCCCATAGTGAAATTCCTGTGCTCCACCCTGGTTGAGTTGAGGAAACTGATAAGACAGCTGTGAAAATAGAGTGTAAAATATTTTCTCCCATTCAAGTCAGCTGGCACAGTTCGTGCTTTTTAAAAAGGGACCAGGAGGTGGTTATTTTCCAGTTTTGAAAAACAGTTAAGGGCTGAAACACAAATGAGCAACCACACTTACACTGTGAAGTGAATTTGTCTAACCATTAGTTCATTTGTAGCTCCTATGCATTTGTTTAAGACTTTGTACCCTCAAAATTTTAAAATACCCACTGAAGTAGAATAAAGACCACGTCCATGAATCTCAATACTCAGCGCAGGTGAGCATCCACATATATCATTCCATTTTCATATTCTTACAACAAAACCCAAAATGTTGCTATGAGAATGTGCCAGTGTGTTTTATAGGCACCATGGCCAAATTCAATTGGTTATGATACAGAATGTCTCTAGCGTTTTTGAGCAAAAGACTAAAACTTCACAAATTCTGACTATGACTCTGTCCAAAGGATTGAAAAGCTGCAATTACAATTCTTTTAAAAACAGCTTTATCACATCTGTGTTAAAGAGCATGGTAACTACTGCCAAGGAGAGATCTCCTTGCAGTTTTGCTTTAATGAACACACAAATAGTCACTTTGAAACTATCTTTTGCATGCAGAAAGGTGCTTCTGAAACACTAAAAGATGTTCAGCTCAGGCTGCTGTAAACACGTTCTACAACTTGGGGGCTTAAATATAAGAAATTAATGTTCTTACGGTTCTGGAGACTGGAAGGGCCAGGTCAGGATGCCAGCAGAGCCACGTTCCAGTGAAAACTCCCACACGCAGGCCACCTCCGCACCCTCACTGGGCATAGGAGGCATGTGTGCCTGTGCCTGTGTTCCTTCTTATAATGCGCAAACCCCACCATGAGGGCCCGCCTTCTTGACCTCACCTAAATCCAATTACCTCCCCAAGACCCCACCTCCAATACTATCACATTGGAGGTTGAGGCTTTGACATGGATTGGGGGAGGAGGACACAATTCAGTCCATTGCAAAAGACTTGCTTTGTTTTTCCTCCTCTTTGGACTTAACCTCTTTTCCTTACAAATTACAACCAGGTAGGAGTTTTTTGATTTGCCTAGCAAAATCACAGTACACATACAATACAAACTTTAGGCAAGTTCCTAGCACCACAAATGTTATATCAGATACATTTTATGGAATAGGCTTGAGCGCATATGAAATATCTGGTCTGTACTTGCCAGACTGTTACTTATCTTTGGGGATCCATTTTCCCTTAAATGTTTACTGATACTGATAGGAGATAAGTAAAAACAGATAATCAGTTGGTTTTTTGAGTAGATGCCGGGGCCTGAAGGTAGGAGTGGATTGGGGAGGGCATTCACTGCTTTCACAACAAACAGGTTAGTTTAGGATTTATGGAGTTAATTATCAAAGCTTATCTAATAAATAATCAAACTCAAAATTAAGATCTTCTACAAGTAATCTGGAATTAAACCTTGCTTATGTTTTTCTAAAGATCAGCCTATTTTAGTAACTGGTATTAGGATACTTACTAAGACACCTGGAAAAAATCCAGGCCCTCAGGATCCTGCCACTAGTCTGCACCTGTCCTGTGGATGCCCAGGTGTGGGTACCTGACCCTCCTCCAAAGACGACCCCAAAGGAGGAGAGAGGTGGTGACTATGGAGTGTCATTGGGAGCGCACCTTGGGATGGAAAGCCTCTCCATAAGGACCCTCTGACTGGGGAGCAACGTGCTTTGGGGGTTTGGGGCCAAACTTGTGAACCAAGAGCAGAAAAAAAGGCACTTCTAAAAGATATTTGGGTTGCTGACACCCTAAGATATAATTTAAGAATGATCTCTAACTGGTCACTGAGAAATTATGTGTTGACTGTTTTTTGGAAGTTGGAAGTTAATATTAACAGAGAGTGCTTAGGTTGTGAAGTAGCAACAAATTAACTGGAATATAGCTCCTTATTTTAAAAATAGGAAAAAAAACGGCCCCAAATGGATTCATTCACGCTGGACCTCCACCCAGACTTAACACCTGAGGCAGTTTCCTCCTCCCCCAAAGTGTAATCCTAATCCTAGGGGTCTGGAGTTCCTTAATCAGCACCAGTGAAGTCACCTGCACTATAAACCCCCTGCCTTCCCCTGAAGGAACATGACTTTATAAGGAATAATCTTTTCCTTGCTAATACTTAATCTCTCCCTCTTTCCATGTATATAACCCCTGGTAGTACATAGAGGTTCATACATTGTTTAATAAAGCCAATTAGATCTCTAAGTCTGTGAAATTTGACTACAACTTTTATTATACTTTATATACTTTATATATACTGATATATTAATAATAAATTTAAAATTTAAATATATAATATATAAAGTATATAACATACTTTAAATATATATAAATATTATACTTAATAAATAGCTTGTAAGGCTATGGGTTTCTGAGTTCAGGAGTTCAGGAAGTTCAAATTTTGACTCCTACGCTTAGTAGCTACCTCAGGCTAATTTCTAAGCCTCCTGATTTCTTGTGTTTGTTTTTTCAATCTGTAAAATTGAGATGATACTACCTACCCTCACTAAGTAGTGGTAAGGAGTAAATAAGAAAATACATGTAAACAGCTTGGCACAGTATCTGGTAGAGTCTGAGAGCCAAACAAATGGTGGTGACGACTATTATTAGTGCAGCATAATTAAACTTCAATAATTGTAATTAACTACATTTGCAAAATCTGAGTAAAAGATTGCTTTCCTTATCTCAACAATCAGAAACACCTTCACCAGGAGAGGGAGGTGCATTTTTAAAACCCTTCGTGGTGTTAGCTTGCATATCTTTGGGATGTTTTCAAAGGTGGTGAGCAGTTTTTCAGCACATGATAGCACCTTTCTGGGTCATAGAATTTGGGTAGTTTATATGCCACTTACATGAGACACTGTATCTGTAAGTCTCACTTTACAGGAAATAGTGGAAATATTTACTAAGCACTTTTAAGAAATTCAGTCAGTTGCATAAATTCAGTCTTTATGCAACAGCATAAACAAAGGGTCTCAGTGTAAGATACAAAGGCACTAAAATAACCCCTCACAATGCACAAGATGCCTGAATGAGCTTCTGCAACCAGCCCTATCAGGGAAAGACCCTCTCGGTGGACAGTAGCCCTGGGGTGCACCCAATGAGGCAGTCCAGCCTCAGTATGCCTGCTTCCCACGTAGGATGAACCACTGTTTGCCTAGTAGAGTGCAAACTTCATCAGTAGATTTCAAAGGGAGGCTAAAGATTAAGTGAGAAGACATGAAACCTTTCAGTAAAATATTATGAAGTGGTAATAGGAAAATGATGCTCTCGAGTCCCATTTCCCATCAGAGGTGCTTGAGAATAGTTGGTCTGATTAAGATAGAGAAAAAAAATAGGCATGTGCCAGAAAATGAAGAGCATTAAGTCTTGCTTTGTGGTCCCTTTGCTCACTATAAACATTTTCTGCTTGCAAGGAGCTAGGAAGGGGCGGTGGAAAATTCTGTATTTATGAATAGTGTAAATCACGGTTTACTAATTGAATTCTAAAACAGAGGGCTGATTAAAAAATTGCAGAATAAAGTGCTTCATCAGTGTGTAGCTGGCCGGCTGCTGGAGTTGGCATGTTAAGGTCCCTGGGTGGAATGATGGCATCCTGGGGCCAGGAGAGCTCCAGGTAATCTGGACTCGATAAGATGCTGATGATCACATATGCTCAGCAGGCCTCTGGGTGTTAGTGGGTGCAATGAGGAGCACTTTCTTACGCCCAGAGCTGCCTGCTTGAAATGAGTTCTGTCATTCACCAGCTAAAGACAAAGCATACTCTAATGTGCAACACCTTCCATAGAAGAGAACATTAATACAATCAATGTGCAACAGACAATAAAGGGTGACAAGAATATAGTTTTCCCATGAAACAGCCAAAGTTACCCATCCTCTCATGGGTAAATGCCCAGTCCAACAGAGTTGGCCCAAAGCAGGGTCTAAGACACCTTCTGGTGGGGAACGATAGGAAAGGAAGAGAAGGGGCCAGGCAAGTCCAGAAACAAAATAAAAATACAGTCAAGATAAAAATACAGTAAAGGCTGCCACTGTCACCCTCCCCAATGTCTTTCACCCACACCTCTGTCTCTCTCAAGTGTCTCCTTCCATGTCTCCCAAGTCCCTGGTTCAAGCGCAAAGCCGAGAAGCAAGAGTGACATATTCTTCACCTCTCTCTGCTCCTTGGGCCTCTCCTGAGTCTTTTCAGTCTTCCTCTTCCTCCCTTCTCCCTCCCTCCCTCCCTCTCTTCCTCCCTCCCTTCCTTCCCTCTCTCCCTCCCTCCCTCTCTCCCTCCCTCTCTTCCTCCCTCCCTCCCTCCCTCCCT
>JAGFMF010012271.1:3069625-3148800 GCA_019455555.1 Galemys pyrenaicus
TCCCTCTCTCCCTCCCTCCCTCTCTCCCTCCCTCCTTTCCTCCTTCCCTCCCTCCTTCCCTCCCTTCTTTCCTTCCTCCAAGTCCTTTACTCACTCTAGTTTCTCCTTGGTGCTCAGTGCCACCCTTTCTTAGGTGGGGCAGGAATCTGGAACCTCCCCTTTATATGGATGTCACCCTGTTACATGGGTGCTACAGGTCACATGTTCCAACTCCTGCATCCAAAAGCTTTCACAGTATTTCTCATTTGGGGTAGTACAACAACCCCTTTTAAAGAGGAATAGAAATTCTCCACTGATCTTACATTTACTTAAATTTTCTTTAATATTGACTTAAAGTACATAAACATAAAACTAGGTGCAAACTCCTAGTATTTGTAGCTCTTATGAACCTAAGTATTTTTTCTTTCATATTAATTAAAGCAAAACTATGGAGTCAATGATATTTAAATTGACAGTACCAATTTGATGAGATGGATGACATTATTTTGCTAAAACTATATAACTAATTGCAAAGTAAACATGGTCCTGATTACCACAGGGCAGGTTCTGTGCATTTTAGTGCATTTATCATGCAATTTTTCTTTATTTGAACTATTAGATTTACTGTTGTTAATATAGTGTGTAGTACCAGCAAGGCACAGAGCAGGTTCTCAATGATTCCGAGCAGATGGATCAAGAAGGAGTCCTGGAGCCCTTGGTGAGTTTTTCAGACTTTTTTTGCTCTTTATATGTCATAGGCGACCAGGTACCCAGCAGTCAGGGGGACCGGGGGGCCTGGAGGCTGATAGGCCTTCCAGTTCCTGGTACGTCTTCACTCTCTTTGGGTGGCTGCTGCTTTCGCTTCCCTCTGTTCTCTCTCTTCTGCTTATGCTCTCTCCTGGCATCCTCATAATGCCACCCTTATATAACCCAAGTGTATACAACTCAAGTGCACCCACTTGTGCATGCCCACTTAGGCATGTGTGCAGGACCACAGGTGTGCATCAGCGACATCGCCGACATGGCTGGAGGACAGAAAAGCCTGATCACTTTTCCATTTACCCTACACAGTGGTAATACATTGTTCAAATACTAAGCCCAACCCCATTTTCTTGTTTGCCTGGGATGATTGGCAACATGGTATGGGGCCAACTGGATCACAAACATGAAGCAAACGTGAGCATAATCATAAGGCAAACTCGGTTACAAAGGGGTCATCTTATACTTGCCGAAAATGTTCTAGATCTGTGTTGTCTAATATGGGAGCCCCTGGCTCGTGTGGCTGTTGAGCACTTAACAAGGATTAGAATAACCCAAGGACAGGATTTTTCATTAATTTCCATTTAAAGAGCTACACATGGCCAGTGGCTACCATGTTGAATGGCGCTGAAGCCAAATTCATGTATTTCTTATGATTTTTTAGATCCCTATTAAAATGAAGTCAGGGGCTGTTTGAGCAGGGCAATGTATTTAACCTGTCTGATCCTCCAGGCCAACATCTACCAATTGGAGATAATGAGATGGAACACGTTTAATCACTTAGCACAGTCCTTGGAACAGAAGCAACAGCTCGACCCCAAGGGATGCAAATGAGTGACAGGCCAGGAGGAGGGTTGGTCCTTTTCATAATCCTCTCTGTCCTCTCAAGCCACCCCTGGCTGTATGTGTTCTCTGAAATATACAAATGGCATTTTCTCCATTTTACCTAAAGCGCCTATGAAGGTGTTTTTAAGCAACATCGCTATTTTTAATAATCTATAATGGGCAAGCTAAGTAAAAGGAATGAAAAACAATGACTTTACCATGCAAATATAGCTTTGATTAGCCACCAGTCTTCCAATTAGATCCCCACCCCCAACTCCGCCTACCTTGAAATGCCACAGCTGCCAGTGATCTCAAATAACTGTCACGGATGTAGCAAATAGCCAAGGTGTTCACACCCATTTTCATTTCTCTGGAAAACAGGAAGCCCAGTGCCTTTCGGGCTGCGGCGGAACAAAATGGAGTTAACTGGGACGTGGCTGCCTCTGTCTCTTTTCCTCTGGGCTGCTCTTCCTTTCCCCATTTACACCCCCATTTTGTGCCTCACAAGCACTCAGCATGGTTTTCCAGAATCTGTTCAAGCTTTACCTCATCAAGAGACTCTTCCTGATCCTCCTGGGTGAAACCTGTCTCCTCGCTCCCTACCTCACCCTGTACTTTACACAGACCTCCACCCTAGCCACCATAACTTTCCGATTACTTTTATCTTATGGGCTGAAACTATCCCCGTCCACCCTGCTACCCCAAAAGATATGTTTCAGTCTGTGGTGCCAGGAAGAGCACAGAGTAAGTTCTCAATGATTCTGAGCAAACAGGTCAAGGAGGAGTCCTGGA
This sequence comes from Galemys pyrenaicus, assembly GCA_019455555.1. Classification (NCBI taxonomy): domain Eukaryota; kingdom Metazoa; phylum Chordata; class Mammalia; order Eulipotyphla; family Talpidae; genus Galemys; species Galemys pyrenaicus. The sequence goes on from JAGFMF010012271.1 coordinate 3,071,981, forward strand.
GCCCTCGGTGGCTTTTTCAGGCTTTTATTGATATTTATAGCAGAGGTGACCAGGTACACGGCAGGCGGGGGTGCCTGGATGATTAGGAGGCTGGCAGGCCTCCTAGGCCCTGGCACATCTCGCTCTCTCTGGGCTCTCTGGCCTTTGCTTTCTCTCTCCTTCTCTGCCTCTCTTCTACTCTGCTTTGTCTGTTCTATCTTCTACGATTGTCTCTGCTGGCATCCTCGTGATGCCGCCCTTATCCCTCCATGTCTCAGCTCAGGTGCACTCACTTGCGCATGCCCACTTAGGCATGTGTACAGGACCGCCCATGATCACACCAATGGCAGGAGGGTGGAAAAGCCTGATAACTTTTCCATTTACCCCACACAGTCCTAATTCCTGTTACCTCAAAGTGGGACTTTGGCAGAAGAGTTGCTGCAGACACAATCAGTTAACTCATGATGGGAGTATGGCAGGCCCTTAATTCACGATGACTGGTGTCCTTATGAGAAGAGGCAAGAGCCACTGATTCTCCTGGGAGAAGGCCACATGACCACTGACGCACGCAGTGGTAAGAGCTGCAGCCAAGTGGCCAGGACAGCCAGGCTGGCAGACAAACCACAGGAGCTAGGGAGTGGCAAGGGAGGACGCCCCCTATAGGCTTCAAGGGCGCATGGCCCTGTCAACCTGGTGTTCATACCACTAGCCGCCACCCCCAACCAACTCCCCTAACTAGGAAACAATGAATTTCTGTTTTCAAATGCTGCCCTGTTTGTGATACCTTTTAGTAGGCTTGGGAAGCTGATACTACACCTTACTAGATCATAAACTCCTCGAGAACAAGGACCTTGTTGGATTTATGTATGTGGCCTTAGTAGCTGTCAAAGTGTCTAAACCAACATGTCTGTGGATGAATAAATGAACATGCTCTATTCCTTTGTCTTAATCTGGTCTTGAATCGGAACTAGGGAGAAATCGCTATAAACTCACTCGGGTTGCCTCTGGCCTTGTCACAGGCTCAGCACCGCGAGATCCCGGGACTCTGGGAGGGATGACCTTTGACTATTATTATTGTACGCCTTAATCTACATAAGAGTCAGTGGAACAGGAACCTCCCTGCCATCTGTTGGGCAACCACTTCTGTTGTGAGGTTCAACTCTTACCCTGCCGAATAGCAGAAATCATAAATAATTGTGCTCTGGATCAGGAATCTGTAACTACAGCCTTTGGGCCAAGTCTAGCCTGCTGCCTGCTTTTGTAAATAAAGTTTTACTGGAGCAGTCATTCTTACCCATTTGCACATCCTCTGCGGCGGACTTGGTCGCACAGAGCAGGAGTGGAATGTTTGTGATGGAAAGTGATTAGGACCCAGCCTAAAATATTCACTAGTGGCCCCCTCCAGAAAAAAACCTTGCTCTAGATAATATAAGCTGGTAGACTCAGCAAGAATGTTTTATAGTAAGTGGTAAAAATCCCACCTTAAAATTGAAGCCATTCACTTTATACACTTGGGAAGAGCCTATGCCACTTTTGTCCATGTTGGCATGTGAGCAAGAAAATTATTGCAGAAAATAATTTGTTTCTTTTTCAAAATGGGAGTCATGCATTATTTTACTTAAAAAGTGTATACGTGTTTGTGTGTGTGTGTGTGTGTGTGTGTGTGTGTGTAGAGAGAGAGGTTGAGAGAGAGGAAGAGCAAGATGAATGAATAGTGGTGTCGGTGGGGTAATTCCAAGTAAAAATAATATGCAACTTAAACAATTAAGTTCTCTATAACAGGGATTTTTTGGAACCTTGTCCAGCTCCTTAAATCAAAGGGAGTGGGAACTAGAGACATGGCTGGAAATCTTTTACTTAGAGTAAGAGAAAGGAATGCTATTCCCACGTTTATGAGTATAGAGTCTTGCCGGCAGCCTCATTCCTCCTGGAAATTACTGTGGAAAGTCTCAGTCCTTTACGAGAGGTCCCAAAGCATCAAGTGCATGGCTGCCACGGGCCCCAACACCTCGGCTTCCTCTGACTGGGCCAAGCTGGTTACCTGACCCAAAGGTCAAAAGCTTATGTAATGGCATGGTACTGGCTCCATCCAAGAGGAGTGAACACTGGCCACACTGCCCACAAGGTCTCTCTTGGGGGAGTTTAGACATTTAAGGGAGACAGTGAATCCACATATCAAATTAGCAAAAGCAGAAAACAGAGTACCTGTCACACCCCTGATGGGCCAGTTGTCACCTAAAGGATAAACAAAAAACCTGGTCATAAAGTAATACTGTACCTTGAATGATGTCGTCATTTCCAGGGGTCATCAACCAACAGCTCAGCAACTTCCATTCCTGGCTGTCATCAACCAACAGCTCAGCAACTTCCATTCCTGGGGAACTATTCAAGGACAGTTTAGTGCATGATCAGCTCAGTTTCACATCTCACACTTCATCCACTGTCTTTCCACCCTCTGTACTCTTACCTGGTTGTCCTTCATCTACAGCCATCCCGCAAATGCTAACCTCAACCAACCCAGCCATGTCCTGCTCTACTCCTAGTCGTGGGCAGTTCAGAGTTTGCCTCACCCTAAATACACTACCCATCTGCTGTGTTGGTGGCGATATAAATGCAGTTTCCACCTGTCTGTGTGGAAGTTCCTCTGTTATTCCACAGTCGACTCTCTACTGCTTCTCACAGCTGATAGCACCACATCTCCACACCCTCTTAGCACCCATCTCTCTTGCTCACCTCACCTCCTCCTACCTCAGAGGAACTCCAGAATCCCCAGTGAAGCCAACCAGCCTGCATCCATTCTTTTCTGCCCTTTTATTCCTAAGGAAAGAGTGAAGCTTCTGCTCCTCAAAGCTAATCCCGCTACTTGTGCTCCAATTCTGGCCTTCTTCCTAGGAGATCACTTCTGCATGTGCCATTTCTCCCTTGTCAGGGCTTTTCTCCTCACACATAAGAGTATGCTCATACCTCTCCTCTTTAAAGATCCCTTAATTGACACTTCATAACCTCTTCTCATAAGCTCTCATCTCATTGAAATAATTCATCTCAAAGCTATTCATTGTAAAAGGTACAGGACACTCTGGCTAATACGGAGAACCAAGGAAATTTAAAAGAACCCCAATCCCAAGTGGAAGTCCATAGCAATGCTTCTTAAAAGATAGTATTCTTTTTCTTAAACAAATAACTGAGCTCCACTTTGGTTATCTCCAGGCCCTACAAATGGAGGGGGTGTCTGAAAATCAGGATGATGAAAGGGGACTAAAAGTGGGTGGCTGCTGGGATGTTGGAACTGGACATGGGCCTTGTGGACATCCAGGGGGAGTGGCTGCATGCAGATTGCAGGACTTCAGCTACCAGGTCCAGCCCAGGTCACAGAGGTCTGTGCCTTGTGGAGTGGGAGCTACATTAACCCCCCTCCCCAGCCTCAGTGCAAGCAAATCTTGACTCCCTCCTGAGGCAGCATGGGAAAGACATTCACCCACGAAAAAGTAGACCCCAGGCCACACTGCCTGTGAGCCAAGTTTTGGGTCTGAGCTTCCACCTCACGCATGACTCCATGATCTTAGATGAACTCAAGAACTCATCCAGGTGTAGTGCTATCCAAGAGTCTTTAGGGGGACAAATGTGGAAATGCTCTGTAGGAACATTTCTATAACCCAGAGAACTTGGGGCTATCCTCACCAAAGATAAGCTCATAATAAAAATTTAAAACAAGGCAGGAACAAACAAGTAACAACCCTAGAAGTCTGATGATAGAACTGCGGCTATTAGGGGGCAGGGGACAGTAGAGAATAAAGTGGGGAGGGAGCACAGTGGACTGTGGTGGTGGACAATGGGTGTTAATGTAGTGGGTGAAGTGTGTAACTGGGAGAGATCCTGTGTCTCTAATGCACAAATAATGTTGTAAACAAATGTTACCTCATTACAATAAAATATGATTCCCTTCATTGGAGGAAAAAATAAAAACTAGGCAGGGACACAAATCATCATAGTTAGCTGATATAATTCACAAGAGGACTGGCCCTCCTAGAACTCAAACTAACACATCTATTATTACTACATTTAATACAATTATTACTAAAAATAATAAGTCTGAAAGAAAGGTAAAGATGTTTACAAATATAAAGGAAGAAATAGAATCTATTAGGCAAAGACAGAAAAAAAAAGACCATAAAAAGGGTAGAATTAAAAAAAAAATCTAGAGATGATAAATGAAGTTTAAAAAATTGAAGCTCAGTGGTTGGACTGAATAGGAGTCTACAGCTGAACAGGTAATTCATGAGTTATCTAAAGTGATGCCACTTAGAAAGAGTTAAAGGGATAGTGTGAAAGAGGAGTTAAGAGACATGGAAGACAGAATGAAAAAGTCCAGTTTGTATTACTAGATTTCCAGAGGGAGAGGATAGTAGTCGTTATTATTAACTTCTAAATATTTTTTGTTCCCCTCCTGGACATGGGTGACAATTACATTTCCCCTCCATTTGGAAGTTAGGTGTGGTAACTTACTTTAGTGAATGTGACATGAGTAGAAACGATATATGTCTCTTCTTGGAAGGAAATCCAAGACTCAACCCGTAATTCAGCATACTCTTGTTTTTCCTCTTCTTCCAAAGCAATCAGCAACATTCCAGTTGTGGTTGTTCTATCAACTGGATCTCACAGCACAGTCACCAGTCAACTTTGTTGCAATAACGGTGCAGAAATGACCTTGTTCAGAATTGAAAAAAGATAAGTCTTCAGATTAATGGAGGCCAATGAATGCAGAAAAGACAAAAACAATTCATAGTCAGGAACATAATAATGAAAGCTGCAGAACACCAAACCATACTTCATCTAGTCAACTCTTCATAGAAATCCTATTATATAATATTAATCCTATTTGAGGCATGAAGAAGCCAAATCTCAGTCTTAATGTTGCAAGTCTTAAGGTTTTAGAACTGGAAGTCAAACACAAATCTTTCTTCCGAAGCCTATACTTTTACAGACCTCATTTGAAATCTCAGTTTTACCTTACAACATTCTTGCAAAATAACTCTTATTTCCCCTACTTTATCGGTAAGAAAGCTGAGGCTCATAAATGTTAGATGACTTGTCAAGTACAGAAAGCTAGCAAAGGGCAGAGCTGGGTTTGAAGTCAATTCTTGGCTTTACAGCTCAGACTCTTCTCCCTATATCATGCTGCCTCCTGCAATTTCTAAAAATTTGTCTTACATTTTCATTATTTATCATTTTTTGTTATTAAATTTTTATACATTTAGTCTCCATGAGTGACTTTCCTGCTATTCCTTTCATACATCAAGTATGTTCCAGCCTCAGGGTATTTGTTCTGACTGTCCCTTCTGCTTGGAATGCTTTTCCCCAGATAATGACTCTCCAGTGTGAGTCCAAATTTTATATGGAGAGGCCTTCCCTGACCATCCTCATACTAATGTTCTATCCCCTTACTCTGCTTTATTTTCTTGCTGGTAGATATAATTATCTGGCGTTAGAAATCAACATGTTAAAATTTTTTAAAAATGTTTAAAAAAAGAAATCAACATGTTTATCTGAAATCCCAAAAATAGAATCAAAAGGTACCTAGATCACTTTATTCACATTATGATTCCCTGAAAGTGAAGATATAAGTGCCATAGCTCAATAAGTAAAAGCTCATCAGGAAGAGAACACCCGGGAAAACTAGATATTGCCCCCCACTCCACCCTGCACCCTCTCCAACAGGTATTTATCATTGCCCACCTCCACCTCCCCACCCAGGTGATACCAAAGGACCTACCTAGTTATATCCAAGATGCTTCCCTCTTCTGTTTTTTTTAATCTTCTCCCCACTCCCTACATCCAGCACCCTTTTTTTTTTTTTTTTTTCTCCAACCTACCCAAGTTTTGCTTTAAATCTAGCAGTGGCATGCAAAAGCATTTCCTTAACCCCACTGGAAGAAAATAGAGTACCAAAATATCTAGTCTCTGCTCTACCACAGCAATTTGCATGCATGCCTTTGAATACTGTCAAAGCTTTCACTAGTGCTACTGTCAGGACAGGGAGTTGGGAGTGGGGTAGGCAGGGCGAGGGGGGATCCGAGTATCCAGGAGAGGAATAGAGGGTGACAAGGAACATGAAAGTAGACATGAAGGAGGAACTAAGGGTCATTGTCTTTGGTCCTGGAATGGCTGTGTTGAAGCCTCTGACCCTTGGGAAATAATCATTTTCCAATGCTTCTTTGCCTTCTGCTCTGCATCTCTGGTATTCTGGTTTTTAGAAGTGAAAAAAATATTTTGATGTAAGCCATATGGCCCTTTTCTCCTTACACTGGAGGGGTAGGAAACTCAGAGGGGCAGGTGTGGGAAGCAATGGCAGCAGAGTGGGTGGGTACGAGGGTCTGTGTGTCTATAGCCCGTGTGGCTCTGTAGCCATAGCAACTGTGTGCAATGCCACTCGCATAGCATCAAACATGGCCCTAGAGTTACCCCTGGCTCTTCAACGATTTCTCTTTAATGCACTGTCTGTGCTGCTGTTTCCTAGTTACCATAGCTCTGCTCTATTTTTTTGAAATCATGCTTAAGTATTGTTTCTGTTTACTGTGCTTGTCACTACACTATGGCTCATCTAATGGCAAAACCAAAATCTTACTTCTTACATTGTTAATTGTTAAAGATTCTTTGTATTTAAATATACTGCATTGAGATAATTCTTGAGGCTGTGGCCTGGACAAGGTGACTACTTGAGATTTCTTCTCATTTGAAAGATCCAAACTGGACTCTGTTGGAGCTAAAGATACTATCATGGCCTGCCTAGTGAAAAAAAGCTTTTTTGCTAGTTGTTACAATTTCCCAACAACAAACAGTAAAATTAAATTTACAACAATGTACGCAAGTATATTATATCCTCTGGAGCTTGTACAGTAATTTATGCACAAGTACCCCATAAAAGAAAGCTGCATTGTGTTAATTCTGAGAATATAACCATGGATGGTTTCTTTTATTTATTGCTTAAAACCACCCCCAAATCCTCAGGAATATTTCTGCTGTAATTAAATTTAAATGTTGTTTTTTTTTTTAATTCATGGGAACTGGCATCTTACTATGTTCATATTTTAGCTTCCTTAGGTTTGGTCATTAATTGTAGCATCATAAACAGCTAAGATTTAAAGTCTTTAACCTTCCCAGGCCCGAATGGAAGCAAGATGTCAGCATTCATAAGTTATGAGCCGTGTCCCAAAGGGACGGTAATACAAAATACACTTATAATTGAATTAAATTGGGAGAGGATTCTGGGAAGATGATATCAGTAGCATAGTTTTTCAACCCCTCTGAATCCTATATAAAGACAGAGAGAACAACTGGATAACAGAACCTGAAGTCCACGAATATATTCACAACAGAGTCAGGGGACAAGATCTTCCCCCCAAACTCCGAAATACAAGTGGGTAGATACTCGAATGACTTCATATTCGTGTTTATGTGGGAGAGTGGATAGGGACCTGCACCAGATGGATCTGAGAACAGACCCACAGAGTAGCCAAGAGCCATTGACTGGATGCAGGCAGGCCAACTGGGCTACAGCAGCGGGAACTGGGAGGGTTTTGACCAGGACCATCATCAAGCCATTAGGATCTGTGTCCCATGGGGTTGAAGCTGCCTAGCTCAATGGACTTTCAAACCCAATCCCTGTGTAGCACGAGCCTCATACCAAAGAGAAACTTCATGGACTAGAGTAAAAATTGAACAGTACATGGACAACAGGGATAAGGAAAAGAAAGGCCCCAGATGGAAGCAGTGCAAGACCATAAACTGAGCTGCCTATGTTTACTGTTTCCAAAGGAGCAGAGAGATATTAAGAAAATAATACAAGCTGTGAAATAACATAAGTAAGAATGAGAAACCCAGAAATAAAGTAATAGAACAAAGGAAATAATCAGCAATAAGACAAAATAATGTAAGAAATTAAGAGTGTCCTAGAGAAGAAGAAATGAGCAAATGAGTTCCACAATAGTATCCAAAGAGAAATAGGTAAATAAAAAAATACTTTTTAAATGTTAAGAGGAAGAAAAACAAAAATAATATTTGAAAGTTAAAGACACAGAAGAGTGACACAGAAAGCCGAAAACACAGAGAACAGAAGTCCCCAAAGAAGAAGATAAAAATAAAGAACAGAACAAATACTAAAACTATATTCTAGAAAGCATTTCTGAGAAAAATTATTTGAAATGGTAGAGTATAGTGCACCACAAACACAGAATGACCAATTTTAGTAAAATCACTGGATTTTAAAGAAAAAGAAAAAACTTTGAACCTCTTGAAAAAGATACTATGGGGCTTCAAAGGGGCACAAAAAGTTTATTTTCAGACTTCTTTATATCGCTATCTGAAAATGAAGTAACATCTTTAAGATAATTCAGGAAAGAAAATCTGAATCAGTAAAGTGTGGCCACAAGTAAGCCATTATCAGCATCTAAGAGCTCAAGGGACCTTGTTTCTAGGAAGTCACCACAAGGAATCTAGCGCAGCTGAGCTTCAGAATCACTATAGGAATTGGCATGAGAATCAAATACAGCTACTGGTATAACTAACACTCAGTGAGCACTTCGAGGGAGAGAGTTTGATGTGTGATGGCTATATGCCCTGATAACGTAGATGTGGTACAACTATAAAACATGACAGAACATCTACAGAAAAGTTTGTTTTTATTACCCAGCCTATTATTATTATTATGAGATTGCTGTACGTATAATATGAAATAAAACAGATATACACCAGATTTCTTGGTATGGAAGGAAGGCCTGAGAATCAGGGAAACCAGTGGTGACACTCTCAGTGAGAGGTCAAAGGGGGGCATGGGAATAAGTTTCAGAACCCAAACACCTGAGAACCTGCAATTCTGATGTCTGGAGGCAGAAGATGGACATCCTGCAGACAAGATAGAATCTGCCTTTCCTTTACCTTTTTGTTCTATCCATGTCCTCAATGGAGATTGGATGATGCCCATCACATCATTGGGCATCTTTTTTACTAGTCTACTGCTTTAAATACTAATCGCTTCTGGAAACACCCTCATAGACATCCCCAGAAATAATGCTTTGTAACTATCTGGGTTATTTGCGCTATCTAGCCCAGACCACTTGATATAAAATTAACCAGCATATTGTCTGTCAAGGAGAAAGGGCTCTGGCAAACAGATAAGTTATGTAAGCAAGACCCTGAGAGGGCTGTGCCTTAGAACCCGGGCCTAGAACCCAGGACAGGCCAGTCTTACCTGGATAACAGTGGTATGCCTGGAATCTACCTCACAGCCAGAAGAAAATGGACTATTCTCAGAAGGAGGATGCCATTGTCCACAGTCTTATAATTTGTCATAAACAAAGATGGACATCAATACAAAGATAATAAGGTCAGAAGACCAGACCAAAAAACTTAAAAATCAAGAGTGAAAAGGGACTCTGGAAATAAACCAATAAGGGCCAAATATACTTGAGTTATTTAGTTAGTCACAATTTAAAAGAATAACTATGGTTTAAAAGAATATCTAAGAAATTAAATGAAATTATGGAGAATTTCACCTGAAAATTGGTTTAATAAAAAGCATTGTAAATCTTAAAACTGAAATATATAGTGACTGACATGAAATCTAATAGGATGAACAATATTAGATGCAGCTGGAGAGATTAGTGAAATGGAAGATTGGTCAGTAGAAAATAGCCATGTTAAAGCACAAAGGGAAAAAAAATGGACTAGTGAAAAGAATACAAGAAACAGACAAGCCACGATAAAAGAGCTTATCTTTATGGTCATCCATGAAGTCCCAGGAGTGGAGACAATGACAGTGGCAGGAACCATATTTGAAGAGACACTAGTCAAGAATTTCCACAAAAGAATGGAAAAGAGGGCCTCCCTGGTGGCGCAGTGGGTTAAGCAATACACTGTGAAGCAAACTGCAGCCACTGCAGCACTCTTCCGATCCCTGCTGCCGGCCAGGGAGGGGACCCACATGGTGCAGCAGACTTCTCCTGCCTCACCCACTGCTCCCCTCAGCAGAGTGTTTCAGTCAGTCTGCCTGTTCTGCTCCCCACTCGGTCTCTGGTGAATCCTCTCACCTCCCTCGACTCTGGCCTGTATCCCAGCTCTTGTATGCATAAATAAATAAATCTTTTTAAAAAAAAGAATGGAAAATAAGTGTTATGAATTGGAAGCAGGATAAATATAAGGCAAACTAAACCTAGACCAACCCCTTAAAAATAAATGGAATATAAAAGTGTGTAGCGGCAGGAAGGCAGCACAGGAGCAAGGTTCAGGATGGTTCTTAGCAGATAGGTCAAGGAAAGAGAATCTTGGAGCCCTCGATGGCTTTTCATGCTTTTATTAGTAGAGGTGGTCAGGTACATGGCAGGCAGGGGGGCCGGGGGGCCAGGAGGCACATCTCACCCTCTCCGCTGCTGCTTCTCTCTCTCTCTCCTGCTCTCACTGCTGCTTGTTGGTGCTCTCGCCGGCGGTCGCTCCTGTTGGTCCTCATGACACCGCCCATTTAAGCCCGTGTCCAACTCAGGTGCGCCCACTTGCGCATCCCCACCCTGGAATGCTCGCAGCACCACAGGTGTCCATCATCACACCAGTGGTGGGAGGGTGGAAAGACCTGATTTCTCTAACCCTACAAAGTGATACAAAATAACCAGAGTTTAAAAAATGAACAAAACAGGCATATTACCTGCAAATCATCAATTGTAAAATTGACAGCTAACTTATCCGACAGAAATAATGGAAACTAGAAGACGACGGAACAACACCTTTTGTGTGTTTGTGTGTGTGTGTGTGGGGGGGGTGTTGATGGAAATGACTAAATAGAATTCCCTGCAAAAATACTCTTCAAAAATGAAAGTAAAACAGACATTTTCATAAAAATAAGAACCTATAGAATTCTTTGTGAGAAGATGTGTACTAAAGAAAGAATAAAGGTAATTCTTCAAGAGGAAGTCAGAAGAACCCCAGTTAGAAACTGGAAATGCGAAAAGAAAAAATAACACCAGGACACCATCTCATCTAAATGAGTATTGATAGTTTAAAACAATAATTGTAATGACTTTGTGTGGTGCTTAAAAATTTTTCACATAGCTCTTTCGCTCAGCTGGACTAAACACCTGTTGTTACAGAAACACAACATGTGCATTCTTTTCTTTGTGACTTTGATCTCTCCCTTGTCCATTCTTTGAGATCAATATAACTCACCGGCTACTCCTTCACTACACCTCCTTTCCCACCCCTTGTCCTACCCAGGAATCCCGTGTGTAGGTCACTCATTCAGAACAAAGCTGAGACAATGTTTTGTTCTTTTAATTTCACTTTGTATCTTGGTTTCTCAAGGAGAATGTAAATTTTCATTCAAAGTGTCTAGTATATTTTATCTCCATAATGTATGCTCAATAAATGTTTGTTGAGTAATTAAATTTGTTGAAGGATAAATAGAGTGGGCTGACTTTGTTGTTTTCTAGGATAGCATTTTCCATCCATTCACTAATAAATTGTTATCCTGAGATTTGATTATAAGCAACTACTATAACTATGTACAAGAAAAGCTTTAATAACTCCTTGGACGAATGATCAATGAGGATCAGACTGGTTAAACTTTAACTTTGTGAAACTGATTTGATTCCTATCTAATAAAGACTTTCTTGGTACCACTGTCAAATCTGTGAGGCCAGCTGAAACGTATCACAGGTAAAGCATTTAGTTCATTTTCATGTGAGTCATAGTACTATTCATGGATGCTTAAAGAAATGAAAGGCACAACTCTTGAGCTCTCTAAATAATGGAAAACCTAATTGGAGGCTAAAACATTCACAAAACAACTTCAGATGAAATCCCCCCCCCAAAAAAAAAATTGCAATAACTGCAAGAAACTATGGGGTAGTATAAATTAAAGCTGCAATATATAAAGAAACTGAAAAGAACAAATGACCACACTTGGGATGTGATTAGGGAAGGCATGTGAAGAGAGCTATGTTCTGGTTTTGAAGGTTAGTTCGAAATTTATAGAGGAGAAGGGGAAGAGGTTTTTACAAGCAGGGAAAAGAACATTTAAGGCACAGAAGTAAAATACTAAGTCACATCCAGGCAACTGTATACAGACAGGCCTGAGGAATGAGGGGAATAGGGCAGGTGACAGATGACATCAAATGTTTATTTTTGACTAGCGTGGAATCTCTCTTTTCAATAGAAATAACCTTTGCTGCCAACAGCCCAGTCAGTCCCCTTAGCTGATATAATGATGATCCTGGCTTCCTAGGCTATTATTTGCAATAATTTCTGCCATACGAGTGTAATGGGAAAAACACATTGCAAAGTGAATTACTTTTGAAATGTATTGCATGTTGACATTGGGAAATTAGATCCTGAATACAAAGCATCCTGATTATTTGAGGTACTTTCCTATCATGAAAAAATAAATTTAGTCCAATGATAAAAAAAAAAAGCATATTCAATTAAAATTCTGACTTTTGGCAAGGTTCTTAAAACTTTTGGTCACTACATAGATGAATAACATGAGCAGGGATTATTTCTTGCCTGAGTGGTCTACATGTATCTGAGCAAGGAGTTCATAAATGCCTTTGTTCAAACATATTTTAGGCCAGCCCTGGGCAGTGACAGCCTGTCTTGTCAAGACTTCTGTTGTGCCCATCCTCTGTGGACCCAGAAGTAGCAGAAGTGTGCTAGAGATGGCACTGCTTGGCTGACTTTTTCATTTTCTGGAAAAAGCACAGCCACACTCTTTTAGGAAGGACAAATGGCTCTTCACTTCTCCGTTCCTACTCAGAAAACTTCTCTTGCACCACAGGTCCATCTCGCCATGAACCTGCTTTTGCTGTGACCCTTCTCCTCCCATAAGTCTTGTGTTAATGGCTTCCAGGCTAAGTCATACTAAGCTCACCTGTCCCAATTCAGGTGCACAGATCAGGAATGGATTTAAAGAAGGGTCTCCTGACAGATGCCCTAAAAGTAAAGCCTTCCTTGTTTACTGAACATATCTAACATGTGTGCTGAGTAGAACAATGTCATGAGAAGACAGAAAGATGAACAGGAAGAAAATAGGATTGCCCATGGAGATGAGAAAGTAAATCTGGAAACTAACTGGGAATGTTAAAGAGGCATAAGTATATCAACACAACAGTAAAGGATCAGTAATTTCCCCGTATATCAGACCAGATTGTTATGTGGGTCATTAAATTGATCTAAGCATGAATATAACAATGACTTAATATGTAAAATAATAACCCTTGGTTATGAACCTGAACTTTGGAGTCAGAGAGACCTGAGTTTGAATCCAGACTTTATAATTCACCAGATTAAGGAATGACCTTGGTTTGCTTACTTAGTCTCCCTAGGTCTTTCATTCTTATTTATAAATGAGAACATTAATAGTATTTACCTAGATAGGATTATTTCGAGGATAAAATAGATAGCTCTTGTAAAGAGCTTCGCGCTTTGTTGAGCACACAGGCACAAAATAAATGTCAGCCTTTATTATTTTTTATGTAAGTCTAATTTCTATAAGGCAAATTGGTTTACATTCATGAGGAGGTATACCTAATTAAAGAAGAATCTTACATGGACTCTTTAGGGGCCACAAATGATTACTCTCAGTGCTCTTGCTTTTTGGTGCTTCATATAATCATTGGGTTGGCCTAAATGAAATTGCACCTGTAAATATAAATATGACTTTAACACCACAGCACACAATTTCTTATGAAGAGCTAGTTACATATTTAATAAATAGTTAAGAGATTATGCAATTTTCCCAAAGCAGCTTGGGAATACCCCAAATACTGAATTCTGAGATAGCAATATAATTTTGTGATAGGAAGATAAAGATTTGTAAATCATTGTTAGTCCTTATATGATGCTGTCATTTTTATGCATCATGTAGCTACATCAGAGAGACTAAACCCACATTGCCTGCTGCACACTTTCTCTTGATCATTTCCAGGGGTCTTATACCTAAGTATTGTCCAAAACTGAACCCATTATTCAGCTCACATATTTCCACTTCCCAAATTCCTTTTCTTGGTTAATGGCACCACAGACCTAAGTCAGGGATCTGTGAGTCATCTCAGTCTTCTCCTTCTCCCTTACTTGTCATCACCCATTAGAGTTTTACTGATTAAAATTTATTGAATCTGACCCCCTCTTTTCATTCTTACCACTACTGCTTTCATTCAAGCTTTTTTCATTCTCATAGAACTGCAGTGTCTCCTAACTGATCTCTTCACATCAGTCTTTTACACAGCAACTGGGATGATATGTCTAAAATACAAAACTGATCATGTCAATCCAGGAGAATAAAAATGTTCAGGGATTCCCAGCAGTCTCTAGAATGAAACTCGTGTTTCTTAGAAGGGCACTCATGGTCCCAAAACACATCTCTATCTTAGTCCTAATCAAGTTAGAAGAAAATGAAGGATGCATGTCTTCCTTTTTAGACTTTGTCTTCCTTTTTAGACTTTGGATTCTTTAAAAGTAGAGACAACATCTTTTCATCTTTCTATCTGAGCATCAAAAGCATCAGTAAAAAAAGGTTAAACTTAAATGAAATGGCGATATGAGGTTTGAGGTCAGGAGGATTGATGCACATTTAAAAATAGTTTTAAATATTAAAAAATTGAGATATAATTCATGTGCCCAAAACTCTACCCATTCTAGTATATTCAATGGATTTTTTTCAGTATATTCACCATTGTACAACCAATACCATTATCTAACACCAGGACGTTTGTCACGTGGAAAAGCAATTCCTCACCCATTGACAACCACTCTCTACTGTCCTTTTTCTCTTCATCAAGAGAGTGAAAAGATAATCTATATAATGGGAGAAAATATTTGCAAACCATGTATCTGACATGGGACCACTGCTCAGGATATATAAATGACTCTTACAACTCAACATAAAAAAACAAAAAGCCCGGTTACAGAAAGGACAGAGTGTTTGAGTATAATTTCTCCAAAGGAAATGCATTAATGGCCAATAAGCACATGATAACATTTTCAACATTATCAGTCATTAGGGAAACATAAATCAACTACACTGAAATACGTTTTATCGAAGGACATACAGCAGCAAGTGTTGGCTAGGATGTGGAGAAGTGGAACCGGCATTCATTGCTGGTGGCAATGTAAAATGGTGCAGCCAGGTGGAAAAAGTTTGGCAGGTCACAAGAAGTTAAACACGGAGTGACCATAGGACCCGCAATTCTCTTAGATATATAGGCAAGAACCCTGAAAATATACATACATGCAAAACATGTACAGGCCCAGCCAGGGTGGCATTCTTCTTAGTAGGTCCAAACTGGGAACAACTCAAATGTCCATAAACTGACTAACAGAAATAAAATGTAATTCATATCCTTATAATGGAATATTATGCAGTCTTAAAAAGATACTGACTCATACCACAATATGAATGAACTTCAGAAACACACTAAGTGAAAGAAACCACATATAAAATACCCCATCTTGAATGATTTAATTATACAAAATGCCCGGAAGTAAATTTATACAGACAGAAAGTAGATTAGTGGTTGCTGGGCTGGGAAGCTTGAGAGGAACTGGGGTGTACCGGGTACTGGGTAAAGGGTTTCTTTTTAGAGTGATGGAAATACTCTAAAATCTAATGTGAAGATGGTTGCACAAATCTGACTATAGTAAAAGCCACTGCATTAAGTACCTTCATGCATTTGATAGCATATGAATTATAACTCAATAAAAAATTAAACAAGAAGACAAGAGAAGGAAAAAACTACCTAAAAAACCAAACTTACCAGTTACACTTAAAAAGGAAAAAGCAATAGCCTGCTTTCCCTGTCCAGAGTAGTTCTAAGCTGACCAGTCTGATAGGAATTATCATTAGGCTAAAATACTTTGAGCAAGAGAAAGGAAGAGGAATTTAAATATCCTCCAAATAAGACATATTTGGGATACAAGGGGCAGAGGAGGAATTTCGCATTTTCAGGTTTGCCCCAAAACTCTGGTTGGAGCCATTTTTTCCAAGTGGCTGCTAAATTGCTCTTGGAGAGCACTATCTAGTCCTGCCCCTTCAGATGAACGTTTGAAAGCATAACCGAACGTGAACCGAACGTGCCGGCACAGTGTTCAAGGCCTGACTTCAGGGTCAAATTTAGCCTTTGGCAACTTTCTCTTTTTTCTGTAGAGACCTCAGGGACTTGTTTGACCTCCTTTTGGAGAGCTGCAAGGGAATTCACTTCTGGACACTGGCCCAGCAAGCAGGGAGTGGCTCAGCCGGCTGCCTGATCCTCTACTGAGTTAATGATCAGGTGTACCTGGGCACAGCCTGCTGGGTTTCAACTAGGAGTTTTCCAGAAAACTAAAGGTAATTCTCATTATTAAATATTATAATCACCTTAGGAAATCTTTCTAAATGTATTGCACACCTTCCCACCTGTTTATATTTTAGGCTCTTTTCAGTTGATAATGGAAGTACTACAAGTCCTACAAGTACCCACGCCGACCACGCCAAGCGCGCATTCTAAGGAGACCGGCAGCGCTGCTGGGCCCAGGCCTGACCGCCTGCTCTCTGGTCCTCTCGTTCCCAGGGCCGAGGCAAAGTCCTGCCACTGCCTCGAGTGTGTCCCTGGAGCTCACCATTCGCCCTTCCCTCCACTCCGGCCATGACAACCTGAAGCTAACGTGTAAACCTGGACAGTACAGAACCATTCTCTGGTGGGAATCAGAGTTAATCACTGCGAATAGTCTGGTGTGTTTTCTTTCAGACCATTTTATATTTGTTTATAAGCATAGATACAAATATATATACCCAGGAGCCCTCCCTGGTGGCGCAGTGGGTTAAGCAACGCACTATGAAGCAGACCGCAGCCACTGCAGCACGAGTTCGATCCCTGCCTCCAGCCAGGGGGGGACCCACATGGCGCAGCAGACCTCTCCTGCCTCGCCTGCTGCTCCCCTCAGCAGTGTATTTCAGTAGATCTGCCTGTTCTGTTCCCTACTCTGTCTGGTGGAGTCTCTCACCCCCCACACACCTCTGGCCTTTACCCCAGTGCTTGTATGTATAAATAAACAAATCTTTAAAAAAAAAAACAAATATATATACCCACATAAGCATACACACCACACTCACAACATAGCAGGTTAAGTAATTTTTTTAAACATAAATGGAATCATGTTCTACCTTGAGGAATATCACTTGCTTTTCTACTTAACAATATATCCTGGAGATCTTTTCATGTTAGTACATGTAAATCGCCCTTATTCTTTGCAGTGCCATGATATTACCATATTTTATTTAACCATTCCCTATTGATGCACATTTTCTATGTTTCTAACTTATTCTCATGATGGAAAGTGATGAATTAAGGACTCTTAAATACACACACACCATCTCTTTGTACATGTAAGAGGGACGGATAGTTCTTTTAAAACATTTTTTAAAGGATTTTATTACATAGAAGAACTGGGATGCAAGCCAGAGGTGCAGTGGGGGGTAAAGAGGATTCACCAGAGACAGAGTGAGGGAGCAGAGTAGGTGGATAGACCGAAATACACTGCTGAGGGGAGCAGTGGGTGAGGCAGGAGAGGTCTGCCACGCCTTGTGGGTCAGCTCCCCGGCCAGGAATTGAACTCAGACCTTAGTGGTGACAGTGCTGAGACTTAACCCGTAGGCCACCAAGGGCCTTTTCTTTTTTATTTTCTTACATAGTTGTTCATTTCTGTACAGTAACTGGCTTCTCCCCTCAGGTGCAGTCCCCGTAGTTCTCCCACCACAACAGCCCCGATGATCTATCACCACAGTCCCTTGTGCTCCTTTGGGGGATAGTTTCTAAAAGTAGAATTACTTAGATTTTTGATATATTTGAAATAAACTTATCATCTTGAAATAATTTCAAACTTACAGAAAAGTTGCTAGAGTATATTCTCTTGAACTCAATTCCCAGCAGCGATCATTTCATCACATTTGCTCCATCTCTTCTTTCTCTCTCCCCCTGTTATATATAGGCCAATTTTGTTATATACAGGCCAATTTTGTTTGTTTCTGATTCATTTGAGACACTTGATATATGCTAGATGTGGTACATTTACCTTTAAATACTTCAGTGTGTAAATCCTAAAAACAAGGGCATTCTCCTATATAACCTGAGAACAAGCATCCAAATCAGGGGCTAGATATATAAAACTTTGTTTCCTGCCACTTTCTCTAATCTAGCACCACAGAGCTACTCATAGACAGCTGTTGTTCCATGGTTGTGATGCTCTTCTCTGACCCAAGGGAACCTGCTTTTACCATCCTCCATGCAAGTCCTCCTGTACCCAGCATCCTAAGTCCCAACCCTGCTGCCTGCTGCCTCATCAGGCCTTAGTTGTTGGGAAGGGGAAATTCATTTATTTTTGAATACTGTGATGTACGACAGATATAGGACACATATATGATATCATCTATACTTATAACCAATCTTCCCAATACGTTCTTAATTGCTTGAAATCCCCCTGCATATGTTAGGTGAGTAGCTAATGATCAGTCCTCTTTTATTAACATGATTTTTTCTATTTGTGAGCCAATATTACATTTTAACTACTGTGATTGCATGTTCTGATATCTGGTAGGAAGAGAACCCTCATTATACCTGAAAGTACTGTTGTAGCCCTTATGGCTACATCTTCCAGATGTATTTCAGAAATAGCATGTCAATTTCACTAAAAACCTGACTGTAATTTTGACTCCAATTACAAATTATTGGGGTAAAAAGGCATCTTTATAATATTGAGTCTTCACATCAGGTTGCATGCTTTTCATTTATGCAGTTTTTCTTTCCTTTGGAGACTATTTGTAGCTTCTTGTGACCATTGTTTTTTCATCTTATCTTTTTTCTATATATTCTTTGACAATGCTGAGATTATGATGTATATTAAATTCTGTATCCTGGTTTTTTAAACTTAATACGCCACTCAAGTTTCCTGACTAACAAAAATGTAGTTTTTAAGGTTGCATAATTGTCCAGCTATCAAATATTATGTGCTATCATTTATTTAACCATTCTTTAAGATTGGTAAATTTGACTGCATCCAGGTTTTAAAATTTTAATTACTGGCATGATAAACATTTTTGTGCATAAATTTTTGTTCTATTTTGGATGACTACCTAAAATATATTCTTTTCAGTGACATTTCTTTACCTAATGCATAATATAATATTCCCTGGAGGATCTTGGATAACAAAAAATTAGGCTACATTAAAAATATCTTCAGTACTTGTTGAAAGTGTTAATATGTTGCTCTTATTTAATTTACCTAGTCTTACACATAGTTCCTACATTTTTTCTAACACTTAGTTACATTTTGGACATGGTTAGAAAGAAGACAGGGAATAAACAAATAGCAGAGCCATCACACAGGCCAAGGTGGTGTGAATGTGTGTGGGAATAAAAGCCAGTGAGATGGGCTACGGGAGGCCTTTATCTCCATGTACCTGCAACTTCAGGCCTTGCATGCTTACTTTATGGTGTTCATTGTACACTTGGTTTCACTGCTTCTATTGATGTGATATAAAACCTTCCACACTTTCAAATTTTATTATATGACGCCCTGTGGAACAACACATAAAGTTGAGTGCTGCCTAACTCAGGGGATGTCTTTACACTGAATGTAATTTAATTTTCTTGATTACCCAGGGCTAATACCGAATATGTTTTTCAAATTTCTTCCCCAACGCCTATGCGAGATAGGGGATGGTTTCCTCCTTCTAGTACCAGCAAGCCTGGGGCAGGTTCACTATTGATCTGGTCAGATTGATAAGGAGAGAATCCTCAGTGGATCTTTCAGGCTTTGGTGCTCTCTCAGGGAGCCAGGTACACAGGTACGCCAGGCAGGGAGGCTGGCAAGGAGGCAGGGTGGGCAGAGGTGGCTGGGAGGCAGGCAGGCAACAGAGTCTCCCAGCCTCTACAAATATTTTTTTAAAAAGATTTTATTTATTTATGCATACAAGAACTGGAGTACAGGCCAGACGTGGGGGTGGGGTAACTGCTGGTGGTGGTGGTGAGGATTCACCAGAGATAGAGTGGAGAACAGATAGAGCAGGCAGATTGACTGAAGTACACTGCTGAGGGGAGGAGCAGGTTAGGCAGGAGAGGTCTGCTGCGCCATGTGGGTCCCCTCTATGGCCTGGGATCGAACTTTTGTTGCAGGGACTGCAGAAACTCCACAGTGTGGGCGCTCAACCCCTTGCGCCACCAGGGAGGTCCCTCCCATGAATCTTTATGCTCTTTCTCTGGGCTCTCTCTGGTGTCTCTCATAAGTCATCTCGAGGTCGGTTTCACCACTTTTGTAGCACATCAGGTCGCAGATGGTAGCGATGGAAGCTAGTGGCACAAAAAGCCTGATGAATTCATTTACCCTACACCACTATTCTAAAAGCTTTTTGATTGAACAAAACTAAATTGTTGTGCTTTTTGATCACTGAGTCAAGTTTTATGCCTTTTTTCATGTCTAATCTGCTTACAGACTGCCAGCTTTCTCCTCTTACTGCTATCCACATGCTCGCTTGTGATCATTTCTCCTCCCTCTTTTAGTTGACTGCTTTTAATTTTTTATGAGTTTGGAAACCAGATTGCCAGGTCTTTTAAAATCGAATTCAAGTAAAAATTAATAGCCTCTGAGAAAGAGCTTCGATGAATCTTTAGGCACAACGGACATGATCTTTAGGGCATGGATTTTAGCGATCTCTATTTTACTTCTGCCAAAGGCTTCTTCCTCTCCTTTATTTCCGTGGCTCTTTGCTGTGCTTCCGATGAGTGCGAGTGTCCCCTCGCCAAGTTCTACATAAATGAAGGTTCATTACAATTATTAGGTTGGTGACATAACACTAAAACACCCCTTTTCCACTACTGAATTCTGATTCTTTACTTTCTTTTGTTCTTTTCACATTATGTGCCAGGCTGTAGAAAAATTGTTAATTGTGCTTCAGATGTGTGGGATAAGGTCCAATCTAAATCTTCATTTTCCCTACCTTTTCCCCACCCACCTCTTCGCAGCAATTAAAACCTTTCTACATTTCACATCAACAAAGCTATAATTCCCTTATATTTTGAAAATCATTTGTCTAAACCCTCTTGATTAAAAAGAAATTAAGCATGTTCTACCATAGGAAAGCAAACAAAGACAAATCGCACAACTCTATGGTATTCCCCTCACAATTACTCACGGCTGATTGATAAGGGCTGTGCTACTCAACCATCATCATGTCATTCTCTGTAAAGATCAATCATTCACCTTTTGCTGTTGAACCCCTCATGACATATAGTAGTACTTTGCCACTGCTTAGGAGCTTTGAATGAAAGGTTATGGCAAGTTAAATAAAAAACATAGCACTATTAGAATAGACTCAACCTGCAAGTCTTATTAGCGGTAGGTCAGTGGCAACATCTTTGTATTTGGGCACCAGAAATATCTTTGATGATGACAGTGTTGTGAGTTTTTTCTTTCTTTTTAAAAAGTCTATTTTATTTATTCATGCACACAAGAACTGGGGTATAGGTCAGAGATGTGGGGGATGAGAGGATTTACCACAGATAGAGTGGGAGGGCAGACCTAGCAGATCTACTGAAATACTCTGCTGAAAGGAGCAGCGGGCAGATAAGAGAGGTCTGCTGCACCATGTGGGTCAGCTCCCTGGCCGGGGATTGAACTCGGGTCACAGTGGCTTGATAGCGCTGACACTTAACACTTGTGCCACCAAGGAGGCCCAGGTATTGCAATTTCTTCAGCACATTTCCCTTGTGAAACTGTGTCACATATCAGTGCAAAATAGATAGGCATCGATACTGATGACTTCATCTTTAGATCACTCACACTTCCTTCTGTCATAGATCACCATTCCTCAGTCATTTTTGTAGACCTTGTATTGTGATATTCATATGCTGATAAACATTTTAAGCTCTTACAGTGTGGTACAATCCACTAGTAAGGAGTTTGTTTTCAGCAGTATTACCACTTTTGGTATTTGTTTATGCTCCAGGAAGACCTCATTGCCCACTTTTACCACTGTTATGAATATGAGCAGCAAGGTAAAATTGAAAATGCTGACACTACTAATTAGAAACAAATTTTTTAAACTCAGGACAATTGAACAAAGATGGAGTCATCAACTCTATAAAACACTGACCTTTAGGGACCTCCCTGATGGCTCAGGGTTTAAAGTCACAGCACCATCAAGCTATTGCCAGCCACTGCAGCCTGAGTTTGATCCCTGGGCAGGAAGCTGACCCACATGGTGTGGCAGACCTCTCCTGTCTGCCTGCTGCTCCCCTCAGCAGTGTTTCAGTAGATCTGCCTGTTCTGTTCCCCACTCTGTCTCTGGTGAGTCCTTTCAACCCCTGCACCTCTGGTCTACACCCCAGTTCTTATATGCATAAATAAATCAATCTTTTTTTTAAAAACTGACTTTTAGCCTTGGTCAGATAGATATTAATGAGGACAAAATTTGAAAATATAATACATGCTAGAACTACCTTATCAAATATTGTATCTTAGCCCAGAAATAAACCTGCAGAGTAAATTATTCACAAAGGAGCAAGGAGCAAAGACCATATAATGGAGAGAGGAAAGCCCCTTGTACAAGTGGTGCTGGGAAACTTGGATAGTCACATGCAAAAAAAAAAAAAAGGAATCTAGATCATTATTTAACACCATACAAAAAAATTAACTCAAAATAGATCAAAGACTTGGATATAAGACCTGAAATCATAAAATACATAGAAGAAAACAGTGGTGGTACACATCTGGACATCAACCTCAGAGACATATTTATGAATTCATTTTCAACAGCAAAGGAATCAAAACCAAAAAGAAATAAACGGTACCGTATTAAACTAAGAAGCATTTATACAGTGAAAGAAACCACTGCAAAACCAAAAAGGCAACTGACAGACTGCAAGAAGGTATTTGCACATGACATATTTGACAAGGGGTTAATTTCTAAA
Source organism: Galemys pyrenaicus (assembly GCA_019455555.1). NCBI lineage: Eukaryota > Metazoa > Chordata > Mammalia > Eulipotyphla > Talpidae > Galemys > Galemys pyrenaicus. Next base: position 3,094,936 of record JAGFMF010012271.1, read on the forward strand.
ATATATAATGAACACATACAACTCAACAACAAAAAGACTAACAACCAGGAAAAAATGGGCAAAAGACAATCGGACAGTTCTCCAAAGAAGAAATACAAATGGCTTACAGGCATATGAGAAAATACACAACATCATTTATCAGAAGGCAAATGCAAATCAAAATGACAATGAGATATCATCTAACCCCTGTGAAAATGACCTACGTAAAAAGAATGGAAACAGCAAGTGTTGGCAAGAAGGTAGAGAATAAGAATCAGTCATTCATTATCAGTGGGAAAGTAAATGGGCGCAGCCTCTATGGAAAACAGTATGGAAATGTCATAAAAAACTAACCATGGAAATGCCATATCATCCAGCAATGCCATTCCTAGGTACTTATCCAATAGCATATCACTAATATGAAAAGATTTATACACCCCTGTATAGAGTCACATTATTCACACTATTTAAGGCAAGGAATCAACTTAAATGCCCATTGACAGATGACTGGATAAAGAAATTGAAGAATACATACTCCACAGAAATCCACTCAGCTATTAAAAAGATGAAATACGGCTTTTGGGACAGTAACAGATGGATCTTGAGGTGATTATGCTAAGTGAAGTAAGTCAGAAAGGCAAAGACAATTACAATTTGTGGACTCTGAATAACCAAAGAAAACGAATCAGTAAAACAACAAAAATAACTCTTACCAGCAGGGTGTGGGGGAGGGTATGGAGAGGTTAAGATAATAGTGTATTGATAGTGAATTTGAGGAGGAGAGGGCAAGAGAAGCACATGTATCTGTTGAGGTGTGAAGTTATACCCCCAAGTGGCAAAACAATAAAATTTTGATGGAAAAAAATTAAAGTTGTATCTTAAAGGTGAGTGCAATTAGAAATGAAAAACTATTTTCAGCTCTCTGGGAAAAAATGCTCTTATAATATGCATTTAATTTTTGCATAATCAACTTTTCTATATAATACTAGAAACTGGGCCTTAAGAAACTGGGTAGAAATGGGTGGTAGGAAATAAACTAGAGGTCCAACTACAGGGGGTTCCAAATGGAATTTAATTTGTCCTCTTTTTCCAGTTCAAATGTCTTTTATAGAATTTGCATTACCTGTACTAAATCCCCACAAACTCCAGAGAGAAGTGAGGTCTGTGCCCAAAGCTGCAGCAGACATACAGATGCGCTTCGTGCCTGTTGCTCCTCTGTCTCCTTTGCTAACTTCCCCTCCCCCTAAGTAAAAGGTGTTTCTCAAAGTTCAGCCCACAAACTACAATGTCTGATTTTGAATGGCAGAAGTATTTTCAGTTTCAAGTTGTTAATAATTGAAAGAGCATGACAATAAGGGGAAGGTTCTTTGAGGGAGGTAGTTGAAAGGTGATCCTGGTATAGAGTCTTGTTCTCATTGGATGGCCTCAGGAGAGTGACTCAGGGCAAAGGCCATTTTATTAATTTTACAGTGGAAAACTGCACATGGCTTAGAATGCTTATGTTTGTTATGAACAATCTTTCCATTCCCCCTTTTTACAGATTTACTTCATTAATAAATTCAAGTAGAAGTTAAATTTTCTAAAATTTTATAATTTTTATACATGCTTTATAAATTCAGTTCAAAAGCACCGAGTATCTATTTTGTGTGTGTATATATATACACACATGTAATATACATTCAAAATAGATGCAGAATATGTATATATATGCCATATACATATTATGTTGTGTGAAAGACACAGAACCACCAGCAAGGAAGCATGAACAACAAACAGGCATGAAGAATGTTCCCTGTTTTTCTGGCGCTTAAGATCTTGCAGATCTAAGTCCAGGGAGTAGGAATCAGAGTAGTTTGCATGATATCAATGTGAAATAACATTAAATTATATTAGCCAGATGCATGCAGCTCTGCAGTGGCTTATGCCCACCACAGGACCAAGCAGGGTGAGTCCCCACCTCCTCCTGGCATTGGGGCTCATGTTTTACTCTTGGACTCCCATTTTTCCATATTTTAGGGTTATCACTCCCTGCATTTATTTTGCTACATTGATTTTTAGGTTAGAGTAAGTTATATTAACTGTAGTGAAAATCTTCCTCTTCATTTTCTATTCAAATATTCTAGATTTGCATTTTAATTCAGACTTTATCCTCTACTGTGGCACCTGGGGCAAGTATGTTACTTTGAGCCTCAGTGTTATGTAGTTAATGGGAATAATAATTCCAATCCTGTGACGTTTTTATGATGATTAGGTTAAATAATGTAACATACGTGAAGTGCCTGGCCTGTTCCTTGAGTAAGAATAGTACAATGAGGTTTGCTATGGGTAGGTAACAACAGGTATTACTTAATGCTAACATAAACCCTATAAGGTAGATACAATTTTTAATCCCCAATTCACAGATGAGTATTCTGAGATCTGAATATGTAGGATATAACTTGCTTGAGATTATACATTTAGTAAAAGATTGAACTGGTAATTTGAATTCAATTAGTCTGGGGCTAGGGTCCGTGCTCTTAACACCTGTGTTATTATATTTCCTCTCCTTGAGTAGTCATTTTTATCCCTCTCTCACCTAAATTTTACTTGTCTACTGGCCATTCCCACTTTCTATTATCTTAAGTAAGGAGTTCTTGGAGCTTACGGGTGGGTTTCAACTAATATATTTTACCTGTGAATAATCAAGATCCTCATCTATAAGTGGCAGAAAGGTGATTCAAGCAAGTTTCACCATGGAGGAATTTTAATAAAAGACTAGGCTAGCTACTAGAACCCAAAAATAGGAATACAATGGACACACAAACTCAAGAACTCAAATGCCACTAGAAAATACATTCTTGTTCTCTCTCTCATGGCCATCATTTCTGGCCAATGTTTTTCTTTATTACATTCAGTTTCTCTGTCCTATAAATCTGCATTTAAGCATTTTCGGTGTGCTCACATGTCAGTAAACACATTAGCTAACTTAGCTTCCGCTGCTGAGACACTGACTTGATTATTTGGATATAAATTACAAAAATTCCAGAAGACTCATGGGTCAAGAGCTCTCTGACAGTCCACAGATGTCCAACAAAAACTGTAAAGCATGTTTAAGTATAAAAAAACATTGGTTCTATCAGAGACTCAAAGAAGTGACTTATAACTCAAAAGCAGTAAAGCGTTACTATAAGCAAAATCTGCCATAGCCAGGTATTTTTCTCTCCACTTTCAAAGAAGTCCTTCTGATGTCACTGCTGCCACTGGCAGCACAGTCTTCCAGACAGTTTTGTCACCTTGTTGCATTTTGATTCCTCACTGTTCTGTACCCTCTGCATTCAATTATTCCAGAAAGTTCTGTTAATGCTTCCATATGACGGCTATTGGAACTGTTCCTTTCTGTTTCTACTGCTGCAACTCTTGACTATCAGTTGTCATCTTCTTAGTTCATTAAGCAGTAACATCCCCTTAACCAGATTCTTGTCACTTGTCCCCTCCCCTTGCTCATTGAATGCATGTTTTAAACACTGTGTTCTTGTCATTCTTCTGCTCACAGACTCCATGCTTTCCTGAGCTGTCAGGAAGACCCTCTGAACTACCTTCTAAACTCTGGCCAGCTGAAATTCTTTCTCATTATTAGTACACACTCTTCTCTTCACCCACACTTGTTGCTCACTGGTTCATTTTTTTAGACTTGCAACTTAGTTCATCTAAGTTGAGAAAACCATTCATATTCAAAAAAGGGTTTATTCTTTGACCTAAGAGGTTGTTATGCTCATTCTTTGCTCTGAACCTCTGTCATTTCTCTAGGACCCTCCTCGAATAATCCTTCCTTGTCTTCATCTACATCTTTCTTCTGCATCTTCTCTAGAAGTGGTCCCATACCAAACCAATCACGCTTCTTTCTTTTCCTCTTGTGAATTATATAATTTACTATTTTACTTATGTTGACACCTAATTCTACAACATGCTAGATTAATAATATGAGTTTTAAGTAGTTTGTTTCCCAAATAGATTATGAGGTTTTAGTAGACAAAGACTTCTCTTTAATTATACATGCCCTATATATAGCACATACCACAACTATTCACATATAATAGGCACAAGTGCTTGTCAAGCATTTATAAGTGCCAGTGTGAAAATACATGAGGATTTGCTTACTCACATTATACATAAATTTTTCACTTTACAAAAAAAGGGATTTATTAGAAACTTCTTTTAAGTAGTAGCTCCTCTGTGTGGAAATGTCTTTAAGTGTTAGTCTAGAATTATTAAATATTCATCAAAAGACTAAGGTAGGAGTTACTAGGGAAAATGTGGAAGCCCTGAAGTTAGAAGTCATCAATTGCAAATCAAAAAGAAATTAAATAATGAAAAATAGTCAATGAGGAAAATCTTCTACATTAACATTTCAGAAATACTTTTGTTGTGTAACATGATTGCATTTTAGAAAAGATGTACTCTGTGTTTACATTTCCATCTTATAAGGTGTTATCTTGAGGGTAACGGACAAAAGAGAAAGTTTATGTTTGGTTCAGATATAGCCCTGCCTGCCATTCATTGCAACCTTGGCCTAGTCATTTCATTTCTCAGAGACTCTTTCCCCCCCTCATCTAGAAAACTAGGTAATACTTGCCTGACAGGGTATTGTAGGAATAAATGAGCCAGTAAATAAAAGGCATTTGCAAAGCTTTGCTGTTAGTAGGTAAGTGATCATTGGTGGATGTTATTGCTCTTTATTCAATAGAAAATTCAGGGACAAGAAAGGACATTTTGAAAAATTGGGAGATGGCACTAAAAAGTTGGGAGTTACAGGCTAAGCTTGGGCTACTTTATGGCTATTTACTGGAATATTGCTCTTACATGGCCTATGTTACATTTCCAAGTTCAAATTATAGACTAATTTATCATCTTGATTAGAGTGAATTTTCTATAGGTAAAAAACTTAGCAGCCTCAAGTTTTCGGGTATTAGTGACAGTAGAAGAAACCAGGAGAGGAATTGAGACGAGAGGTGACTTCTCCCTACAATTTGCTCTCTATTGCCACTGCACCCCTTATTGCAAGACTTAACAGCAGAACTATGTAGGAGAGAACTGGTTGAGTAGAATCATGGGTGATGATGAAAACATGGATGTACTGGCATTCATTCCACTGCCCAGTGTGACCAAGGGCTTAGGTAAGATCAACCAAAGATTGATTTAGAGCTACTGTCTCTGTCAGAGTAAGAGACCCAGTGGAGCTGATTGGGAGAACCCAACAAAGAGCTCACAATGGACTTAAAGGCTTTCATTTTGTGAATTATTACTGAACTGCTTTGTGAAAAGTTGCAAAGAAATTTTAAAGAAAGTAAAACATCCAGTTCTTAATGACTTTTTAAATGAGACGATCTGCATAAATACAATAAAGACTGAATTATATCTAGTAAAACTGTGTCAAGTCCAGATGGAAGAATTCAATCAATAGTCATGGCACCCCACATGGCGCACCATCATTTCTAGGTGCTACCCCTTGAACTAGTTGGAAACCGACACCCCTGAATGCCTTGGGTTATTTCTTAGGTGAAAGAACATTATCAGCTTCAGTGAAACTCATAGAGAAAATCTTAGATACAGAGTAATCTTTAAAATAAACAAAATAGATCAAGGGAGAATGAAAGACTGTATCTGCTTGCAAGAAGAATAAACTTAACAATAGTTACTGTTTCCTGAACACCTATTATAAATCAGGCTCTGTGCTAAGTATTTAAGCATGATTTCATTAAGTTTTACAACATCCTGGGAGGTATCATCACGCACATTAGATGCAGAAGAGTCAGAGACTTGCTCAAGGTGACATAGCTGGTAAGTGGCGGATAACACTGAAATTCAAACCCAGGTTTCCCGACATTGTGATGTTTCTGTGTGAATTGCAATTAAAAAAAAACTTTAAAAACTGAGATACAGTAAAGCAGACAAACTTTTTTTTTGCACATAGATTAACCCTTGTGATCATTAACTAGATCAAGATATTGAATATTTCCAGCCACCCACAAGGATACCTCCTGCCAGTTTCCTTCATTGGCAATCACTACTCTGCCTCTATTGTCACAGACAGATTTTAGACTAATCCTGTTTTTTCCTGTCTGTTTTTGGTGTGTGTGTTATCACCAAAAGATTCCTTATACCAATCTTTCATTTGCTATTTTAGCTGTAACATTCAAAGCTGCTCTAGCTTTAACTTTTCAAACTCACTGTAGGGACTAGATGTTGGATATGACTTCAAACTCAAATGCTTGTATGGTTCAGAAATTAACACTAAATTTTTGAAAATAAAAATAATTCCTGGACGAAATAGATTCAAAGGACTCATCATGAAACCAATCTATCTCAGAAATACTACAGACACAGGTTCTTTGATGGAAGTAATCTGAGTATCTATTCCCTTCTAATACGGCATCCCATTCATTGGCCGTGCAAGGTCGCCTGGGTTTATGGAAGGGAATACTAGCCAGGTAGAGCGTGTGACAGCGGTTGTTCTGCATCATCGTAGATCGCGCGCGCGCGCACACATGTCCCAAATATCTCCCACATTTGACTCGATGAGGAAAGAAAAGGAAGAGGAAAGGGGAAGAAGATCTTGTTGGAGGGTAGTGGTGGAAATGGCTTTCAATGAAGCTTTAGCGGGGGTGGCTTTCCTAGCCCTGCAGACTAGCTCCAGAAAACCATAACACTACTTCTCCAAGGCGAAGACTGAAAACAGCAACACAACTTCACCACGGGCTTTTCAGCCACGGCTGTGAATTTCCAGAAATTACTCTAGATAAAAAAGTCTTCCTGGGCCTCCCCGGTGGCGCAGTGGGTTAAGTAGCACACTATGAGGCAGGCCGCGGCCACTGCTGCACGAGTTCGATCCCTGCTGCCGGCCGGGGAGGGGACCCACATGGCGCGGCAGGCCTCTCCTGCTGTGCCCGCTGCTCCCCTCAGCGGTGTGCTTCCGTTGATCTGCCTGTTCTGCTCCCGCTCTCTGTGGTGAATCCTCTCACCCCCCCACACCTCTGGCCTGTACCCCAGTGCTTGTGCGCATAAATGGATGAATCTTTAAAAAAAAAAAAAAAAAGTCTTCCTTCTCTGCCCTCCCTCCCTCCCCTGTCCCCACTAATGGTTTTGCACCTCATTCTGATTCCCACCCCGGCCGGTGGCATTTTGAAGCAGTCTCCAAATGACAAGGGGGCATCAGGGAAAGAATAACTGGCGTTTGTCGGGGTCGGAGACAGGGAGTGAGGTGTGCGGTAAGGGGGCTGACGGGGGTGGGAGAGTGGAGGGGGACATAGAGGAACGTTCGGGCCTTCAAAGCACCACAGGCCCAGAAGTGGGCGCACGTGACAGCAGCACCTCGAGAGTGACATCACCCTTGGGGGCGGGGCCTAGCGATCTAGGGCCTGGTCGGCTATTGAGCTTCCTCCCCACTTGCCCACGAGCCGCCTTCGACCCCACCAGTCAAAGCTCCCCAGGAGACGAGAAATGCCAGGCCCTTACAGAGCTGCGGAGCTCCGGCCCAACCCCTCAGCTAGGAGAACAGCTCAGCCGCGGATCTCCCTCCCAGCCGCTCCCCACCCCCAAAACCATGCAGGGGCGGGGGCGCGCGCGCTCCACCACGCACGCGCCCCCACGCACGCGCGCTCCCTCCGCGCTCGCGCTCCTCCCCACCCGGCCCCGAGGGGGCGGGGCTGCAGGCGGCCGCCGAGGGTGCGACGCCCCCGGCACGGCGGCGGCGCTAGTGAGCGGCGGGCCGGCGCGGGTGGGTGGGCGCGCTGCTCGGCTGGGCCCGCTGGCACAGCCGCCTCGCGCAAGCCGCCTGCCGGGCGGGGGAAGCTGCGAGCGCTCGGAGCGCCGAGCCGGGGCCGCCAGCGCTGCCCTCCCGCCGCCGCCGCCCTCCGCGCTCCTCCCGGCGGCCCCGCCCCCGTTCCCATCCCCCGCTCCCGCTCACCTCCCGGCTGTGCAGCGCGCGAGGCGGAGCGAAGCGCCCGCCGTTGCCGCCGCCGCCGCCGCGCCGAGGGCTGAGAACCTGAGCCCGCGCCGCCGCTGTCAGGGGGAGCGCCGGGGCTGCCCTCTCCGCCCGCGAGGCCCCGCAGCGCCTTCCCCGGCTCAGACCTTCCGCGGGCATCGGAGCGCGGCGAGGTGTTGTGGGATCGCGGGCGGCGCCGGCGGGCGGCGCGGTCCTCGGCGGAGAACGGGGACTGGGGTTGGACCCCGAGGTGCAGCGAGCCTCTCAGAGCGGCAGGTAAGAGATCGGGGAGCCGGGGAAGGAGAGGCGCTTCTGTGACAGGGGCTCTTGCCTCCGACGCCCAGGCTCCAGCGAGAGGGGCGGGGGCGAGCGGGGAGACAGTGAAATGGACAGCGAAGTGCCGCCGGTGTCCAAGGCTGGGGGAGGGCTGGTGCCCGAGGTGGTGCTTGGGGTGGCTTCGGATGGGGTTTGGGTCGGTCGCTTGGGTATCACCGAAGATGTCATGGAATTTGGTGCCCGAGAGACTCCCCAGATGACGGGGACCTAGGATGAGATGCGAGGCAGATTGCTAAACGTGGCAGGGAACGTGGTGCAGAACGAGTTGCAAAATGTGCCCCTCGAATGCAGCATAAAAGTAGTTGTGAAATATGCCAGGTAAGGCATCGGGTGGGTTTGGCCTCTGTAGCGTTGAAATTCATGGAAGTGTTATTAGTGTTATTAATAATTCCTCTGGGTAGGGAGGTGTAGTGCTGGAAGAGGCTAATAAAGCTCATTGCTCGATATTTTATCACAGGAAATCGAGAGAAGGAGCTGTGATCGCCAATTTTTTGACATAGAGATGGCACTCACGTGAAAGCAAAAGGCAAATTGTGTCTGGTTGTGAGATGGGAATGAAAAATAGGACTAAAATAATTCCAGGTTTTGCTGTCAGCGTGTAGAGAACCAATACAACCTATTCCAGGTGTGGAGTGTTTAAAATGATTTTCATAAAACATGGACATTGATAATTAACATTAGGAAGAAGATTTGGTGTTTGGGGTGTTTTTCACTTTTCCCCTTTGCCCTTCTCCAGGTAAAGCAATAGCGAAAAACAAAAACAAAACCAACCCCCAAAATCACATCTTGACCATAATTGTGAGTTCAAGATCTAATAGTGGCATGGGGGAATTTTTTCGTATGTGTGCCTTTCATTTTTATACAGGTGGAAATATCTGGAATGAGGAAAACAAAACAATATGGTGAACAAAAGGAATAAATTTTCAGGCATTCTGAGGGGTTGGAGTCAAAAGCTGTTGCAATGGTTAATTACAGTAAATGGCAGTAGTGAAATATTCATGTATGTTTTTAGTGTTGGGGTGACAAAATAGGGAAAAAATTGAATACAGTAAAATGTGGCATAAAAGGCAACAACATGGATACTGTCACTGGAGTATTCTTATAGCATTTTCCAGGTAGAACATCTTAGGAATATGAGCACAACGATGAAATATTAAAAATAGTCTCTATATATGAAATTGCCTACATGCTGCAAAACATTGTGACTTCCATTTAAGAAGAACATCTGTGTTTTGAGAGGATTGTCAGAACATAGCTGGAATTTCAGAAGTAACAAAAGACAGCTCAGCAAGCTATTTAATTTAACTTACATGTATACATACAAGAAGTATAGATACTGCAAAACAAGCAGGGATGTCAGCATGCTGGATGTATTCATTAGGATATAGTTAATGTTGATGAGATTTTAGTGTTTTATGTTACAGTCCTTGTGGAGAAATTGAATTATTTGCCTAAGTGTTCTTATAATAAGAACAGTAAACAATTTAGCAGATAATCTGAAAATTCTTACAGATGGGCTTCCTCCTGGATCCAAATTCAACCACTGAAGGATCATTTACATCAAAAACAAAACTGCATTTTCCTTGGTGATTAATTGTGAGTTTTAGTCTGTCCTCTAGATTTGTTCCTTACCTGGAGGCTCTGGTGGGCTAAGGCAGAGAGAGGAGAGGGCCAGAGGAGAATAAAGACCAGTTCTGTTGGGTCTTCCTGTTTTGTTCTGACTGTAAGCCATATGTACTGCCACCCCCTACTGTCTGTAGGAAGAGGTGTTGCAGAGCCCCATTCTTTTCTTGTTATCACTGCCCCCTTGTGTAAGGGAAGAAATTGATAATTGCACTCTGGGAACTACTCTCAGGTTGTTCTTACTAGTGCACTTGTGTGGATTTATTAATCAGACAAATATTACTTCAGAGGTGCAGGGCTTTAAATGAACTGTTAATCAGATTTAATGTCTATTTCTAATAATATCTAATTTTAACCAACAACTCAAATTGCTAAGAATGTTCAGGAAGATGGGACAGACTAGTGGTAATAGCTCACCCTTTAATTAGCACCTACTCAGTGTCAGACCTCTATCCCTGTTTAAATCAGTTCCAATGTCTCATGGGTATGCACTGTTATTTCCATTTTATAGATGGGAAATTGAAACACAGGGATATTGAAACACAGTAATTTCCACAGGATTATTTTGCTGGTAAGTGGAGAAGCTAAGTTTCAATTCAGGAACTCCGCCTCCACACACTGCTCTTCAGTAGTATAAACCATATTGCCCTTCCAAGCAAATTAATGTTGACCTCTATGCTGCCTGTGTTCCTCATAAAGCATATACTATAGGGTGGATAAACCTAAATAAGTTTAACCCAAGTATACAGAAGATACATTTACTAGTAGTACGATCACTTCTCCTCCAGCTTTTTTCTGGGGTGGAGGAACATCAGTATTTTTTATGTGGTAAAGGACATATTTATGATGGAATTTGGTTTTTGGGGGGCAACTATAGAAGTAAAAATTTCAGGTAATTTTTTGTGTGTTTATGTATTCACATAGTATGCAGTAAAAGTTTACTGCTTTTAAAGAGATCATATATAAATCTCTGTGCCTGTGTATATATTATCTCTTTAACAAAACCAGTAAACCTTCACTGCTAATTTTCTTCAGAAAATTAAGGAGAAATTATCCATTTTTCCTACCTACTCACATTTCTGTGACCTCTATTTTACTCTATTAATTTAAAAAGTAATTAGCAAAAGGAATTAGATACTTATGTACATTTTATCTCTTTGCATCAGAACTGGAAGATGTGCTTGCAAAAATTTTTCTCACGCAAACGTTTTTTTAGATATTCACTACATATGAAGTAATATCTATAAATAGATGTAAAGCAGGAAGAATAAGGACGTAGGCGACAATCAAGTACCTTTCACTGGTTTAAGAAATGGAATAGCATCTCAAGTTTATAACAAATATTTTCTTCTTTTAGCCAAATGTTTTGGCTAGTCTGTAAATCACTTATCTCATGTAATCAGACACATCCTTCATTGTTATATACATTGGTTGCTAAATGAATTCAATACAGTCCACTGATTATAGCTAAGCCTAATTCAGGAGTTATGTTTATTTACCTTAGTATATTTAATAAGTTGTCATAGACTCAACTTATGCTCAGTATTTATATTGGTTGATAGTTCATTTTAACATACTTCATTTATAAAACCTAATTTGGTGTTTGCATCTTTATCATGAATAATGTTTCGTTAACATTGTTAAACATTAGTGTATTGTTTTCCTCTTCCATCAGCGATTCTTCTCCATCCCTTGCTAGCTCTCCTCCCAGCACCCATAAATGCCTTTGTTCTTTCAATATTTCTGAATGATTATGTGTGTATTATTTTGAGTGGATAGAAATTAGGCATAGAAAAGAATATACCAGACCAGAAGGGGAATATTAGGTAATTGATACTGACTAGGTGTAAGGTAGAACAATTATGCGTGAAAGAAAAGCATCAGTAGTATATGATACTAGTATATCATAGTATGATATTGACTTGGATAGTACTTCAGTGTATACCTAATATCCATACAGAACAAAGGCTGGAAGGAAATAAAACATAGTATGGATTTATGTAAAAAAAGTGGAATGCATCAAAATTCTCTGCTTGTCATATTTCATCCTATTAGAACCTCTGAGACACACTAATTGGGCAAACTAGTTGAATTATATTGAATTGTAGGTACACAGAATCACCAGTGTTAGCAGGAATATTTTTTTACTGGTCCCATATTTTATTTTAAGGAGTTAGAACAAGTTGTTGCAAGTAGTTTAGTTTCTAACACTGTTCTGATCAAGGTAACGACTGTTGTAAAAATAGTGTGGAAGTCACTTTAATTACTAGGATATTTTTCCCTGTGAATTGTGATATCTGCTTAAGTATCTTAGTCATCAGTTATTATATGGGGGATGCACTGTTTATATTACATAAATAAATAGTTTAGTCTGTCATACCATGAAAACCGTCACTTGGTTTATTTGAATAGCATGTTTTGTAGTAACTGCAGTTAGGTGAAAATTGTTTAAGAAAAAATGAATTGAGATTGCATACAGTACATATCCTGATGATTCTCTAAAAATCCACAGAGAGAAGAAAGTTGAAAGAAATACTTAAAGGGTTATTACTCTATTTCCCCACCCAGTGGTACTTTTTCTTCCTTTTAGAGACTATTTTACCTTGGGCATTTAAGATTCAAAGCAATATTAGATGGAGAATGAGAAATTTGATTAGAGTTTAGAAGGCTAAAGCAGGTTGAGGCTGCATATGCAATAAGTGAAAAAATGTTTTTTGTTGGGACCTTATTCCAAAAAGCTCTAAGTTTAATATCTTAATTATTTTGGGAAACAAATTTATTAGGTCAATTTATTGTTTACTTATTGTCAATAGTTTGAAAACTCTATTTGTGGATTAGTGTAATATTTTTTGTGGGCTTCCCATTACAAACACATCTTGTTTATATTCAACTTCTGTTTGCCCATGAACAGTTGAAGGCAAACCTGACTGAGTTGGTGTTAGTCTTAATCATGCCTTTGACCCTTTTCTTCCCCAGAATATAAATTTCTGCTTTTATTCAGTGTATGGCTATACACTACCTCTCAAACTCTTTTTTTATTATTAATACTTGACAGAGTCTGATGTCATTCATTCACACAGTATGAATACATTATGATAATCTCCTTGGTGTGTTTTTTAAACCCCCCCCAATGCCCAGTTGACATCTTTACTGTTTATGTCAAATTTACGTCTTTTTCTTTCATGAGTATTACACTTAGCTCCCAGAGTGATCATTCTAACATGGTCATCTGATCTTGTCACTCTTTTCTTCAGAATCTTGCTGTGGCTCCTCATCATTTAATGGGTAAATTGAATCCTTAGCAAACCATGTAAGATCATTCATGATCTGATCCCGGCCATCTGTAAACTGATTGCCTGCCACATTCTTCTTTAAAGTTATGCTTTAGCAATACTGAACTACTTGTGGTTTCTTTAATATGCAATATTCTCTTTCCATGTCTTTATATATGAAATTCTCTCTGCTTGGATACTCCCTTCTCTCTCTTGTTCTCTGGGCAAACTGCTCCTCAACCTTCATATCTTGGCCCAAATAGTGTATTTTGATTATATTTGAGTATATATTTAAGTGAAGGAAGTTTCTCTGACTTTCCTGGGTGGGCTTAGGATGCCATTTTCCATCTATCCTCCCATAACGTCTGTTAAATATAACATTATAGGAGTTGTCATGTCACATTTGTAAGTATCACTGATCTGAGCTTGAAAGCAGGCCCTGTGGCTTTTCATACTAATTTTTGGCATCAGCATAGCATAGTAGGTGCTCATTATTTACTTACTGAATGAAAATTGTTGACAGTTAATCTGAATATTGCCTTTAAAACCTCATCTCTTATTGTGGAACTAGAGGAAATTGTAGGTATCAGGAAGTGTGTAAAGAAATATACGTTATACACACATCATCTAAAAACAGTATTTTTCAGAGTAACTCTTGGTGTATAATTAAAGCTAATTCTGAAGAACAACCAAATTTTATTCTTTTTTTTTATATTTCCTGGAGTGGGGGAGGAAGACTAGAAGGTGCATGTGAACAAAGTTGAATTATATTCATTGTATATTACTGACTTATTTCATTGCAAACTACAGCCCATGGGCAAAATCCAACCCAAAGTCTGTTTTTGTATGACCTGAAAGTTGCAATGACTTTTACATTTTTAAATACTTGAAACCATATCAGAAGAATAATAATGATTTATGACATGTGAAAATTATAGGAAATTCAAATTTACATCTATAAGGGAAGTCGTATTGGAATCTAGCCATGCTCATTCATTTATGTATTGGCTGTGGCTGTTTTCCGGGGACAGCAACAGAGCTAAGTAGTAACATTGGAGACCCGATAGCCCATAAAACCTGACTACTTACTTCCTAGCCCTTCACAGAAAAAGTTTATCAGTCCTTGACCTATTATATATAGTCTGTGTCCATTAAGAGTTCATTGAATGTTATGAGTTAGAGATATACTGATTATGACTGCTGAAGACCTCTGCAGGACATAATTGCTTCTGTCTAATTGCTGAGAAAAAATTGGCCACTTTGCCTTAGCACTGATTTTTCTGGTAGGCTTCTATTTTGCCTTCTTATGACACCTATATTATGTCTAATTCCAAAGAGGTTTCTGACAACATATGTTACTTGATTCTATTCCTTTTTCTTAGAAGAGGTATCCTGAGCTGAGATTGTTCAGCACAGCATGTAAGAGAACATTTTTCTAAGTTTGCTCAGGTTTAACACTCATCACTTGTTATTTTGCATTTAAAAAGATCCTTCTTATTTGAGAAAACCCTTTCTGTATTAATGTCAGTTTGTTACATCCAGATATGACAAATCCTGCTCAGGATCAGAGAATTTTAGACATATTATGTGTAAGACAAATGAATTGAGTTATGTTAGTTATGTCGGCAACAGTGAGGGATTTTTAAGCAGTGTATTGACATAGTAAATCTTTCACCTAAATATCAACAACCTACTATGTGTAAGTAATTTTTTACTGCTGTAGTCTTTCAGTTGAAAGTTACTGTTTCATGTTCTTTCTTAAATAGAAGATAAAATTGTAATTCAAAATTCTGTGTCCTACATATTATACCTTTGTGAAAAAGAGTTTAAAAAAATAATGTATTAAATATTGTCACTCCCCTAAAATACACTCATCAGTGCTGATAAAGTTTACTTTTTTCTTTAGGTGGCAAAGGTATTATGAAAAGGAAAACTGATGTACATATTTTCTTTATAAATACCAGCAAGTATTTTAGACATAAAATTCACTCACAAAAAAATATGTAAATGATAATGTTGGAAAACTTGTTATTTCTAGTAGGTGTCTGGACCAGGCAGCCATGCTTATTTCCTATTTGTGATACTGTGCTTGCCTTACCATAGTGATGCCATATTGATTCTAGAGATCGACAGCATGAAGAAATACAAGTTTTTCTTGCCATGGAATCCTCCTTTCCTATTTATGGATCCAGCCTTATAACTGGACTAGTTATTAAACTTGGAAATGAACATGGGTATGTAGATATTTAATCACTTAGGCATAGAGAATCTGCTTCAGATCTCAGTGGTAAATTTCTTCCACCTAAATGAAGGAATTCTGTTCTTAACTCTTGTTCCTAATTGTGGGGTCACACAACTTCTAGCTTCAATTTCTTATTGAAATTTGATAAGGCAAAAGCTAATCAGACTATGACAGTTTGATGATATTTATTGTCTAGGGTTGTATTTCTGTTCAGATTCCAGGAATCCTGTTGGACTCTCTAGCATTGTGAATTAGAGTGAATGAGGGTAATTGTTTTTAGTAGACACGTGGACTGAGAATCACTACACTCAAATCCTTCTCTAGCATCAGAGAATTTTAGCTTTTCCTTCTTAGGTTTAAAGAGGAAGAGAGAATTACGTTGGAAGCCGTTTTTCAGACATTCCTGTATTATAGGATGACAATACTGTTGATCATTTGTAAGAAGCTTTTAAAATTCTTCAGTGATGAGGCCCATTATGGTATAGTAGGAAGAACTTGAATTCCTGAGTTTTTGAATCATGAAAACAGGTTTGAATTACTCTGCTGTCAACTATGAACTATCAGAGACTAAAGCTATTTTCCAGGATTTTTGTGACAATGAAATGAAATAGGTGAAAAAATGTCTGTTACCTAATAAATGGTAATGTTTATTAAGTTTCGGACATTGTCCCAGATTTTAATTTTTTTTCCCCAATGCATGTTTCACCCTCCTCCCCACAATTTTTTACTGGAGTTGTCTGCCCAGCTTTTCCTTATTGTCTTACTCTTCTTCTCATCCTTGCAAAGTATTTTAAAACTTACATTAATTTGGCTACTGACATATTTTATCTGTGTCCTGAAATTTCCTAAAATATGAAGGATTGATGAGAGCTGGAAAAAAAAGCTGTTGAGGAACTGTAAACTTAAAAATAAAAACTCTTGGGGGAGCACTGCTGCTGGGCAGTCTCTAGTATGTGTTTCATTTTGGACTATTTCCCTTTAAGCACCACAAGCTTGACAAAAAATTAATTTTTAATCTCCTCTATAAAGTAGTAGACCACAGAGTTTGTTTAAAGACAATGAGCCCTTTGACAATTTTTTTTTTCAATTTGATCATGTAAATATTTTCAGTGTTTACAGACATCTCTTCTTTTTGTGAGCCCTTTGACAATTTTTTTTTTCAATTTGATCATGTAAATATTTTCAGTGTTTACAGACATCTCTTCTTTTTGTGAGTAACTGGAACTTTCTGTATGTGATAATTTTATCACCAGAACCCCTTCTTCCCAAGATTGATAGTTTTTATCGTAGTTTCATTAAAAAATATTGTATGTAACTATCAGTCATAGTGACTGATAGTTTTTGTTTATTTTTGGTTTTGGTGATCTCCACTTAATAAAAAAGGATTTGTCTCTTTTTAGTGCAAAATGGTATACCGGAAAAAAACTTGCCCTTCTTTCTGTAGTATAGATAGTTAACTATTGAAAGTCTCATTTTTTCCATTAAGTTTCAATTATTTCTGTAACATTTTGCCCATTTCTGCTAATTTGTGAATCATCCTAACAATTGTTCATTGAATAGTTTTATTTAAATGAACTTGTATCACTTTCTTTTAGTTTTGTCCTTAGTTGTCATTATATTCATGAACTAAGTTTGTACATGTTATAAAATAGAAACTGTTTCATCCTAAAGACATCTTGCCCAGTGCACTTGGTCAGGACCACTTAGAAGCAACTTTGGTGGTGATTGGATTGTCTGTACTTCTCAAAAAGTGAACTTCATAATGAGACCTTTGCTTGCTTTATATCATTTAATTCTGTTAAATGTGGGTATGTTAAGAGCAATCATTTATTAGTTGTCTACAGATGTTAATTGTCATTAATAATATTGATAATTGCTGTTTCCCTGCTCTTTAAAAAAAGTCACAAAAGTAAACATTCTGTTTGCAACCACTAAAATAAACAAACCAGGGTTTTAAAAGAAAGGCTAGTATTTTCCTCTCTCAGGTCTCTGCTGCTTTTACTCCTTGATAGCTAGCATTAACCAACACTGAATATTTTTCAGCATCTTTTTCTTTGTTTAAAAACATACATAGTTACCCACACACATGCAGTTTTTTTTTTTTTTTTGGTAACTTGCTTTATTGATTTAAGAGTGTATCATGGTTATCTCTCCAACTGAGTAAATGCATCTCTAATTTTAAAAAGTTAAATAGCATCCCAGAGCATATGATGACACATTTAATCTGTCATTCCTCAACTGATGAATATGTTAGATTGCTTTCTTTTCTCTCTCTGTCTCTGTCTCTGTCTGTCTGTCTGTCTGTCTCTCTCTCTCTCCCCTCTCTCTCAGCCATTATAAATATTAGTCCTCTCTAACTCATTACTAGCAAAGCAAATATTCTAAATAAAATATCCAGACAATATATCATGATCAAGTAGGTTATTCCAGGAAGGCAAGCACAGTTAAATGTTAACATAATTTATTATATTGACAAATTGCAAGATAAAAGCTATGTCATTATCTCTCTCTTTTGGGGCGAGTTGGAGGACCTTGCATACCTTGTGGGCAGTAGTTCACATTTTATACAATTTCTCTTATTCTCAAAGCAAGTAGACAAAAGTGTTCTTCTGGAGTCTTTGGGGGAACTTAGTGGGGTCTGAAACTTGACTTTGACCTTGGCCTCATTACTGGCCTTTGGTTACTGAAGCCTGGTTACCCTCAACAGTATATAAATGTCATTCCATCAGTTGGAGTGGATGATATGGGTGAGCCTGTCGAACTTAGGACTGACACATCTTAAGACTTGTATTTGATATGCACCTTGTTGACCTCTGTGCAGGTGCTAACTGCTTGGAAACATTCACCTGATCTTTTTGAGGTCCTTTTTGTGCTTGTTGGAAAATAAGCATCTTTAGATAATCTGAGTTTCTTGAAGTCATTTCTGGGACTGGTCCTACATGATACCCTTCTTGCATTTGACCATATCTATATTGCCTGCTACAATTCTACAAGTGGTGGAGACTGCAAAAATAAACCCATAATTATCTAAATGGATACAAAAAAAAGCAACTGATAAAATTTTGAGGTAATTTCCTCCGAGTCTATGTGGTATAATTTCTGAATCCTTGCTTAAGTGAAGATGCCTTTCTTATATCTTGATCAGTGAGTGATATCTTGGTTAAAGATAGTATTCTTGGGTCATAACCTTATTTTTCTCCTATAAGTCTTACAGTAGCTTTATGTCACTGTCTTTTGAGTTTCTTGTGCAATAGATAAGTCTGATGCCAGCCATATTCTTTCTCACTAAGCAACTGGTCCTGATCTCCTATACCAGCATTCTTTTCACCCTGTGACCTGAGGTTATCAGGTCTATCTCATTATGCGTTTTATCTCTTATGTATTGAGAAATCCAATACTTACAGTTCCCTCATGTCCTGGACTATAATTCCTGCCTGTACAGTTCTGTATCTCCCCTTTCTGATCCCAGTTTTCCTAATTCATTAGTTAGTAATAAAAATCATTTTGGCTATTTTGAGTTAATATTCCCTGATATAAGTCATGCTTCAAAATATAGTCTTACATATTTTATGTCAGGAAAGTTTTTTGGGGAGTGATTGCTTTTGCTATTCTCTTACTTGGCTTTGGTTTTCTTCAGAGTTCATTATCATCTGTGTATTACTCTTCTTTGTCTTCAGTATTGTTACCTTCTCTCAAATTCTTTTTGTCTCCTTGTTTCTTTCTGAGTTTTAAAGTTTTCCTCTTTTTTACCTTTTGTTTTTCTTAAGGGGTGATCTGTTTTTATTCACTCTTTATGTCCAGAATAATCACTTCCTTTTGAGTTCTTCCCTGCACTAGGTTATCTCATTTTGAGCGGTTCTATTGTTGTTTTATGTCTTTTGTCATTTTTGTCAGGTCCTCAGCTCATCCTGAAATTGCTTGCTACAGTTTTGTGGGCATGTCTTCCACATGCTTTCATTATGTAGGGATGTTATTCTGCTTATCCTTTTTTTTCTGGAATAACTCTGGTATTGGCCTTGATACTTTTATAATAACTTTGTATAGAATTGTCCTTGATACTTATCTTTGACTCATTTTTATTTGAAATTCATTAAAAAATCTTTGAGCAAAATAAATCTTTGGCTAAGGCTCAAAAATGCTTTTCTAACTTCACAGAGCTTTATCTTCTATTGTTTTGATATTGTCTTAAAAGAATATGGTGACCTGCTTTCCGACCTTTCTGGGTCTTATTCCTCCCCCCGCCCCCAATAGTTTTTGTTTAGAGCTTTTCTTCCTGTCATTTCTCTTGTCTGACCCCAATTTGCAGTCATGTGTGATCATGAATTCCTGCCTCTTTGCCTCTGGAGTTCCCTCAGTCATCACAAAATTCCCTTTATCACTAACTTTTTCTCCAAATATAACTGTTCCTAAGCTCTAGCTGAAATTTAGCTCTCTCCTGAGGGCACCGCTTCCCCTGAAAAGTTCTTGGGTGGTGGCTCCTCCGCCTGAAGTAGGTTAAGTGTCCTCTTTGCATGGCTGTTTCTAGACTTTCAGGCTCAACTGCCACTGTCCTCCTGTTCCAGGTGTAATTTCAGTAGCCACACGGATGATGTTCCTTCTGATGTTCAAGCTCCTGACTCCCTGTCCTCCATTGATCTTGTCTTTCTCCTCACTTCTTGCCATATCCTGTGCAGATTGTTTTAAACTCTTAGTGCCTCTGCATTCACTGGGTCACTTTGAAAGACTACAGATGCCAAGAATTCCCTTCCAAAGAGTCTTACTTGGCTAGTCTTAGGTGTGGCTTTGGATGTTATTTTTAACAGCTCTCCATGGTGACTTTAATGTATAACCAGGATGCAGAGTCACTTCCTAAAACTTGTTATTAGACATAACTACAGCTTTCTATACTACCATGTCTGGCATTTTGCTCACCTACTACCACTTCCAATTTTTCTGGCTCTCTTCTAAGTACCTGCAGCCTTAATTCTTGGACCTCACTAGGATTGTTTAACTTGCTACCTTTTCAGAGTTTCTGATGCATCTGTGTTCTCACTTCCTTTTCTAACTAGCAGAATTCTTATAGTCCTATAGTTGTACTTCTGCATATACTCTCCTCCCTGTGACCTCTCTCCCTTGATTGTTCTCGTCTGACAAAATCCAGCCCTGGTTAAAACCAGTTTTACCTATTTAATATCTATACACATGTAGCTGAGTCTAGTTGGAGCGGAACAACTATGTTGACTTAAAATTCTTGGCTAGGATCCAGGAACTTCAAACTTACTGTTTCATGCTGCCGAGCTGTCCCGTATTACATCAGTTCTTCCATACTCCCATTGGCTTAGACGATTGTATCTTTCTCTAGCACTCAGCATTTCCCTCTCCATCTCTCAGTTGGTGACCTTGCTTTCTCTTTTACCAAGAAAATAGAAACAATCTTCCTACCACCTGCATCTTTACCAGTATTACTGTGTTAACTGTTGTTTCCTCTGTTGAAGGCCATTCTCACCATTTGTCCTTTGGAGCCACGCCTTCTAGCATTCTCAAGGACATTCTACCTGCAGTTCTTTCCTGTGTCTCATTTTCTGGATCACTGTCAGCAACATGCAAACATATTGTAATTTCTTTCATCTGAAAGAAACCCTCTCTTGACCTTCACCTCTTTTCTTTTCCCAGACTCTGCAAAACTTACCTGTGCTCACTACCCATCTCTCCCTGGTTTGCAGCTTTACTGAGGTATAATTTACACATCACAAAATTCACTCATTATAACAACACATGTCGGTTATTACAGCTAAATTTCTAGAGTTGTGCAGTGGTCACAATTCAGTACTACGGTATTTTCATCATCCCCTCCCCATGTACGTTCACTTTACATTCCCAGTCTCCAGCCCTAGGCTACCACTGATCTGTTTCTTTAAACTGACCTTAGGACATTCATGTGAATGGAATCTCACAATATATAGTTTTGTTTTATAATATGCAGTCCTTGCTTCTGTCTTCCTTCTCTTAGCATAATGTTTTACAGACTAATTCTTATTGAACATGTGTCAGTATTTCATTGTTTTTTGTTGAATATTTCATTGTATGGCAGCATCATGCTTTGCTTACTCATCCGCCAAATAATGGACATTTTGGATTATTTATAGTCTTTGGCTTTTATGAATAATGCTGCTACAAACATTCATGCATAAGCCTGGGTGTTGGATTTTATATCTTAATTCTCGTGGGTAGATTCCTTAGCAGAATTGCTGGATTTGTAATCCACTTCGAGTTAATTTTTGTATGGTGTGAGGGTGAGGATCTAAGTTTATTTTTCTACATATGGATATACAGTTGCCCCAATACAATTTGTTGAAAAGATTATCCTTTCTTGTTTTGAATTGGTTCAGCACAATAAAAACCCTGTAGCTAGGGTATGAGGAGGGGTTATCAACCATATAGGACTCCCTGGTAATCTGGGACTTTCTGTTAAATCCCCAGATAGTTCATTAGTTTTCTGCTTGTCCAAACAGTGCTCTAACCTCATAGTGGTGGAGATGCTGGTCTTCCCTGTTTGCTGCCACTGAGATGGCTCCTTTTACTGGCAATGCTACAAATTGTGCTGCTGGTTTTCATAGCCTGCCCCACCAAGGTTGAACTCTGGCTTTTTGGATGCAGGATTGTGGAAAATGAGAGCAACCCCAGGCAAAATTTCACAGACTTGATTGTTCTGACCCAGAGTTAAATAAGTGAACTTTTAGCTTGTTTTATGTATTTAGTTGAATTCCAGAACTGTCAGATCTTTATTTTCTTGAACCCATCTCAGCTGGATTTCCTCTCCCACCATTTCAAGGAAACTGCTCCTGTGGTCATCACTGACTTGCACGTGCTCAAGCTAACTGTCACATCTTAGTCTTTGTCTTACTTGACCTATTAGTGCCATTTCATTAAACGAATTACTCTCTCTTCCTTGAAACCTTTTGCCCTAACTCACTGATCTCTTACAGTTGTACTATGTCGTGGGATGCTCGACTTTAGTGAATTTCTTCCATTGAGTCTTCATCTTCACAGCCATAAAACTTATAGTACCCCCTTGGAATTTCCTCTCCTGAGAACATCACTTCCCCATCTGCACTTTTCTCTTCTTATAACCCTCATACCACTGGACCTGGAGATAGAATAGATATCCTGGTTATTACCCTTTTCAGCATTCAAATCATTCCTCTTCTCACTTTCTTAAAATCCTCTAGCTTTGAATTTCATGTAATCACATGTCACTTACTACAGCCCCTTATTATTGCCATTGACTGTATCTTCTGGTTCATTCCCTACAATGACTAATGATGCTTACTCTACCTGGAGTTAGACCAGTGGCCCAGTCCTACACAAGACTATTCTCACCTCAAACACCATGTGAAATCTTAGGGGTTCTTACCACCTTCTCTTCTGAACAAGTGGCTACAAATTCTTGATTCTTACTACTTCCTCATGTTCAGTTATTCACTAGAACAGCACATAGAACTCAGGAAAGGCCTACACTTAGGATTATAGTTTAATTGGAGCAAGAGCAAAGCTAGTCAAAAGAAGGGACTCAGACTTTAGTATCTTCACTCTCTAGAATCTGGAGCCAGCTTGTACCTGGCACATCAGTGCACAGCAGTACACCCAGAGCATTGCCACCTAAGGAAGTGCACTGAACCCCCATTGTCAGGATTTTTACTGTGGTTTCATATGTAGGCAGCATTGATTGAATCCAAGTCAGTCTCTAGCCCCTTTCCCTGATATCACATTTAAAGCCCAAACCCTCTAATCCCATGTTTGTTTTTGTTTTTTTGGTTGGTTGTTTTTTTTGGGGGTGTAGTCAGACCCCATTCTGAATCATTTAGTTAGCACAGACTATTTAAGGGCCCATTTAAAGTCATTTCATTAGCATAAACAGTCAGCCTCACCTTAAATAACAAAGACATGTGGACACTCCTGTCACTCAGGACATTCCCAAGATTTTAGAGACTGCCTTCAAGGAAATGGAAACAAAAACCAGGCAAATTCTTTATTACACAGGATTACCCTTCTTACTTAAAACTTTTTTAAACTCTCCCCCATACTATTATTTTATTTCATTCTTAGTAATTTCTATTTTATACTTATTTTTCAACATACAGACCTTTCAGTTCTTTGAATCTTCAGTGATCCGGTCTTCCATTTTACTAAAAACATTACTAAGACTATACCTAGGTCTTGATTAAAATTGGACCATTCCATGATTTCAGTTTCATGCATCTCACTTTCTCACCACCACTTACTATCTTTCCATCTTCTTCCCTCTAGTACCTTGACTCCAGAGATCCTTTTGCCCACTAATTCTGCCACCATTTCACTCTCTCCCATCTTGATATCCTCTTCTCACTCCCTTTTTTACTCAACTTAAGCCAGTCATAATCATCATTCCCCCTTGCACATACCTTCGATACCATTTCCTCTTTCTTGATTCATTGTTCTTGTTGTGCCAAAACCACACTCCTGGTTAAATCCAACCTTCTACTTGTTCCTTACCTGCCCCCATGAAACTGAATGAAAAATACACAACTTTACTGATTGGAGTAATTTTATACTCATGACCACAAGCCTCACATGGAACTCTCATGCTTCCAGGTAGTTATGCTCTGTATCCTTAGTCTCCGAGGGGGGAGAATGGACAATTGATTATTTTCACATGGATTATTTTTTCTTTTCTTCTCCCTCTTCTAATATTTCTTTCCATCCTTTTTTCTCAACATTTTACTTTTCTCTCTACTTGATAGGAAAAGCTGGAAGAGAATTTCTGTAGAATCCCATTGTCACATCTGCTACCTATCAGCATTTTCATCCACATATTGTGACTAATACCACAGAACTGTGCATGCTTCTCTCTAAAGACATTTCTTCTACTTCACATGCTAGGTCACGTCCACTCTTACCTCCTCAAGAATACTGCTTCAGCACTTCTTTCCTCTTTCAATTTTTTTCTTTAACTGATTCATTCCCATCAGCATTCAAACATGTTATTTCTCTCAAGTTTAAAAAAATTTCTTTGATCTCACGATCTCTTCCGACTACCACCTAATTTCTCTGTTCTGTTTTGTAGCCAACTTTTGAAGTGTTTTTTTTTTTAATGCTCTCTCCAACTTTTCTCCTATTATTCTTCTTTCAACTTTTCATTTTCAAATGAAAACACAAGAAAATTAGAATGGTGCCAAAAAATTTTTCTTCTTACAGATTAACCAGCTGTTCACATGTGCACTATTGTTCTGTCTGCAGGTTTTTTCCCCCTTCTAAATAATTTTAGGTTGTAGTCATCCTATACTCACATCTGAACACTACTGTACCTGTTTCCTGAGAACAAGGACATCCTCATACAATTATCAAAACCAGAGAATGTAACAGTGATATAACTCTTATCTAATCCAGTCTCTTTACCCTCCCTTACAACATTTCCCTTCCAGTCTAGGATTCATTCCAGTGTCGGGCACTGTTTTGTTATGGATCTAGTCCTCAGCCTCTCTCGTATTTTCTTGGTGTTGACACTTCTGGAGAGTACAGCCTGCTATTTCATTTACTGTATGTATCTCAATTTGCTTTATAGGTTTCCCTAGGAGATACATATTTTGGGACAGGAATACTACATAAGTGATGTGTGTCTCTCTCAGTAATTCTGATTTGACCCACTCTGAGTAATTTCATTTTGGTTAGATGGTTCAGGTAGTTTCTACTAGGTTTCTCCAAAATAAAGATTCTATTTTCTTTTCATAGTATGTAAGTAATTTGTTGGAAGATATTTTGAAAATATGTAAATCTCTTGTTTCTCATCAAATTTTTTTCCCACCAGATTTAGCATCATTAGTACATCTCGCTGGAATTAATTATTACAAGGCTAGTGGCAAATGATGATTCTTTAAGGACTCAGGCATTTTGCCTATATTTGCTAATGGATATTCTACCGTGAAAGAGCCAGGAAGCCTTCTTGCCTCTACTTCTTCCTTAACAGTATAAACTCACGAGTTCATGCTTTGTTTAGTGGGTTCTGATCTATTTCTAGCATTTATTTCGATGCTAAAATCATTCTGGGTTTGCACAGTAGGAGCAACTTCAGGCTGGCTCCTCGTTACACGTTCTCGTTGTAATTTTGAATACTTCCTTCCTTTTTGGAACAACACAGTATTGTCAGCTCATATTTTGCTTTTCTTCCCTGGCAGTGGTGCCAGACATTTCTCCATGGAACCTTTTTTTTTTTTTTTTAAATTAAGGTATTACTCATAAGAAATCAAAAGCAAGTATGCTAATTTTCAGTTTAGTGTTTTTTTATAATTGTATATACCAATGTAATAATCATCACAAGGAAGATGTAGAATATTTCTGTCATATTAAAAAGTTTACTCCTGATTCTTCCTATCCAGTTCTTTTCTCCCAACAACCAAGAGATAACCCTTTTTTAAACTTCTACCATAGATTAGTGTTGCCTGTTGTACTTTGTGTACTTGGAGTCATATATTAGTGTGTTTTGCTTTTGTTTCTGCATGCATCTAAGTCCAGTGGTGAGAAAGATAATACTTCAGATACAAAGGGCAAATGTTTAATATAAGGGATTATTGTTGTAACAGGGAAATGGAGTGATGAGGAATCGGCTAGTAAAAAGAATACAGGAAAAGCAGATATATGGAGAAACCACACTTTTAAATTGAGATAGTGTCCACAGAAGAGTGCCCGCCAGTCCCCAGATGACATCCAGACTTTGTTAGAAAGAGCATGGCCATGACTCACGGAATGAAGAAAAATCAGTGTGATGCCGCCGGGCAGGGCTTCCTGCTCCACAGCACATGATGGAAATCTGCCCTGCCAAAGAAAGTCCTAAAAGGAAAGTGTTGCCAAAATTACGCCACTATAAAACCACCCAAGGGAGGGCGCTGGGCACTGGGTATTCCTGGCCACCACACAGCCCAGGAGAGGACACTGGAGAAGCTGCAACCGCATGGGACTTGGATCCTGGAGAAGCTGGCGGTGCCACAGGAGAAGCCTTGTGTGTTGTAGGAGCCTGCTGATCCAAGCACACTGGAATCCAGAAACAAAACTTTACTACAAAGTCTCTTCAGTGAGTGCTGTTGGAGCGTAGCTTTGTGCCAACCAGCAAAGGAAAAATTACAGAGCTCAGATCCATTTTCATGGAGCAGACAAAAACGAATGAGTTTGGAGCTGAGAGGGAAAAAGTTGATTACTGCAGGTCACATTTTTTTCTTTACTTCCTAATTTTTGATCATATGCTAGACATTTCATATAAAAGAATCATAGAGACCAAGGTAAATACTGTTTACCTCTAGAGAAGGTGCTGCTACTAATGGTCTAGTAACTAGAGAGGGAGACTGAATCGAGTGGATTCTCCCTGACCCGTGACTGGGCTCAGTTTATATCAGTTCCATTGGCTTTATATGTTGGAGGATGGTACCAGGACTTTTTTGTCCAGAGGGCTTGATACTGAGCTTGGCAAGATTTTAGAGATCTCCTGTGAGCTTTGAACTGAGCCTCCAGCTTTCTAAAATGAGGAAGATGTCTCTTTGCTTAACAGCCTGGCTGCCAAAATGTTGGTTGACTCTTCTTGTGTTTATTCTACTAAAAAATTAGCACGTACATATGTATATTCTTATTTCCACTTTCTTACAGAAAAGGTAGCATACTTTAATCTTGAATATTCTTTTGCCTTTTTTTTTTTTTTTTAACTTAATTGCACAACTCCTTTAGCTATCTCTTTCCTTTGTTACAGTTGCATGTCCTCCACAGTGTATCTGTGCCATGGTTTGTTTAGTCAGTCTCCTATGTTTGGACATTTACATGTCTCAATAAAAATAATACTGGGTGAGTACTCTTTGTATCATTCGAGTACATTCTCTCTCGCACCTCTTCCAAGCAGCATTTTGCCCTCACCTGTGAAACTGCTCTCATCAAGGGTGTCTTGTTGCTAAGAATAGTCCGTTCTAAGTCCTCCTCTCATACGAACTTACTCTCATGGTAATCTCTTTCAGTCTTGTGTCTTCAGAGTTTTTTTCACTCACTTTTTCTATATTTACTGTCTGTATGTTGATAACTCCCAGATGTATGTATCCAATCCAGATTTCTTTCCCAAATTCCAGACTTACATATCCAGCTGCTCACTTGATGTTTCTGCTTGGATGTCTAGCAGACATCTTAAACACAATTGCCCAAAATCCAACCTCTCACTGTCCCTCCCCAACCCAGCCTGTGCTGTCTTCCCTATCTTGCTATGGCAGCACCATCCTTTCACTTGTTCAGACCGTTGGAGTCATCTTTGTTTTCTCCCTTCACTCGCCACATCCAACCTGTCAGGTTTATTGGCTGTACTTCTAAAACATACCTAGAACCAGAGCAATATTGACCATCTCCACCCAGGTCTGAGTCACCAGTACCACTTACCTGGATTATTCTAGCTGTCTGCTAACTAGTTAGCTCCTATGGTTTCTTTCCAACATAGCAACCAGAGTGTGCTTTTTAAAATATGTCAGATCATGTCTTTACTTTCTCAATCTCTGTCTTATGAGTTCCCGTCTGTAGGGTAAAGGTTGATCAGGTATTTCCACCCTCCCACCACTGATGATGGACACCTGCGGTGCTGCGAGCATTTCAGGGTGGGCATGCGCAAGTGGGTGCACCTGAGTTGGGACACGGGCATAAATGGGCGGTGTCATGAGGACCCCAGAACTGTGAGGATGGACTGACCGACAGAACCGAGAGAACCAACAGGCCTGACAGCAGCAGCAGCAACGGCAGAGAGAAGCAGCCGAGAGAGTGAGACACACTGGGGCCTCCCAGCCCCCCGGCACCTCTACCTGCCATGTACCTGGCCACCTCTACTAAATAAATAATAAAAGCCACCGAGGGCTCCAAGACTCTCCTTCCTTGACCCGTCTGCCCAGAACCATCCCGAACCTTGCTCCAATGCCACCACCTTCCTGCCACTACACCGTCTTAGAATAAAAGCTAAAGTCCTTACAGGAGTGCATAAGGTCTGGTCGTTGTGACTCTGGTCATTTCCCTGATCTCATCTGCTTCCCTAACCTGTCCTCTTTCCTGAACCACTGTGCTCAAGCACGAGGGATATGTCTTTTGCATTTTCTGTTTCTTCTGCCTGGACTTTTTCTCCAGTTGTCTATCTAGTCTAATTCATCATCTTCAGGTTTTTACTTATCCTGTTTACAATGGCAACCTGCTAATCTCCCTTTCTCCTAACCCCCAGTGTTACTGTCCCCCATCCTGCTTTTTTGTTTTTAGGGTTTATCACTTTCTGACATATTCTACTTATTTATTTGTATACATTTTTTTGTTTTTAGGGTTTATCACTCTCTGACATATTCTACTTATTTATTTGTATACATTTCTATATATCTCTCAGCTCATTAAATATTTACTTAGGTAAACATGTATTTAAATCTTAAGGTCACTAAAGGCAGAAAAGACTGACTCGTTCCTTGCTGTATTTTCAGTACCTAGAATATTGTTTATTTGCAAGCACTTTGTAAATTACCAATAATTACTCATCAAATGAATGATTAATCCTTTCTGGAACTCAGAGCTCTTCAAATCTTAAGGCTTACATCCCTGTTCCTTTTTTCAGATTAGCAAAGTAGTTGTTGAATTTTAACATGCCTGTAACCAGAAGGAAAACCTATAACTTGCTATATAAAAAAGTACATTTGAACAATCATTTTTAATGTTATGAATGCAAGTGAAGATTATCAGAAAAACTGGTGAAAAATAGGATTTTTTTTTAAAGATTTATTTATGTATGCATATAAGAGCTGGGTTACAGGCCAGAGGTGCAGGAGGTGAGAGGATTCACCAGACAGAGTGGGCAGCAGAATAGGCAGATGGACTGAAACACACTGCCGAGGGCAGCAGCAGGCGAGGCAGGAGAGGTCTGCTACGCCATGTGGGTCCCCTCCCTGGCCGGCAACAGGGATCGAACTTGTGCTGCAGTGGCTGCGGTTTGCTTCATAGTGTGTTGCTTAACTCACTGCGCCACCAGGGAGGCCCAAAAAATAGGATTTTAATAGAGCTTGCAGGATTCATAAGGAGATGGAACAGGACGAGATGTAGATAATTTTTAGAGGGAAAGATTAACGATGATGTTTGTGTTGTTAGCAAGAAGGGGTCTGGCAAGAGTGTAACTGATTTAAAGTTGTAAGTGGGTTAACTTAAATTTTGTCTTTAAAGCTCACATCTCCTTTTTTTATTTTTTTAAACTTTTTAAAAAGATTTATTTATGTATACAAGAACTGGGGTACAGGCCAGAGTTGTGGGGGGTGAGAGGATTCACCAGAGACAGAGCTGGGAACAGAACAGGCAGATCAACAGAAATACACTGCCAAGGGCGAGGCAGGAGAGGTCTGCCGCGCCATGTGGGTCCCCTCCCTGGCTGGCAGCAGGGATCGAACTTGTGCTGCAGTGACTGTGGTCTGCTTCATAGTGCGTTGCTTAACCCATTGCACCACCAGGGAGGCCCCTCACTTCTCTTTTTTATCCTTGATTTTATTTTCTGATTGTCTTGATCTCTCCTCCCCCTTTCTCTGCCCCTACCCTGGTGACTGTGTTACCTATCTATCCTGACTGCATGCTTTGCTTCCTGTTACACTCTGATAGTCTTCTATTATTTTGAGGTAGGAAATTATCTTCGGTAGTATTCTCTTTTAGCTATCATTTGTGAGTTATTATTTTAGGGTAAAATATCTATTATAAAAAACACTAAACTTTTTTTAGTTTTTATGTGTCATTAACTCTTCCTTTAAAATTTTACTTGATCTAAAATAGAAAACTTAGTTCTAGGTGTGCTTATTTTCCCATTTGTCCCTCTTATTTTCCATCTAATTTCTAATGACTATCTGGCATTCATGTAGTTCATTCCATAGCATTTAGGGTTTGCATACTGTGGTGTGGGTATGCAGTACATTTTAGTGAATGGACTTTTAAGCTGCAATAATAGAATTTTCACCCAATTTCAGTTTTTCTTCTTCCTATTTCACCAAGGACACCTTTCTTGATTAAAGCTATTCATTCTTTGATCCTCTACTGATAGAATTTTCTTAATGAATACATTATAATATCCCATTTTTAATAACTGAGTTGTGTGTACATTAGTTGACATCCTACTGTTTCATCGCTTTACTGATGAATAATTTAGCACTACTTTACTGATGAATAATTTAACACATTCTGTTAAATGAGAATTTTTGTGGAATAGTTGCGTTTACTGAACTTCTGGGTATTGGATTCTTTTCCAAGTGCTTTTATGTACTGTTAGGATTGTGTTCAGCTGCATGTAATGGAAACTCAGTTGAAAAGGGTATAGACCCAGGGTTTATGGAAGTCCCATAATTCCACCTGGAACACAGGTTTCACCTGTGATTTTTACGTGCTACTCTTGATGGAGAAGTGGGGAGGTTTTGACCTAAGGATTGCAAGATAACTATTTCCTTCCCAGACATCTTAGCATTTCATCAGCAAGACAGTGCATTTCCTTCAGTGCTTGCTTATAAACCTATGCCTCCATCTCAACTGAATATCGTTGGGTCACATGGCCACCACAGGATGCAAGGGAGTCAGGGAAAGTTGATACTTCAGGCCCTTCACCATCTTACGCAAAATTGGTGTCTGTTAATGAGAAAGAGAGTGAGAGTTTGGGGCATGCAACTTAAGCAGGTGGTAGTGGTATGAATGATATATCTCTCTTCCTTAGTACAGCCTTGCAGGTTGGGGTGGCGTATTTATTGCAGAGCAGAAACTGGGTGTTAAGGAGACTTAAGTAACTTGTATAGACTTAAGTAACTTGGGACAAATAGCTGAGAAAACAGATTACTTTGTTCTCAGAATGGATCTACTTTCCTGTTCTAATTACTTGTTTGTAGGTTTCTTTGGCACTTAGGCTTTGCTCAAACTGCAATGAGATTTTTCTGATTGAATGTAGAGAATGGCAGTAGTATTCACATATAGGGATGATTTTATAAATTTAATGCAGTTTATGTGAAATGAGATCATGGACTAGGGCATAGTAACAATTGCTTTGAGTTATAGCTCAAAATAGGAATATCAGGACTTTGGAGGGATAAAAGGAAAGGAAATTTAAAAACTGGTATACAATTAAGGTGATGTAATTAGGGCAAAAGTAAGATGATTTTTCTTGAGTAGGGTACAGCTTCAGCTCTCAGGTACAGTGCTGAAGTTTATTTCAGAAGACAAAACATCGCTTCAGTTCTGCAGCCTGCCTGGGCGCTGAGCATGGACACAGAGGAGGCAAGGTTAACTCTGCTTTCCTTCAGGTTGGAGAGAGGGAGGCATGGCTTTTGTGGAAACTTTCACTTGAACTTTATCTCAGGGAAGTTATGGAAAATTATTTTAGTCATGCAAAAGTCTTCTTCTACAAAGGTAACATTTTGGAAAGAGACATGTTATATCCACCAAGTAAGGGGTTTACGAAAGTGATAATTGGAAGATAGGGGAAAAGTTGATGATGGTTTTTATTCCCAACTATATTTGCTTAGTAGGTGCCAGACTGTGTTAAGTGCTCTTTTGCCTTCGGGTCCCTTGATTTTGACAACAAATGAGTGGAAAAGTACTTTTATATAATTAACCCAATTCACAGATGAGAAAATTGAGATTTTGAAAGGCTAGTTTGCTCACTAAGCTAAGTGCAGTGGAGAATGTTTCCAGAACCCCAACTCTTATCATTACATCGATATAATTAACTCCCTTATTTGTTTGGTATGCAAAGAGAATCAGACCTCATGGTGATGATGATTCAAGACAGATATTGCGAAGCTTGACGGTTCTCATTTGGTGAAAATTGTGGGGTAATTAAACAATCTGTCTTGCATCTTCTCCTGAGCCATCTTCTTATTAATCCAGGCCTTCCTTCTGGTATCTGCTGCTTCCTATGTCTGTCAGATTCAGTAACCAGAAGCTGATCTTGGCATTCTATTTAAATGTTCAAAGCAGACAGCTGGGAATAGGGTAGAAATCAAGTAAAGGTGGTATGTAGAATTTTTGAAATACTGGAGATAGTTCTTATTTTGAGGATTAATGAACTTGACTGTGTTCCTGTTTCATGATGAGATCTCGGGAAAACTGGCCTTATAAGACCACAGGTGTCCTGATAAGAGTAGATTCTTACTGCAACCAGTCATCGTTGTACTTTTGGCATTTACTATTTTGGTCAAGAAAACTTAGTGCCCCATGAATAACTTATTTTGAGCTCCTTAATGAAAATGTAGTTGTTCTACTAACTGCTTACTAAAATTAAGAGTTTATTGGCCCGTCTCTAGGCTTTATGTTATTGCAGTGTCTAACACTATCTACTCAATTACTTTCTAAGAATGTTCATTGGAAAACAGGAAATTTTGCCCCATCCTCAATACCGTAAGGATTGAGATTGAATATTTTCTTTTTCTTGTACTTTGGTGGATTTAGGTTATATGTTTTAGACAGATAAGTTATATAAATTATTATATTTATATAGTTGGTTCTCCTATACTGCTTGTTTTGGAAATGTGCATTTGTTCTAATGTGTGTTACTCTCTGTCAGGGAGTAATTTGAGCATTAGCGAGAGTTGCATATGTATAGGTGCAGTTTCCTCTGTGAGAAACACCAGGTGAATGTAGAAAATTGACACACCCAGTTACACACCTCAGCCATCACCAGTGGCTTTAATGTGCTTCCTGTGCTGTGAGTTAACACCTGTACATATACACGTTCCAGCTTTGTACGTGGCGTTTGATAGCCCTCCTTCCCCTACGTCACAAGCTGGAGCCCTTCTGACCCTTACTGTGGCATTTATTTCTTAGCCATTTAATATGCGTAAAATGGTGCTACGTTTTTAAGATTCCTACCGCTTTTTTTGTTAATGTGCTGTTAGTGTAGTTTTGAATGTTCTGTGCCTAATCCCACTTTCCCTCCCCCCAGCCCTTCTGGTTTTAATAGCATGAATTTGCTATCAGTTTTCCTGGTTCTTCTATTCACAGAATGACTTTGATCATTTAGGTTTTAATTATTTTGTACTTATACTTTAATGCATCTAGGTTTTATTTTTGTGTGTGGGTAAAGGCAGGGGTCCATCTGTTGTCCCCTCCTCTTTTATCTTTAGTGGCCCCTTGACCCAGCATATCCTGAATCCTCTTCCTCCCCTCTGTCTAGATTTGACATTTTACCTTTATCCTGGACTCTCTCTGTACCCATATAAATAACTTACTGTTATAATTATTAGCGCTTTACATCAATTGAAGCTTTATCTGTGGGCCTATTGGAATGAAGATATTTGTGTAGATGGATTTTTATTTATGTCCTACTAGTGCGTTGATACTAAGAATATTTGTTTTAACCACTAAAAATTGTAGCAGTTAAAGCAGGATGATTTTATTTTCATTCACATGAAATGTGAACATAAAGCTGGGTAGATATGCCTGTATACTTTTTCAAACTGCCTTGGCATTTTGGGAATACTTCTTTCACTGAATTTTGCATTATGTGAAGCCGTTAGTCCCCTTAGGGTCTATGTTTCTTGAGGGTAGATCAGTGTTGCTTTCCTTTGTAACTAGCACGATGCTGGTGCGAAGCAGGTACTTTAATGTTTGTTCATGTGAACCTGTTAGTAGTCTCCCTCTTGTCTGCTCCCAGTCAGCTTTATATTTGTGTGTGTGTGTGCTTCCCAGCAGTTTGTATCCCGAGTTGTACTTGGGTGGACGTTAACTCTCTACCAGACTCCTTTTAGTCAATAACTGTTATTAACTCTTTAAAAATTTCCTCCAGTACATGCTTCAGGCCTTATACTTCGTTTGTTCCTAATAAACATTGAAAAAGTAAAAGATCAAAAGACAACTTACTTTTAAAATTTATTGGCCAATGCTAGAAGAAGATTCGAGGTGTCCTTGCCATCTGTATTGCATGTGTTTTAGAAATAAGGTAGCATTCCTAAACCTAAGAATATAATTTGTGAGGAATTTTAGGTAATATGTTCCTAAAATAAAGTTTTGCTGTGCATGTATGAAGTTTTGGTGTTTCTCACGTTATTTATAAAACTTCTTAGTGCCTGGACTCAGTCCTTTAAAATAGCAGTGTAATTCTAACTTCATAGGCATACTGGACTGGCTCATTATATGGTTAGAGGAAACCAAGGGAAAGTGAGTGCTGCAGGAAGTGGTGGTGGTAGTTCTGTAAATACTCCTCTTT
The DNA here is from genome assembly GCA_019455555.1 of Galemys pyrenaicus. Classification (NCBI taxonomy): domain Eukaryota; kingdom Metazoa; phylum Chordata; class Mammalia; order Eulipotyphla; family Talpidae; genus Galemys; species Galemys pyrenaicus. The sequence continues at coordinate 3,129,564 of JAGFMF010012271.1, forward strand.
TCACTTGACCTTTTTCTGAACTGGTGACAAAACAGTTCTACAATGTAACTTTATTTTACTAAAAAATGGGCATATTATAAAAAGTATATGTTTTCAAACTTCTCATTTTTGGCCTTTGGGGGTGTGTGTGTGTGCCATAGGCATACATCAAGACATTGGAGGTTGTTGGGGTAGCTCTTTGAGAAATCTGTCAAATTGAAAGGCAAAGATTTTTCTAGAATGTTTTCTCATCCTTTGTACTGACTGAGATCTGTTTGCTTTGTAGGAACTCACAGAAAATTTATAGAGTGAATGAATAATTAAAAATGTATACTGATATCAATAATGAATAAATACTTTGGGGGGGTGATGAAACTGTTTTGGAAGTTGACAGAAATGGTGAGGTATGATATGCCACATTGAATTTCATTTATTATTAATTTTTTAAAAAATTATAAAAGTAGAATATATTTAATAAAAATTGCACCTTTATCTTTCTTCAATACTGCTATCACCTCCTGTGGGAACTGCTGTAACATTTTGTGTGTATTCTCTCATGGCTACATTCCTCAGGCTAAATAATATATCTCACACAGGCTCATAAACTCGTAGTTTTTAAAAATTATGAGACTACACTGTACATATTGTTCTGTGACTTGCTTTTTTTCAGTGAAGGATAAAACTTAGAGTATTTTTTTAAATCAGAATAGAATAGAATGTACGGCATACTATTTAAACAATGCATTATGTTCCATGGTTTGTGGTATATCATATGTCAAAAATTTATTCATTTCCTTATTAATGGTTTCTTCTTCCTTACTTTATTCCTCCTGTTTTGAAGAAACAATAAACTTTTGTTTTTTATAGAATTACCATATGATCTAGCAATTCCACTCCTAGGTATCCAGAGAATGCAAAAACACTTGAAGGGATCTGTGCACTCTGGTGTTCTTGCCACACTATTTACAATAACAAAATATGGGGAAAACATAAGTATCCAAGGACAGATGAGTGGATAAAGAAGAGATATTGATACACAGTGGACTACTACTCAACAATTAAAAAAAGATGAAATCTTTCCACTTGGAACAATATGAACGGAACTGGCCAGGATTATGCTAAGCAAACAGCCAGAAGAAGAAAGACAAATATGTGGAATATAGAGACTATAGTGAGACAAAACAAAGGAACAGACAAAAATAAGCCAAAACAAACCCTAAAACTGGCTGTGGATTTGAAGCCACCAGATGGGGGCAGGTGAGGTGGGGGAGCAAAGTGGGAAGCAGGCTCGGTGGACTTTATGGGGGAAGGGGGTTGGTGCTTTGGTGGTGGGAGTGGGGTGGTAACATAATTGAAGCGGTGTCAGCATACACCCCCTACAACATACATGGTGTTGTAAACCAGTGTTAATTAACTTCAGTAGAGTAAGTAATTTTAACATTGTGTCCTTGACTTGCTTCCCTAGCCCTGACCTGTCCTGCAGTACTGATCCTGGGCTCTTGTTCTTGCCCTGGATCTATCACAGGCAAGTCCTCCTCTGAGTCTTCTGCAATAGTCTGTGGAAGGGAACCCCTTGCTCCATGTGTGGTGTGCAAGGGTCTCGCTTTTCTGAGAGGCGACTAAGGACTTCAGGCTAAGACTTTTGAGCGTCCCCTCCCTCTCCTGTGATGGCACATTCCCCCACTGTGGGATGGTGATATGTGTTGAGAAACACGTTCAGTCATTGAGGCTCTTTCTCTTCCCACGTGGAGCACTGCTGGCTAATATGTTTATTGATGTCCCTTGGCAAGCTGGGATGGCTCCCTTCCCTTCTTGCTGGTTCTGGCCCTGGTTTGGTTGTATTGTGTATGCTGGCACATTTCCCTTGCATGGTTGGACAGCCCTTCTGAGATAGTGTACAACTATTTCCAGTACCCATTTACTGGAGCACTGAGGTACTGAGTATGATAGCCCATCAGTGATCATTTCTGCCATTCTTGGAATTATTACCTTTGAGTCTCTCCCCTTAGAAGGGCTCCCTGTTCACCTTCTCTGCTTGAATGCTGTAAGATGCTACAAATCTTCCTACTTATTCCGATGCTCCACTCTCATTTGGAACCAGTGGCTAAAATTTAAAGGTTATGTAAGTCAAGACAGCTCCAGGTACCTATATAGAACTCAGGTGACCCCACTTCCGTTCGGTATTGCTTAGTGGTTTAGGGGCAGTGCTTTGTTATGCTATGCCAATAATGACTACTGAGGTAATAGTTGAAGGGTTACTGCTGCTGCTCTGTGCTATTCATCTATATTTAGATTAGCCTATGTCTGTAATTAGATTATCTCGTTTATCAGGGCATCTCTATACATACTCCTTACATTTTTGGATTATAATTTACCTCAGTGTTCAAACTCAGACTTATTAATGGCATATTTGTCATCTTGTTAGGTGGTTTCTGAATAGGTTTTTCCCATCTCTTTATTTTCTCTGGATCATCTGCTTCTTCAGCTGAGTCATGTTTGAATTGACTCTCACGCAAGTCATGCTTTTAGCTCCGCCTCCCATGGAGGATGCTTACTGCTTGTCTCCTCAGCTCATGTCCTTTGGTGAATAGCCTCAGTTTTAGTGTGGGAGCCAGTCCTCAATGCTCCTTTCCCTTGTCCTGGATGACATACAGGGCATCACATTTCTTTAGATCAGTGGTGCTCACATGACCCAAATCATCAAATCAGAGTGATACTCCGGACAGATTTGCTCTCTTCTGCTGGACTGAGTGCACGGATAAGAATTATAAGAATTAGACGGTTTTGTTTATTTGTTTGTTTGGAGGGGGTTTATAACATAAAGGCTGAGGATAGGTCCAGGGTAAATGGAGCAAAGACAAGGTTGTATACTGGTGGTATCACTGACCTCAGTGGCAGGCAGGGGTCAACTTTACCTTTGGATTATTCTCCAAAATGGGCAATCTTTGCTATTTTGCTTTAGTAAGGATTGTTTCCTTTTTACAGAAAGTCTTAACAGGATTACCTTAAAGAAGTGCATTCTTATTCTAGATAGTTATGTCTCCATTAAATGTTTGGATGCTAATAAAGATGCTAAAATTTGTTATCACACCAGTTTTTAAAATAAACTTAGAATGTTCCCTTAAATTATTGACCTGTGATAGAGCAATCTTTTGAAAATATACTCTTAAATTCCCAAGAGTTCTGAAACTGTAACTACTGTTCTGTTTTACACAGACTATTTCCACTCATGGACGTAAGAGTGGGAATGCATTATTCCTGCTCAATAGCTGCTTTTTAAATTTTCTTTCTCCCCTTTCTATTTTAGAAAATTACTGAGATCTAAACTGTGTACTGCTGCCCTTTGGAAGCTGCTAGCTAAGACATGTAGGTGGTATTCCCACACCACCTGAATTTGCACAGCTCCTGCTTGTATAACATTAGCATACAGAGCACGTATCTTGGCCAGTTTGCACCTCATTCAGTAACCAACAAGGTGGGCTAATACCTGAAGTTGGCCTGATGAGGGGTATTTCCAGCACCATGAAGCAATTAACTACTTCTGACATGGTTTACCTGGAGGTGGTGGTAGATTTTGTATGCAGAGCTGTAAGACTGCTCACCTACCTGCCCATCTCTGATACCAGTAACAAGCCCAGGTTGTTACCTGGGCTTTTGACTGACTATAAATCAAGACTTCATGCTAGGATAATTTGCTAGAGTGGCTCACAGGATTCAAGAGAAACATTTTACTTAGGAGGTTATTGATTTATTATAAAGATAAAACTCTCAAATTGCCTCAAGATGGAGACAGTGCTTAAGGTGAGGAGTGTGGGAAAGGGAAGCTGCTCTCTGGGGGAGTCTCCGTGTGTTCACCAGCCTAGTGCGGATCTCTGGACCCAACCTACTTGTTTATGGAAACATCATTACTGTTTATGGAAGTGTCATTACTGCAGATAGTGAATGACTGAACATTGGCCATTGGGAACTGACTGAACCTTCAACTCTTCCCTTCTTCCCTGAAGGTGAGAGAAGATGGAGACTGAAAGTTCCAATCTTCTGATCATTGGGTTGGTTGCCCTGGCAGCCATACCTCTTCCTTAGATGACTCAAGGACTTTCCAAAAGTCATGTCGTTGACATAACAAGAAACATTGTCATCATTCTCTTTGGAAATTCCAAAGGTTTTAGGAGCTGTGTACCAGGATGAAGACCAAATGTATATTTATTATAAACTCACATTAGCTCAGTCAGTACCAAATAGTGCACTGGTGCTAGGCGGGTTTGAAGGGCTGAGTGTACTGCTGAAGTAGTGATTTCTGTTTCCTTAGCCCTGAATTTCTTGTGGACACTATGGTCTTTTGTTAGTGCATATCACCAGAGCCTCATCCATTCAGACTCTGTGTGTGTGTGTGTGTGTGTGTGTGTGTGTGTGTGTGAGAGAGAGAGAGAGAGAGAGAGAGAGAGAGAGAGAGACTATTCTGGGAGCAGAGGGACCAGGGAGAGACGTAACCATTATTATTAGTTAATATAGTTATTGCCATATTTGTTTATAACTTCATTTAGCAAATGTTTATCAAGTACCTTTATGTATTAGGGGAAAAAAAGGCACAGAGGTAAAACGACGTTCAGTCTTCCCCTCATAGGGCTGGTAGGTTAGTGGAGGAGACCCTTGTAAAATCAGTTAGGATAGAATACTGTGTTTTATAAGAGAAGGGTAAAATAGGGGCACTTAACCAGCCCTTGGAGCTGGTGGTCATGGGAGTCCCCTGGGAGAGGCTGAGCTGAAGTCTGAAGGATGAGTAGGAGTTAGGTAAAGGTGAGGCAAAGAAATATTTTGATGACCTGATTCCATAGTCATGAATGTCTTCATTTTATTAAACCTCAGTAATAAAATAATTATACAAGGCTTTGAGTATCATAAATATAACATACTTAATGGGCTTTTACTATAAAAATAATACATAGTGGGCTTTTAAAAATAAATCAGCAATGTGCTGTGTTTTTACATGAATAATTTACTGTCACAGTCATATGTAAGGTATAAAGTGTTTAAGTAACTTGTCCAGTGTAATTTTATCAGGAAGCAGCGGGGCAGTGAATCTCTGCTTTAATCTTAGTAGTATGCTGTGGTCATCTGGTACAGTTCTTCTCTTCTTCTACCTGAATTCCTTTTACCATACCCCTCTATATTAAAAAAAAAAAAGTGTACACTTAAATACATAAAGGAAGCATCTTTAGGCCTCAAAGAAAATCTCAAGTTTTCCAAAATGGACATCTCAAAGCACATTCTCTGCTCATTAAATAATAAAAATAGTGACTGTGACAGGAAAGAATATATAGAACAAAAAAATAATTTAAGCACTTTGGGAATTTAAAAACTATTGCAATTACACTTGGATTAAAAAGAAAATGAAATGCTAGATTATATGTAATGATACAATGATAGAAATGAATTTAGGGCTTATGGAAGGTATCCAGGTGGTAAGTGAAATTTCAATCAATAATATACACACACAGTGTATACAGGATTTGCTGATGTAGTCTGTGTGAGGGTGAGGAAAAGAGATTATTGTTTATAAATATTTTCTCCTCTTTCTTGGTCAAGGCTTTACCTATTATATAAATATACACATTTCCCCCCAAGTTCTGGAAAAGCATTTCAAGCTTTCACTCTGCACTGCTTCATCATTTCTTATGTGGGCTACTCCAAAGCTTCCTAATTGGTCTCCCTGCAATCTGTTCTTCACAGAACAGCCTTTTGTCAAAATTCTCTAATTTAAAAATATATATATATCGTATTAAAAATAGTTCAGTCTTTACAGGACCTGCAGTGCCCTTGATAGTCTGAGTTCTGGTTACTCTGGGACTTCATCAGCCATTCCTTCTTACTCTCTTCAGCCACACTGGCCTTCTTGCTGTTCCTTGAAATTTCCAAGTTCATTCCTGCTGAGGTATTTTGAAGTTGTTTGTTCTCTGACTTGTATCTTCAGACATGTTTTGAAAGATTACTTCCATACTTCATGCAGGTTTCTACAAACGTTTTCCCCTCAGAGAAGTCCCTGATCTTATATATATAAAATAGCCCTCTGTCTCAATCTTTCAACTTTATCCTTTTTCCTCAGGACAGTTACACTGTTTGATATTAGACCACATATTATTTACTTGTTTATTGTTTGATTCCCCTTCTAAACTGGGGAGCAAATATCTTGTTTTGCCCTTTTCTTCCTATGTCTTTGTACCTAGAATGTTGCTTAATATGTAGCAGAAAATGGTAACTTGGTAACTGATAACTGAAGCAGTAGATTAAAGAGATAGAATAGAGATTAAGAACAGGAGAATATGGATGTGAATTTTGACTGAAAAATAAAAAGTTAGATTAGACAATTTTTCCAACAAAAATATATAAGTTGCAATATTTTAAAATAAGTTGGAAGTCCACTTTTATATGAAAATTCCAGAGTAGATAAATCTATAGAAACAGAAAGCAGATTTCTGTTTACCTGGGGACTTTTTTTTTTTTTTAAAGATTTATTTATTTATGCATATAAGAGCTGGGGTACAGGCCAGAAGCCAGGGTGGTGAGAGGATTCACCAGAGACAGAGCGGGGAGCAGAACAGGCAGATTGACTTGAAACACACTGCTGAGGGGAGCAGCGGGCGAGGCAGGAGAGGTCNGCTGCGCCATGTGGGTCCCCTCCCTGGCCGGCAGCAGGGATCGAACTCGTGCTGCAGTGGCCATGGTTTGCCTCACAGTGCGTTGCTTAACCCACTGCGCCACCAGGGAGGCCCCTGGAAAAGACTATTAAGCTTTTCTTCTGAACTACCAAATGATTGACTTTTCACAGGAACAGCTATTCTTATCCAGTTGTGGGGTTTAAGAGTGTGTGTGTGTGTTTTAGGTAAATCTTCCTTATGTCACTTATCTCCCTTTTCAGTCATTTAAAAAGAAATGATAATTTCCGGACAACATGTTCTTGTGTTGACTTTTGGATCTGAATGAAATCCTTTCTAAAATGCATTTCTTTGTTGAGCTGGATTATAAACTCTGGGAGGGAAAGGTGTTGACGTTTTTGTTCAGTACTGTTTCGTTAGTACCTGGCACAGTGCTTGGTGCATGGTGGTACCCAAATAGATGTTTGTTGCATGGATGAGTAGGTGCATGCCCCTTTTATTCTGCAGTCTTTTTAGAAACATGCCTAATATTGACCTACGGTTGATGTTTATTACCAGATATAGTGTATGACTTGGTCCTGCTTCTCCATTCATTCTTTATTGAGCGTCTGTGGTCAGTGTGCCTCATTTAAGGGTGGCAAGGATAGGCAAATGTGGTCCATTGCCTCATGGAACATAAATATGTTTAGTATGGAAGTCAGGCACTCACTTATTAGTGTTCTAAAGGGATAAGAACATGGTAAGTACTGGGGGTTATAATTGCTGAAGTTAATCTAGTCTCTGGAACGTGAATAAAGGTATTCCTGAAAAACAGAGATAGGTTGACAGAAAAGTTAAGTGAGTGAGGAATTATAAAAAGCTTAGTGCTGGTGCTGATTTACTGAGCTAGAAATACTAGCTAGAAAAAACTAGAGGAGAGTTGTTCAGAGAAGTTACCTGGTGTGAGATTTGGTTATCCAGATAATAGTTGATGAAGGAATGGCCCTGAGTGAAGTAGAGAGGGGGGCATTGAAAGAGGGTTTTTATTTTTTAAAGGTGGGAGGATCTTGAACACAGTGACATGCTGATTGAAGGAGCAGTAAAAGGAAGAGGTTTAAAATATAGAAGTCAAAACATAAAAGGTTCCAGGGAAAATGGAAGGAGGTGGGATGTGGAGCACAGGTAGAGAATCTGGCATGAATATATCTCTTTTAATAGAAAATGTGTGCTAATGGCCTTAAGTTTGTAGGTAGGTAATTGATACTTTTTTTTTTTATAATTTTGGTGGCATATATATTTGCTTTGTGTCAGAACCATTGATTTGAGAGTGATGGGGAGAAATGGGAAGTCAAAGAATGTTCAGACTAGAAACTGCTGAAACAGGGGTCTGTTGAAATGTGCAACCATGGGTTTCTCCTATCCATCTGACTAATAATACGACTCTCTCCAGCAGTGCTTAGCAACTTTATTATAGTTGAATTCAGCCTGTATGTTGATTTTGTCCAGTAGGCAGAGCCAGAGAACAAAGGGTTAAAGGAATTTTTGAGAGTTTGGTGGGGGAGTAATCTAAATGAGATTGAGAATTCTTATTTAGAGAAAGAGGGAAGTAAAAAGCAGGGAAGACAAATGCTTAGGACTCCGAATCCTCTATTTTTATAACTACATGTGTTGAAACCACTTCCTAAAATCTGGGGGACATTCTCTGTACATTTTCTTGTGCTGTTGCATGCCAGATTTTCACTTAAGTACCCATCTATCTCTCTGGTGATCTAACCAAAAAACTTTAAAAGTGGGTTGGGAGCAAGATTTAAGTTGAAGATTTAGGTTTTGTACTCTTTGCACATCCATGGCATACCCTCATGCTATGGTTTTTATGTGGCATGAGACTCTGAAGTTTTTAAATATGGTGTACATTTTTGACAGGTGTGTTTATTTTTGCCACAACTGAGTGGATTACTAGCTTGGTGTCTTATTAGTTTGTTGAACTGATGTGGAATACTTGCAATAAGAAGTATATTTATTTTAAACTGGTGCCAAAACAGTGTTTTCTGAGAACTGAACACTTTGCTTCACAGATAAGAAGTTACAGAGCAATACAGCAAACAGTTCTTAAATGGCAGTAGTACTTGGACAACGTGGCAGCTCTGGGTGCTTGCACTGGCTTTTGCCTGGTAGTAGTGAAAATGCTACACTCTTTGACTGCTGTTGTAATTGTATACATTTCCTATTACTAGTGTAGCAAATTACCACGAAATTGTGTTAAAACAATATAAATGCATTAATACACATTTTTTAAGGGTTCTGGAGGTCAGAGGTTTGAAGCGAGTCCTCTGTGGGACTCAGACCAAGGTTTTGGCCATAGGTATGCTCCATCTGGAGGCTCTAGGAGAGAATCCATTCCTTCTGCAATTCTTGGTTTATGGTCACATTGTTGCAGCCTCTGCTTATGAAGTTAGATCTCAGATCCTTCTGCTACTCCTTTCTGTGTTTTAAGGACCCTGTGTTCACATTGGACCCACCTGGATAATAACATCTAGTATATTCTCCCTATCTTCAGGTCCTTACTTTCATTGACAAAGTTCTATTTGCCTTGTGAGGTAACATAATTTCCAAAGGTTAGGCCGTGAACATCTCTGGGAAACCTTTATTGGCTTTGACATTAATCTTCTTTTGTAAGATTGTTTAGGCTACTCCACATCCCTTGCATTTAAATATGAATTTTAGGATCAGGTTTTTAATTTCTGCAGAGAAGAATGCTGGGATTTTCTTAGGTATTGCCTTGAATCTATAGATCAATCTGGTGAGTATTGCTGTTTTAACAATACCAAAACTTCTAATCCATGAACATGGCATGGCTTTTTAATTAAATCTTCTTTTACATCTTTCAGTGTTTTATAATTTTCAGTGCATAAGTCTTGTACTTTTTTATTTGCTTTTATTTTTTTTATTGAACATTGCATAGTAAGGCCATTTGTTACAAGAGTGCACTTCTTTTGGTAAATTTATCCTGAAATTTAAAAAAACTTTTAAATGCTATTATAAATGGAATTTTTTAAAATTTCATTTTTGGGTTGCTTATTGTTAGTATAATATATATTGCTAGTGTGTGGAAATACAATAGCTGATAGTAATGTATGTTTGCATCCTGCAACTTTATTGAAATTATTAGCTCTACTAGATTTTTTGGGCAGATTCTTTAGGATTTATATATATATATGTTATTTTGTCTATGAACATAGAAAATTTACTTCTCCCATCCAATTTGGATGTCTTTAATTTCTTTCTTTGGCCTAATTTCCTTGGTTAGAACTTTTATCACACTGCTGAATAGAAGTAATAAGAACAGATATACTTATTCTTAATAATAAAGAGAAAACATTCAGTCTTTCAGCATTAAGTAGGATGCTAGCTGTAGGTTTTTCATAGACCTCCCCCCTCCGCTTTAGCTGATTGAGGAAGGTTCCTTGTATTCTGAGTGTTGAGTGGCTTTGTCATGAAAGGATATGTGCTTTTGTCAAATGCTTTTTCTGTATCTGTTGAGATGATTATTAATATCGCTGTTCTTTATTAATACATTACATTGATTAATATTTTGTCTGTTTTTACTTTGATCATTATTTTAATATGTTGAACGAAATTTGTATTTCTAGGGTTCACTCACTGGTTCTTGAATTTAAGAAAATTCATCTATGATAGATGTGGTAATCTGAAGACTCTTAGTCTGAGATTTCCCTCATTTGGTCAATTTTACCTTTATCATTAGAACCTATAATATTGCCATATGTCTTTTTGCTTTCATTTTCTTATCTAATAATTGTGAAATGTCTTTCTCTAGCAATATTCTTCACCTTGACATTTTGAGTAGAAAATGAAAATTTCTGTATTTGCAAAAATGTTCTTTGAGAACTTAAAAAAAAAAAAAACAAAAAACAAGACTGACAAAGCTGATGTCTCCAAACCTCCTTATAGCTTATTGAAAGATGATGCAGTACTCTGGGCAAAGCAATAGGAAAACTGAAGGAGGGTGTAATGATGATTTATCTTATTGTTGAGTCATTCTATCAGAAAATTCCAGTATGTTTCTATTTTCTTTTTGTTTCACAGTGAACATTCATTGCAGAAAGCATTTTTCACACCTTTTCCAAACCCTACAATCCTGTCTGGATGACTCACGTTGTCTCCTGGGCAGTGCAGACTGAGGGGCTCAGATGATGTTGGTAGCTACATATGGGTTGGAGTAGTAAATTTGGGAATACTGACCCTTGATTCGATGTAGGGATCCAGAACCTGGGATGCATTGAGAACTCCCTCAGTTGTAAATCTATCTGGTATACTATTTATGGTAACATATTTGATTTTGGAAATCAGACAGCCTAACAGGGAGGAAGGTTGGGGAAGGGTGATGAGGTGAAGAGATATTGTGGCATCTAGTTCCAAATACCATTTGGTGACTCAGGCCAGTTTAGGTGCCATCTAAAAGGAATTTTGAATAGATGGAAAGGGGAAGACAGTACATACCCCTGTTTATAAGTTTTGTATAGATGGGCACGTGTAAGTTAAGTATTAAGTACTTGTCATATATATATATATATATATATATAACTGACTATGGAGCTCATCATCAATTTCTTCCCTCACTTGCGACTCTTACCTATATTGTTATAATTCTCCATATTCCTTCCTTGCCCTCCAGTCTTAAATGCGTTTGCATAATTTGAAGCTCTTCAGTACAGTTCAGAATTTATCTGTTTGGGGAATTACTAAAGATTATCTGTGTAATTAAAAAATGTTCTGTGAATAGATCTCTTAGAAAATAACTCCAATATGATACCGAAAATGTATGCATCTATCCTTTATGATTTCCAAGTTTTGCATGATTTTTCTTGATATTTTTGCATAGGTAATATTCATTTTGGGTCTGCCCTTAAGAGTAGAATGGCTAGAATGTATCTTTATTTTTTATTTTATATATGTTTTACATTATTTTTCATGTTTGTACAGTGTGTACTTTCTCCTCTCAGGTGTAGTCCCTGTACAATTCCCACCACCAATTCACCTGTGTCATCACCATAGTCCCTTGTATCTTCACACAGTTGATTCTTATGGTCTTGGGGATAATTCCTCTGTAAATCCAGAAATGTACATACAGATTGGGGGAATAGGATAACAGGACAGCTGAAAACCTGTTAGTCTTCAGTGGGCCAGATTTGCTATTAAATCATACTTACTCTAATAGTTAACAGTGCAAAATTAAAGTAATGGATGTGTTTTCAAAAAAAAAATAAAGATTATCTGTGATCAGAGCTCTTGGTGATTTTGTTTAATTCAAAGACTTCTGGAAATTGTTCAGAGTAGTTTTAATGTGAGCAGACATTCATTTTATGATAGTTATATATCATATTTCCCTTACTCCTCCTTATACCTCTATATTTTAACTTTCTCTTATTTTTGATTAATTGTAGGTGCTTCCAAGGTTATTGCAGGGATTGTATCTGAGGCACCTAACAATCTATCTCAGTCAGCATTTAATGGAAAACCACTCTAGATAATACACTGGTCACTTAACATACCTTTCAGAGGTGGAAGAACATGCAATTTCCAGATAATAGACACATGATTTTTCTATCTCCTATTTGGTCTAGTCCTATGGCTGTTTATCATCTTTTTAAAAAATGTGGAGGGTTTTTTTTTTTTAACCTTTTCAAAAGCCTCAGTTCATGCTGCTAGATTTATCTTTCTACTTAATGTTCTCATGCTTCACATTATTGCCTTTGTCAGTGGTTATTTACTCCTCTCAGTAAGATGTTATGAAAACTCTTGAGGTTTTCCAAATTTCTCTTTTTGTTCCTCCTTGAGATTAGTTATGATTCCATTTTTTGGAAACTGTCAAGCCTCCAACATATATTTACTAAATATCTTTTATATTCCAACTTCTATACCAGGTGCTAGGTTTTTACAGTGTAGTGATAAACATACACTAAATAAACTAAGCAAGCAGTGATATGGTCATTAAATATTCTTTTGCTATGCTTTCTTTTACATTTTTGGAATAAGGAGTTACGTTTTTTCAGATATTTTTAAAACTCAAGCATCTCTTCCATTATAACCAGTGTAAAAATCATTTCCTCTGACATTTCCATGACTTTTGTATCATTATCCACATAATGTTTAAATTTTTTTTGAAATGTTAGTAAATGTGTGTATGTTTGTGTTTTGTTCTCTTAGAAAAATTTCCTTAAAAGGTTGATAAATAGGTAGTATTCACTTTAAAGATATGTTTCTTTTCATAGTTATACCAACAGATTGGTGTTCAAGGGAACTCTGAAGGCAATGTCCAAATTAACATTGTGGAAAGAATCGCAAAAGGAGATTTTGTTGGTTGTCTGGATAAAGAAAGATAATAATTTATCATTTGAATCAGTAAGCATTCTTGATTTTGATTTCTACAGATAGCTTATTACTTTTCCTTAATTTTCATTTCCTTACTGTGTGAAACATTTTTTAGATTCTGTAGAGCTTCAAAAGTATTTAATGGTATAATTTAACCGTGAGGCAAATTTGAAGTTAAAAATCTTGCTTTTAGAATTAGAAAACTAGGGGAAATACATGAAAAAGCCAAGTTACCACCCTACCTAAACTAATAATAAAAAACAGTACTAAACATACCAAAATGTAAAGGATATAGAAAAACATTTTTTAAAAACTGGCTAATGTATTGATAATGCCCTGTATGGAAAAGTTTGAGGGAATATCATGATTATTTGATCCTAATAGTGCAGAACAGTTAATTTGATTAAATTTTAAATTATATGTTAGGAAAAAGATGATTGTATTAAATAGTGCAAGAAGGTACTGAAATAAGATATTGAGTCACAGTCGTGATCCATTAAGAGGAGAATGGTCAGTCCTTTCCCTGGATGGTTTTGACCACGTTTCATGCACATAATTGCTTAGGGACCATGTAGGTAACAGTGTTCATGTTAGTGAAGTGTAAGACATTAGTTTAAAGTGACTGGGGACCTTTGAGTGTTTTGTTTGTTATTCTACCAGAGATTTCACTTGCCTGGAATTTTATTCAATGAGTTCTGAAAGAATTAACATTTAAAAATTTGGATATAAAACTTGGAAAATTAGGATAAAATTTAGTTATATATTACTGACATATATCCAATTGGAACAAACTACCATTTCCCTCTAGGCTTCAGTTTTGTGGAGTTTATATATTAATATTTTATTACAATACATTTTTTAGTGGTATGTTAATTTGAATGAGAAAGTCATTTTATCAAAATGTAACTATGAGATGAATAATTAGCTTTGGATAAGTATTTTATGTTTCATTTCTTTATACATTTTAGTCATTCTTAAATGTTTTAGCATTAGCACAGTAAAAAGACTTCTGTACTTCAAAAGTGATCATCATTATAATGAACTTATTCTACCCATCATTTTTTTATTTTACCTAAATTAACCTTAAAGTGTTATCTTGGTTTGTTTTTAGATATGAAATTTTTATTCTTTTTGGATCCTAGTCTTAGTAAACTTTAAATAATAGTTTGTTATCCCTTCTAGTAATAATGATTTGTGCTTATGTATTTTTTACTTTTGAAAAATTGAATATATATTAGGAAGGTCTAAGTTACACAATTTTAAAGCATGACTAGAATTATCTCAGTTTTTCCTTAGATAAAATCTTGAACTTGGTTAGAATTTCCACACTTTCTTTGACTCTCCCTGGTGCACAATCTCGTTAGGTATTATTCCCTGTTCTTTTGTAGTTAATTCATTATCTGTTCTTGTCTGTTGAAACTTACCTACACTGTGCCCCCTTCCCTCTTTACCAAGTTAACAGTCTGATGAATCAGAGTCTTTGTTCAGTTACTCATTTGCTCACCCAAGACCCATGAGAGCCTGCCATGAGCTGGGTTATTGAGGATGAAAAATGGAGAATCTCATTTAAAACATCATTTCATCCTTTTTTGTTGTTGTTGCATAGTGAAGTAATTTCATATATTGATATGCTTTCCTCTAAACACTTAAACATGAGTATCATTAAGTGCAGTTCAATATTTGCTTACATTTTCCTTTTGAGGTAAAATTATGTGTAACGTGATGCATAAGTCTGATGTGAACATTTGCTCAGTTTTAAAAAATGCACAGAAGCTCCCCGAAGATGCAGACCATCACTGTCATCCTGGGAAGATTCCTTTTGCCTTTTCCCACTTAATCCTTATACCTCCTTGGCTGTGATTATATATTTGTTTGCAGGATCTGTTAGTCTTGTGTGTTTTTGCATTTCTATTTTTAAACTTATTGAATCCATTCAGATTTAGAATTCTTAAGAATTTTTAATGATTAAGAGATGTCTTTATCTTTAGTAATGCTTACTGTCATAAGGCTACTTGATCTGATAATTGGCATAGTTGTGCCAACTTCTTTTTTTTTTTTTAAGATTTATTTATTTATGCATACAAGAGCTGGGGTACAAGCCAGAGTCCAGGGAGGTGAGAGGATTCACCAGAGACAGAGCGGGGAGCAGAACAGGCAGACGGACTGAAACACACTGCCGAGGGCAGCAGTGGGCAAGGCAGAAGAGGTCTGCCTTGCCATGTGTGTCCCCTCCCTGGAGGATGGCAGGGATCGAACTTGTGCTGCAGTGGCTGTGGTTTGCCTCATAGTGTGTTGCTTAACCCACTGCACTACCAGGGAGGCCCCTGTGCCAACTTCTTTTAGGTTGGCTTTAGATTGTTTCCCATCATTTTATAATTAATCTTTCTATATCCATAATTCTTTTAGCAGGGTGAATATTTAACAAAATAACAACTTTTGAGGTTTGAGGTTAAAATTACCTTCTTACTATTTGTTTATATTTTATCCACATGTACTATGCTACTTTTTTTCTCTTTAACCTTTTTAAAAATTCAGTCAGATATTTTAATTATTCTTTTTACCTCAGTTAGCACCTAATAACTATTGTAGAAGTTTTACCACATGAATTTTGAGTTATTGCAGTCTGCTATAAATGTTTACTTCTGCTGTTTTTTGGACTTTGCAGATATCTTAGAAACTTTAATTCCATTTACCCACCTAACATTTTTGTTACTGTTGTCATGCACTTAATTTTTTTTTAAATTTTTTTATTAGATTTATAGTTGTATTTGACAACATTTGTATTCCCCAGGGAGTTCCCACCACCATTTCACCCGTGCACCATCACCTCAGTCCCTTGTGCTCCTTATGCCCTCATCCCCGTCTTTGCCCTCCCCTCTCTCCCCCCACTCCCCAATGATCCCTTTGGTTTATCTTTGACCTTTTTATCTTGTTGAGTTTGTTTGTTTGGTTGGTTTTGGTTGTAATTTCCCATTTCCTTGAGCTTTCTCTTGTTTTTTTTTTTTTTTTTGTTGTTTTCTTCTTTTTTATTTTTTGTTGTGGTGGTTGTTCTTTCACATTCCTCCTAAAAGTGAGGCCATCCGGTGTTTTTCTCTTGCCTTCTGGCTGGTTTCACTGAGTATAATTCCTTCTAGCTCCACCCATGTTTCTATAAATGGCCCTAGCTTGTCATTTTTGATTGCTGAATAGTATTCCATTGTGTATATGTACCACATCTTCTTGATCCAGTCATCGACTTTTGGGCATTTGGGTTGTTTCCAGGTCTTACCAATTACAAATAGTGCTGCAATAAACATGGGGGTACAGGTACCCTTTTGGATCGGTGTTTTGTGTCCTTTGGGTAGATCCCTAGGAGTGGGATTGCCGGATCATATGGTAGTTCCATCCCTAGTAGACTGAGGAACCTCCATGCAGCCTTCCATAGTAGCTGGATTAGCTTGCATTCCCACCAGCAGTGTAGTAGAGTTCCTTTTTCTCCACATCCTCGCCAACATTTGTTGTTGTTGGTTTTTTTGATGTGTGCCATTCTTCCCGGTGTAAGGTGGTACCTCATTGTGGTCTTGATGTGCATTTCCCTGAGTATGAGGGATGTCGAGCATTTTCTCATGTGCCTATTGGCCATGTGTATGTCCTCTTTGGAGAAGTGTCTCTTAAGTTCTTCTGCCCATTTTTTGATTGGGTTTTTTACTTTGTTTTTCTTGAGTTGTCATGTACTTTAAATCTACATATAGTTTAAATTTAACAAGTTGGCAATATTACTATATTGATAATCATAGTTCTTTAGTTTTTGCCAGTGTATTTTTATGTCTCCTCCTTTTTGTATCCCTGTGGTTCCACAACCCCCTTCTGTTGGAAGACCTCCTTTTTTTAGTACTTACTAATAGATTCTTTTTTTTTTTTCTTCAGAAATTATCTTCATTTTCACTTTCAAATGTTTAACTGTGAATAGATGTCTTGATTGGCACAAATTAAAAAATTTTAAAGTCATTCCATTTTCTTCTTTATTTCTTTCATTATTTCTCTTGAAACTTACTTCTTGGGCTGTTGATTGTTACTCCTTTAAATGTGTTTACTTTTCCTGTAATTGTTTAAAGACATGGCCTTTTTTTTTTTTTCATTCATACAAGAACTCGGGTTCAGGCCAGAAGTGTGGAGGGGTGAGAGGATCCATCAGAGACAAAGTGGGGAGCAGAACAGGCAGATCTGACTGAAATACACTGCTGAGGGCACAGAGGGAGAGGCAGGAGAACTCTGCTGTGCCATGTGGGTCACCTCCCTGGCTGGGGGCAGGGATCGAACTCATGCTCTAGTGGTTGCGGTTTGCTTCATAGTGCATTGCTTAACCCACTGCTCTACCAGGGAAGGCCCTAAAGACATGACTTTATGTTGCTCATTAATGATAGAAAATTCTTTGCTGTTTTCACTTCTTATTTTCTTTCTCCTCTCTTCCAGGCTTTCAATGATCTCTATGTTAGAGTGTTTCAGTGGCTTCAATATGCGTCTTAGATTCTTTTCTTTTCTTTTCAGCCTTTATCTCTTTGTACTTTGGTTTGAATATTTTCTTTTAACCTCTGTCACAATTCTCATTTGCTCTGTTGGTGTTCACTGTGCTGGGAGCAACATGTACTGACTGACAACAGTTCTAGGGAAATTTTGCTCTGAAGAACAATGATATTGGAACAATAACTGAGCCATTTGGGAATAAAGGGGGTAATTTATTTTTTATTAGGACATATTATAGTATGTTTACATTATGATTGAACTAATGATGAGGAGGGGGGGGAAAGAAAGTTATTTGAGAGTGAAGAGGAAGGTGATCTGGCAATAAAAGTCCTTGAGAAGGTGAGAGAGGACTTAATCTGAAGCACACTAGGAAGGGTTTGCTTTCTATAGGAGTGGGAGCTATAAAGCTGTAGTCTTGTGAGATGTAATTCTGACTTGTTCAATGGAAAATACATAGCTGCTGTAAGTTTCTAGAATCCTAAACTTTGTTCGGCGGGAGGGGGGGTGGTGGTGGTAGTGGTGGTGGTGTAGATCATGTAGGAAAATATTTCAAGAACTGGAGAATTGAGTGGGAGAATAGGTTGTATTTATGACTAGCTGATTCTCTTTTCTATTTCTTTGTAACTCAGCAATATCTGCCTTTAGGGTACTCAAAAGTATCATAATATACTTCTAAAGAAATATTTTACTTTAATCAAATGAACAAATGTTTTTTGTCATAGTTAAAATTCCTGTACTATTTATTTAAACATAATCCCTTATAGTACGTTAAAATTTTCAATAGTATTTTGAGTAGAAAAATCTAATTTACTAATATCTTTTTCCACATTTTCTTTTACAGTTTTGTTAGCACTAGAATAGTGCAACCATGTTTCGGAATAGTCTCAAAATGCTCCTTACTGGAGGGAAGTCAAGTCGGAAAAACAGATCAAGTGGTAAGTGCCTAAGCTACATTTATTTTGTGTGACATTTTAGAAATAGAACTATTGTTAGGGATCTGAGTATATAGCATAGCAGTTTTCATACCTGTTTATTATAAATGGTTTATTTAATTTAGAAAAAATATTTACTTCTTATAAACTATCATACTCTTTTTTTTGAGGGGTAGATACAATGAACATTTATCAGAAATAAAAGAAGTTTGTGAGTGAAAAATATTTCTAATATGTGAGAGAGTAGTTCTGTGTACTACCTTCTAGACCTAAATTTACTTTTTGAATTAGCATGTGAAATTATTTCATCTTAGGTTCTCTTTGGGGGATAAGACTAGAAAATTAGAAACTTTTCTAAAGGTTTCTATAGAAAGTGAAATATTAATTGAAGATTTTTATAATCGTTAAAGTTTATAGTTTTTTTTTTAAGAACAAAGGAATACTTAGGCTTTTTTTGGAGAGAAATATTGAAGAGAAATGTTGTAAATATTTGCTTCCTGTTAATGGGTTGTAGATACTTATTATACTCTGTTAATTTTTTCAATTTTCTAATAATTCTGCACTCAAGTTTACATTGGTAGTGTTATCTTTATCATTCATATTCCCATTGTGATTTCTTCTTGACCAATAAAGTGTCCCTGTTAGAATAGGTAGAAAGCACACAATAAACATACATTGCTTGAATTAATATAAATGAACCATTCAGGGCCTCCCTGGTGGCGCAGTGGGTTAAGCAATGCACTATGAAGCAAACCGCAGCCACTGCAGCACGAGTTCGATCCCTGCCTCCGGCCAGGGAGG
>JAGFMF010012271.1:3155282-3172499 GCA_019455555.1 Galemys pyrenaicus
TGCTCCCTGCTCTCTGTGGTGAATCCTCTCACCCCCCCACACCTCTGGCCTGTACCCCAGTGCTTGTATGCATAAATAAATAAATCTTTAAAAAAAATGAAAGAAAACTCTTGTACTAATGAGGCAAGAACATTACTACTGCTTCATTTTGTGGAATTGCCCGACATGCTGTGTGCTCCACTGTTGTTGTGACCAGAGGACACCTTCGTTTCCAAGCAGAGCCTGCCCTTGGCTGGTATCTGAGCTGGAGTGTTTTTCTTTCATTGCTGTGCTACTTTAAATACTTGACCCTCTAGTTCTTCCATTATGTTTCATGGCATATTTGTGGTGGGTCATTTTCCTTGTTTTTCTGAGGCTGTCTATAAGTTCATCTCAGGTAGGAATTTTTTTCCATGGAGGTTCTGTACTGTTGACTGTTCACTGGTCTCTGCTTAGGTGCCTGGCATCCCAGGCCATGGGCTGGTTTTTTCAAGTTTTTTTATTATGGTAAAATAGATGTAACATAAAATTCATATTTTAACCATTTTTGGTTGTACAATTCAGTGACATCAGTTACAGTCACAGTGTTTTGCAGTCATCATTATATAATTCCCAGTGTTTTCATTAGCCCAGACTCAAACTCTGTATCCATTAAATTGTAACCCCCCCACTTCTCTCTGCCAACACTGATAGTCTCCATTCTACTTCCCTACCTCTTTCAGTATGTCTTTTCTAAATAGTTCATACAAGTAAGCTTTGTACTCTGTTGTCTAGCTTATTTCACAGAGCATGCATTCAAGGTTTGTCCCCTGTAGCGTATAGTGGACCGTCACTCCTCTTGCTGACTCTTCCTGTGTATGGTTATGCCTCACTTTACAGTGAGGGCCCCTTAAGAGAATGCGCTAGCAGGTGATTTTGTCATTGTGTAAATGTCACAGAATGCACTGACACAAGTATAGGTGGTACAGCCTGTAGCACACCTTCTTTGTAAAAAGGGACCACCACCATCATATATGGGCTCCTTGTTGACTCACATGTCATTATGGAGCACATGGCTGTAGGCACCATGTGTTATCTACTCATTCTTTGCTGGACACTTAGATTGTTTTCATCTTTTAGCTGTTATTATAACTCTGCTGCTATGAACATTAATATGTAAGTACCTGTTTCTAGTTTGGGGGTGGGGAATTTATTAAGCAGTGGACTTGCTGGTCATGTGGGAAATGCACATGGTTTTGTGTGAGCATAAGTTTTCATTTCTTTTGTGTAAATGTCCAGGAGTTCAGTTTCTGATCATATCTTAGTTGCATGTTCAGTTTTTAAAGAAAACTTTTCCAGAGTAGCTATACCATTTTACATTTGCACCAGCAGTGTGTAAGTAATCCACTTTCTCCCCATCCCCACCAGCATTTGGTGGTGTCACTATTCCTGTTTCAGCTCTTTTGATCACAGGGGGTGTGTGTGGGGGGAGGGGTGTCTGTGTGTGTATCTCATCATAGTTTTAATTTGCATTTCCCTAATGACTAATAAGCATCTTTTCATGTGCTTATTTGCCATCTGTATGTTTTCTTTAGTGAAAAGAGATACTCTTGACTATATTTAGATCATGCTTTTGATTTCTGTTAACAGGTATTTATTCATTAGTTATGGGGAACTGGATGGAGGATTGGTTCCTTGAACTGGTTGCTCTTGAACCACACCATGAGCAAAAATCAGTTCATCTGTGAAACTAGGGCACGTTGTTAAAACATTTATTACTGGTTTTTTAAAAAATTTTTTTTGTCCATTGGGCATTAAAATTAATTAAAACTCCATTGCTCTGAATAACAAATGTTCATAATAAAATATAAAGAAATATATACAGTAGTATTTAATGTAAATATATGTAACTGTAAAAACATCTTTTTCCTCCTAGGAACTGTTGGTTTTATGTCACTAATAAGCCATGAAATCATGATATGAACTTTCTAAGGGTTTTTTATTTTTCTGTAACGTGGTTGAAAAATGCACTGCTATTTAATATGAAGAAAGGATTTTGCTTATTCAGTTGTTAGATTAAATCCAAATCTGTCATATGTTTATTGACTACTGTTTCCCTTTTCTGCTTCTCTGATGATTTTGCCCAATTGTGGTTGACTGTTGAGATACTATTCCATAAGAAAATCATTTGTTCTTTCCCATTAAGATAGGCTTTCATGGAACTTAAGGTGAACTGGAGGATGTCCTATTATGTGTCTGTTTAGATGATAATAAGGACTCTTACTTGTTGGTACAGGACATTGGGTTGAAAAATGAATGTCAGTAAAGTGTGGCAAGAACCATGACATTGCATTTTGAAACAAATTTGAAATGACTAGTTTCCTTTATATTTCAGATACTTGTAGCATTTCAGTAATTACACTAATATTACTATCAGTATACCCATAACATATTCCCATATTTTTACATTTCTTTCCATCCTATTTTTCAGTGTTTTTTTCCCAAAATGGTTATGATATCCATCTTTTTTTATTTTTTATAATTTACATATATTTGACATCATTTGTAATCCCCATGTATTCCCCATCACCGTAACACCAATGCACCATCACCTCAGTCCCCCGTGCTCCCATCTGCCCTCAACCCTTCCTCTCTTCCCTCCCCACCAAGTGTCCCCAATTTGTCCTTGTCTTTTCATTTTTGGTTTTTGTGTCTTTATTGTTGTTGTTGTTATTATTATTGTTGTTGTTGTTGTTCTTATTCCTTTCCTTGATCCTTATTTGGTCTTATATTCCTTGTAGGGGAGGAACCATCTGGTATTTTTCTTTTGCCTTCTGACTTACTTCGCTGAGCATAATCCCTTCCAGTTCCATCCATGTTCCTATAACTGCGTCTAGTTTTTCATTTCTGATTGCTGGGTAGTATTCCATCGTGTATATGTACCACAGCTTCCTGATCCACTCATCTGTTTTGGGGCATTTAGGTTGTTTCCAGGTCTTCCCTATTGTAAAGAATGCTGCTGTAAACATAGGGGTGCAGGTATTCTTTTGAATCAGTGTTTTTGTGTCTTTTGGGTGTATTCCTAGGAATGGGATTGCTGGATCATATGGAAGTTCCATTCTTAGTAGACTGAGGAACCGCCATACTGCTTTCCATAATGGTTGGACCATCTTGCATTCCTACCAGCAGTGTAAGAGAGTTCCTTTTTCTCCATATCCTTGCCAACCTTTGTTGTTGCTACTTTTGTTGATATGTGCCATTCTCACTGGTGTGAGGTGGTATCTCATAGTGGTTTTAATTTGCATTTCTCTGATGACAAGAGAAGTTGAGCCTTTTTTCATATGCCTGTGGGCCATTTACATTTCCTCTTTGGAGAATTGCCTTTTTAGCTCTTTTGCCCATTTTTTGACTGGGTTGTTTCCTTTGTTTTTGTTTAGTCTGGTTAGTTCTTTGTGGATCTGTGTGATAAGTCCCTTGTTAGTAATGTATGCAAAGATTTTCTCCCAGTTGGTGGGTTGTTTTGGTTAGCGTATCTTTTGCTGTACAGAAGCTTTTAAGTTTGAGGTAGTCCCAGCTGTTTATCCTCTCCTTCACTATCTTTGCTTTAGGTGTTATATCTCTAAAGATGTCATTGATGTGTATGTCATTTAGGGTTTTGCCTACTTTTTCTTCTAGATATTTTATGGTTTCAGGTCTTATGTCTAAGTCCTTAATCCATTTTGAGTTGATTTTTGTGCATGGTGAAAGGCAGTATTCTAGTTTCATTCTTTTGCATGTAGCAGTCCAGTTTGCCCAGCACCACTTATTGAACAAGCTGTCTTTTTTCCATTGTATATTCTTTGCTCCTTTGTCAAGGATTAGTTGTTCATAAGCTTGTGGGTTTGTTTCTGGGCTTTCTGTTCTATTCCATTGGTCTATGGATATCCATCTTTTACTGTGCTCTATATGTCTTTTACATTGATTCCTTGAACACTTAGTAGAACATAGAAATAAAAATGGCTGTCCTAAAAAAACTTCTTTCACAGCTTCTTAGGGTTTTTTTGTTGTTGATGGCGGCGTGGGGTGGGGGAGCGATAGTGTTTCGAGTATTTTCTATTTTATTGATAATAATTAGGTTTCCTTTAGGAACATACATTCCCTGTAGGTTTCTTGTTTCTTTTTTTCCCCTACTCCCTTCCTTAGGATATATCAACTTTTTTTTTTTTTAATACATTCTGTCCATTTTCTAAATGGCTCTTTAGCTATACCATCATGGAATTTTTTTGACAAGATTACACAAGATCTTACAGTATGTGTCTGACTTTTTAATTGTTTCACCTGAGCATTTTACTACTTCATGTGCATATATGGACCACATGATACTTAACTCTCTTTATGGTCTAATCTTTGTTGTCTTATATTTTACTTCCACTATTGCATCTGCCCCATAATACATTATATTACTCTTGCTTTAAGTAGTAAGTAGTATTTAATATATCTTTTATTTTTTTTCTTTATTTATATATATGATACTATACCACCCTGAACGTGTGCGATCTCGTCTAATAGCTCTTTTAAATGTCTTTTATTTACCCATCTGTTTTTCCCTTCTAATAGTCTTCATTCTTTCTTGCAAAATAGTCTTTTATCTGGGACAATTTTTTCACCCTGCAGAACTTCCTTTGTATTTCTCAATTTTTAGGTCTGCTAGCAATGCATTACATCAGCAGTTGTTTTCTCAGAATATTTTTGCTTTCCCTTCACTTTTGAAGGATATTTTCCCTGGGTAAAACATTCTAGAATGGCAGTTATTTTCTTTCATTGCTTAAAGATGTTATTTTATTATTGAGAAGCGGGATGTTCAGTAGGAGGAATATAGTATTCATGGAAAAAGCAATTTTTTAAAACAATGCTAGACTATATGCTTTTTTGCTTTACAAATTCACTCATGCCACATTCTATTGTCTCTCACTTTATATTCTTTCTCTCTCTCTCTCTCTCTCTCTCTCTCTCTTTCTCTTTCTCTTTCTCTTTCTCTCTCTCCCCCCTCCCTCCCTCTACCTCCCCTACCTATTTTTTTGTCAGTGAAGTCATTTCTTTATCAAACTATTGTGTGACTTTGCCATTTTTCTTTGTTTCCATCTTTAAGCCTGATGGTAAATCTCCTTTCTTTTAATCTTCCAATCATTTCATACTCTGAGGCTAAAGTACTACTAGATACTATTTAGGCACTTCCTCACTCCTCCCTCCTTGTGTCCTTTTAATCTGTGATAATATAATGAACATACTACCATCAGTCAGATAAAGTACTGAGGGAAACACTTTATGTAGAGATGTGGCATAGTCAGTACCACATAATATTTCATGGTATAAGGAAACTAGCACTATCACACTAACAAGTATAGTGTGAGATGTATTATGATAAAGTGTTACACAGGATATTATTGGAGTAGAGAGGAAGAACATTGTCTCATTTTGGAGAGAAATGAAGCAATTTTTGAAGGAGGCAGTGAGTATCATCAGGACTAGATAATAATTTAACTAGAAAAACAAGGAAAAAAGTTTCAGACAGAGAACACAGCAAGTATAATGGTATAAAATTGTGAGAGAGCTTAACATATTTAGTGAACTTATATACAGGTGGTTTGGTAGACTCCCATTTCTTATATCTGCTTTTCTGCATATCTATTTCATTCTTCTCTGACTTTACACAGTTTTTTTTCTGCTGTTTGATTCAAATAGTAGAACCTAACTACCAGCAACACTTGTGTTTTACTTCTTACAGTCCAGGCATCCAGAACATCATATCCACTAAATTATTTTTTTTAAATCCAGATTTAGATCTGGTATCCACCCTTGGACAAACCAGTTATACTTTGGATGAAGGTTTGAGATCATTTCAGTTTGGGTTAGATACCTATCCTGATAGAAATCAGCTATGACAGAGGGAGGAAGTGAATTAGTAGGAGTAGTAAGGGTTAGTTTATGGCAGTTACCAGAAAGAGGGTTGTGATGTTGGGCAGTCACGTGTATTGCAGCAGTGTCCAGGTAATATGAGGATCTAAACTAAAGACTATGGTAGTGGGTATGGAGAGATGTAGTAGGTGGTATGGAGAGATGTATGGTAGTGGGTATGGAGATTCTTAAAAAAGAATCAACTGAACTCACTGGGGTATGGGTCAAATGAAGGAGCCATAGTCATTTGTTCATTCACAACAAAAATATTTACTGAGTGCTTCCTAAATGGTGAGGGCCACTGGAGATATAGTAGTGACCCACAGACAGTCAAGGATGGCACCCATGTTTCTGGCATAGGTAACTGGGTGAATGGTGGGTGCCATTCCTTTGAGGTTTGAGAATGAATTTAATGAGTTCATATTTGGAGATGATGAGTTTAAGATGATGTTGGGATATACAGGGACAATTAGGCTAGGATCCCAGAGGAAAGAGTAGAGCCAGAGAACTAAAATTAGAAGTAATTAATATACAATGATTGGAGTTTTAAAAACTTGCCATAAGGTGGAATTTGCACATGCCCTCTCCTTCCCCCTCTACCTCCCTTTTCCCCTCTTTCTCTGTGTGTTTGTGCTCTGTGTGTGTGTGTTTGTGTACAACCTCTGTGGGTTTTAACTCATGTACAGATGTGTATAGCTCCTACCAATAAGCACCTAAACACAGTACATGTCGCATTATGATACCCCTTCTAGCCACACCCTTCCCCCCTCCAGTCCTGAAAACCAACAAGCTATTATTAATCTCTACAAGGTTTTTGTTTCTTAAGAATATAATGTAAATGGAATAGTACAGTATGTGTCCCTTTAAGACATAATGCCTTTGAGATCTGTTAAAGTTGTTGCAACCAGTAACAATTCCTTTTTATTGCTGAGTGGCATGCCCTTGTATGTGTGTTTCACAATTTGTTTATTCATTCACCACTGAAGAACATTTGGGTTGTTTCCAGTTTTGGGTGTGTTTTTTTTTCCCATTATGAATAGAGGCACTATAAACATTCATGTACAGGTTTTTGTGTGAACATAAATTTTCATTTCTCTATAGTCAGTGCCTAGGTGTAGGATGGTAGTTATATGTGTAATTTTATAAGAAACTGCCAAACTGTTTTCCAGAGTTACTGTACCATCTTAATTCACAGCAGCAATGTATGAGAGTTCGTTTTTCCACATCCTTGATGTTTATTTATATATGTTTATGTGTGCATGTGTGTGTATATACACATATATTTTGAAACTTTAGCCATTCTATTAAATGTGTAGTGTTATCTCATTATGGTTTTAAATTGCATTTCTGTAGTGACTAATGATGTTGAACATCTTTTCATGTGCTTATTTGCTTTTCATATATCTTGTATGGTGAAATGTCTGTTCAGATCTTTTGCCCATTTTTTAATTAGGTTGTTTGTTTACTCGTTGAATTTTGAGAGTTCGTTGTATAATCTCAACACAGGTCCTTTGTTGGATATATACAATTTGCTTGTTTTGTTTATTCTCATAGCAATGACTTTTGCAGAACAAACATTTTAAATTATGAAGCCCCATGTATCTTTTTTTTTAATGGATCATGCTTTTGGTATAATAAAATCTGTTGGCATAAAACAAATCCTAAAAATTTTTCCTGTTTTTTCTGAAAGCTTTATAGTTCTACATTTCAATCTGTTACTCATTTTGAGCTATTTTTATATAAATTGTGTGGTTCATGTTGCTGTGTGTGTGGTGTTTTTGCTTATAGATATGCTGTTCTGACACCATTGTTGAAAAGACTGTCCTTTCTCTGAATTGCTTTTGTAGCATTGTCAAAATTAGTTGGTCTCTTTGTCTATTCTGTTTCACTGATGTGTTTCTAGTCGTCATCATGATATTACAGCTTTATAGTAAGTCATAAAATGGTATGGAGAGCCACTTTGTGGCTCTTTTTTTTTTTTTAAATACTATTTTTTTTTAAAGATTATTTATGCTTACAAGCACTGGGGTACAGGCCAGAGGCGTGGGGGGCGGGGTGAGAGGACCCACCACAGAGAACCGGAAGCAGAACAGGCAGATCAACGGAAGTACACTCCTGAGGGGAGCAGCAGGCACAGCAGGAGAGGTCTGCAGCACCATGTGGGTCCCCTCCCTGGCAGGCAGCAGGGATCGAACTCGAACTCATGCTGCAGTGGCTGCTGTTTACTTCGTAGTGCGTTGCTTAACCCACTGCGCCACCAGGGAGGCCCTTTGTTGCTCTTTTTTAAACTTGTTTTAGTTACTTTAGATCCATTGCCTTTTTATAAATTTTAAACAAATCTACTTTTAAAATCTTTCTGGGATATTGGTTGGAATTGCATTAAATCAATAGATCAATTAGAGTTGAATTGAAACCTTTCATGAGAAGTCTTTCAGTCCATGAACATAAAATATTTACACTTTTTAGATGCTGTGGTTGTTTTCTTAGATTTATAGCTAAATTATTTATTTCCCTTTTTTAGATATTACTACTGGGTTAAATTTTTTTGTTTCTAATTATATATTGCTAATATGTAAAATATATGTAAAAATACATATAATAGGATTGATTTTTGACTTTGCACTGTGATCTTGTTTTTGTTATAGTCATTTCATTACTTAAATGAACATCAATGTCTTCTGAGAACAGGGACAGTTTTATGTCTTTTTAGTCTGTACATTCTTTTTCCCCCTCATTTTACACCATTGGCTAGTATTTACAGTGTGTTTGTTGGTGGCTAAGAGTGCAGAGTGGTATTCTTGTCTTGTTCCTGGCCTTAGGGAGAAGCAGTCTTTGACCACTAAGTGGAATATTGGTTGTAAGGGTTTTGTAGATATCTTTATTAAATTGAAGAAATTCCCTTTT
Source organism: Galemys pyrenaicus (assembly GCA_019455555.1). NCBI lineage: Eukaryota > Metazoa > Chordata > Mammalia > Eulipotyphla > Talpidae > Galemys > Galemys pyrenaicus. The sequence goes on from JAGFMF010012271.1 coordinate 3,164,079, forward strand.
ATTCCTGTTTCGCTAGTTTTTACCAGGAATAGATGTTCAATTTTGTTAAATGCCATCTCTGCATCAAGCGATATGATCATGTGGTTTTTCTTCTTGGAGTTGTTAATATGCTGGATTGCATCAAGTGATTTCCAAATATTAAATTGACGTCGCATTCCCAGGACAAGCCCCTATTGGTTATAGTGTTAATAAAATATTGGTTTTGATTTGCTAATATTTTATTGAGAATTTTTTGGGAGATTTTTATGTTCATGAAGAGATATTGGTCTGCCATTTTCTTCTTTTGGTAATGTTTTTTATCTGCTTTGACATAGGATAATTTTGTTCTTATAAAATAAGTTGGGAATATTTCCTTCTCTTCTGTCTCCTGAAAGTGATTGTTTAGAATTGGTATTTCTTTAAGTGCTTGGTAGAATTCACCTGTGAAATCATCTGGACCTGGACATTTCTTTTTTGTAAAGGTTTTTAAACCACAAATTGAATTTAGTCAACAGTTGTAGAACTATTCAGATTGCTACTTAATCTTGGATGAGTTTTAGTAGGTGTTATTAGTAGATGTTTGTAGAAGATCAAGATGTAGGTGACCTGGGGACAGGTATGTTAGTCTTAACCTCTCTGGTCCTTAATTTGTTCACCTGAAAAATTAGAATTAAACTTATTTGTCCCCTTTAAGATTTCTCCCAGTTTTAAAATTTTGTAATTCCGGTAGGATAAAGTGTATGTGTTTGAAGTTAATGTGAAAGAATTATGAGCTGCTGTTCTGTGTTTCATCTGTCAGTTTTTTAAACATTATCATACTTAAATTCACTTTACCTTTTCACAGATAAGCTGTGTACTTTCTTTTTATAAGTGGATTAATTGTTGGTGGGAAGGTATAGTTGGAGGCAGCCTTCTTTATACATTTTTCATGCCTTATGGTATGTGAAAAAATTTCTTTCAAAGCTATTTATGTAAGATGATATAGTACATCATATGTTAGTTTTTAATGTTGCACTTCTTTGAAAAAATTATTTCAGAATTTCTTTAATGTCAGAAATGTGATTCCTCTTTTGGTATGATTATCCTTCTGAATCTTCATAATTTGATGATTCTCTTTCTAAATTAAAATTCATTGATTTTTTTTGATACTTAATAGAGAAAATGCCTATATGAGTATTTTATGTGAGTTCATTTTAAAAAGGTGGCACACTGTTGTGCACCCTGCCTGTTTATTGAGTTAAAGCAAAGTGAAAGAATCATACAGCTCTGCTGCTAGAGGAAGCATTAAGTTGCAGGCTGCAGCTGGAGGATTTTACGTAGGCACCTGTGGGTTTGAGTGCGTTCAATATACAGACTGCAGTAGGAGGCTGGCACTGCCTCTGCTGACTCCAGTACACTCCTTCACTGCTGTTCTGCCGATTTCTTCACTGTCCAGAAGACAGACAAAATGGTGCAGCACGTTCAGGGCATGGGATAAACTAACCATCAGTATGTTCCGAAGGTGGGTTTTGCTGCACTGAATAGCAGAGACAATTGTTTAAGAAGATTAAAAGCTCAGATATAGTTCAGTATGTCAGATATCCTTAGCTGTTTTAATATTTGATTATGGCCATGCACGAACGAAAACGTACAGCTCTGAAATCTGCATGCCCTCTCTGTATAGAGGTTCAGGTATATTGCATGTGTAGTATTAATAAGTGCCTGCATGATAGCTTATAAACAGATTTGTTTTTGTACTAAGTATATGTGATATATATATTCTCATACTCATATATCTGTGTGTATATATATCTATATATACACACACGAAGGAATTTTTCTATTAATACTAGAATTTTTAAAAAGTAAGCACTTACAGGTTTCTGTTTTTCTCTATTGCACATTTGTCACAGCTCCTACCAATGTCTCTTTCTTTATATTGTTCATTTTGTAGTAGAAGGAAGCATTATTAGTAGGGCATTCTTTGGTGAGATGGAAAATAAGTAGAAAGAACACTGGAGTTGGCACTTCATATTTTATTGATGACTGTGATGCAGTGTGAGTTCGCATTGCACATAGTCATGATTTAAATGATCTCTTATGGAGACAGAATGTTTGTAAGAACGGCCATGTTGTAGACAGTGAGTGTAAAATAAGGAGAGGAAGTAAGACAAGTAAAATTTCTCTGTCCTTGTCTTCTGAAGCAGTGCTCAGCACTGATTCAAGGCACTGTCATTTTAGAAGAACAGTGTGGGAACAACTGAACATCAAACATAGAAAAAAACATGGAGGTTTACTGTCCCACCCCCTCCCGGAAGCACTTCACTTGTGCTCTCCTGTATTTTGGGTTTTAGTGGCTGCATGTTACTAGGGAGCTGTCCAGTTGAGACAAGATATAGTTACCTAAGCCACACCCAACAGATTCTGCTTTTTAATGCATTCGGGCACGCTTAACCCTGTGATTTGTTACCATCATATGTGGGATGCCTTTGAGTTGTATAAAGGGAAGAAAATACTGTGTTCGCAGGTTCCAGCTTACTGCATTCTTGATTAACCCAGTTGCTGTATGTATTAATAGCACAGAGGAGCAATATTTGAGTTGTGCATCACTGTCTCTAGGAGGGGCAGGGATGACTATATTTGTATGATTCCAGCACACATGTCTGCAAGTATTCTGCTCATGTAGGGAGCTGTGCTGCTGCTGGACTGGCTTTGGTTAGTCTTGTGGGTGCTAAATTGGGGCATGACATTCAGAGTTCACATTTTCTCATTTGAGAAACTATTTGTCCAAACATTTTAAATATTTCACTTAATTTTTCTGTGCTTTTCAAAATTTTGCAAAAGGTTGAGCCTGAGCTTAAAGTCTATTTATAGGTTTTTTTTTTTTTTTCTGTATAAAGGCCTGTTGTCTGTGATAAGAACTAACAACTGTATGACTGTGTGCCACTCTGTTGGATACCTCCCCCGCTTCACTGTAAATGATAAGCAGCAGCATTAATCTTAGTAGTCTAGAGTGCTCATAGCCTATATTTTCAAAAACACTTTTACATGAAATTAATTCACTCTTCTTTCCTAAAAGGGGAAAAAACCTTTCTCATTATTTCCTATATTCCTTTGATTTTATTTAATGACACAGACAAATAACATGGAATTTTTATGTGCCAAATTTAGTGTCAATAAATAGCTAACTATAGATTGAAACATACTATATTATTAGAATGTTTCCTGTATCTACAATGTTATATAACCCTGATGGAATGGTGCAGATGAAACAAAGAAATCTGATTGGTTCTTTGCAAGAGATAGCAGCCTTGAAATCCATTCCACCAGACACTTCCACAGAGGCCTGGAGGTTTAGTTAGCATCACAGTGAAAAGCTGGAATCGCCTTCAAGACAAGGAGGGGTTTGGAAGAGAAAATGAAGTTGTTCAGACCCTTAGTAATCCTAGTCACAGAGCTTTTTATTTTCTCATTGGTTCTGCCCCAGCCTTTTGTGTGTGTGTTGTTCACTGTTACTTTAAGGGAGTATTAGAATTCATTAATAAACTTTCTAAATAGTATTATTTGATGAATTAGAAGCATCTCCCTAAGAAGAGTTTGATGGTAGGTGATAGAATGGGTCAATTAGTAACATAATTGCAGAGCATTTATTAAATATGGATGAGTGGGATTTGCTGGAGGAGAGGGACGGATGTGATGGAAAGAGTTGTGAAGAGCAGAACACTCTCAGGAACTCTGGTCCTCTCCTTCCCTATCATATTAAAATTGCATTAGATAATTTGTCATTAAAGACTTGAGTGCTGCTTGGTGAGGGCACATTGTTATTGACATTCAAACAGCAAGCCATTGCAAGTCAAAACAGGAGGAGAATGTTTGCTGTCTGCTGGCTATTAGAAACACCCTTGAGATGTGAGAACAATATGTGTTAGCTTTTATGTATTTATTATTCTTGGTTAGGTGGTCTGCTGGAATATAGTTGTAAATTATGGTACCAAATAGACGATCCTTCCGTCACTTTACAGAAAATACTTAAAAAACACTTGTAGATTATTCTTTTAAAATTTGGAAGCTCTTATATTTAAACAGTAATAGGTAAACTTCATTTATAGTGTCTGTGAGAGGGAAAAACTACTGTGAGCAGGAATGAGCATTTAAATTAAGAAAATGCATTATATTGAAAGGGCAGTGAGAAACATCAAAAAGCTAAATATATTTAAAGAATAATACCCAGTGTATAGATATAGTCTGTGAAAAAACCTATATGTTTAAATTCTGTTTCTGTGCTTATTTTCTAAGTTATTCCATATGCTAATAGAGTGAGGCTGAAGGCAGCTGGCTGCTGGTGTTACAAGCTGAAAACAAAATGGCTGGCAAGCATCAGTACTGTAAATTTGCAATAGGAAACTGGATGCAATTAAGATATCTTTTGTTGAAGGAGAATGTTACAAAGTAAGTTGATGAGGGAATGACTGTTGTATGAGATGCTTTTGACAATAAAGAAACATCATTTATTAGAGAAAATGTACAAATACTCTATTACAGCATAAAAACAAAAGATATTATGCTATAAATAGGGAGTAATTCATTTCCAACTAAGCAATAAAAAACTCTCGTTAATATTCATTTAACTATCATTGTCTTTGTAATTCTAAGATCCAGTCATTTCTGAGGGTATTATTTATGAATCTTTCAGATTAATAGTGTGGTTAAGGATTAAAGAAATAAAAAGCGAATATATTCTTAGGATAAATTTCGAGATACATTTTTGGGAGTTTATGAGTCCTTTAGTGTTAGATTTATCTGTTCATGAATTGTTCAGATTAGAATCTTTTAGAAGTAAAAAGAAATAGAACCATGGGAAAATTTAGTGTTAAGAATGAAAATATAGTTTAGAAAATTCAACCTGCATACATTTATATATTAGCAAAGAGTTTCCTTTTATAACCATAAACCTCTTCCATTGAGTCTTAGTAACTGCTGAAAAATCCGTGATAGGCTCAGATAGATTAAGAAATAGCTTCAGAAATTGTTAATTGCTTGGGTTGAAGTCAGCACATCAGTTCACATCTCTCACAGTATAATGGGTATGCACTGTTAGAAGGCAAATAATGTGAATCTGTCATCTCCACACTTCTCTAGCACAAAGTACTTTATAGTGCCTCAGCATTTAGTGGGTGCCTCATAAGAAGTGAGTTAATGATAGCAAATACAGTATGTGCGTGTGTGTGCGAAGACATAGAACACACATAAGTACAGACAAATTATACTTCATTTTCACAACCTTGTGGGATAGGTTGTGTTATTTGTTAATTAGATGAAGAAATGGAGGCAGAGAAAAGAAGTTATCAGAGACTAGACTAATGTCACAAAGTAGGTGGTGGAATCAGGATTTGTACCTGTGTGGTCTTGTCATAGGTTCTTGCGCTAGTAACTGAAGCCATGTTAGTCAAGGGGATCCTTACCTCTGGAAGCATAATTTGTGTGTATAATCTGGCAGAAACTGAATAGATTTTCTGCTGTATTGCTTCCACAATTGCTTTAACTGATATTTTGTTTCCTGAAATCTTTTTCCTATCACTTAGCTATAACTTGTGGCTTATAAGCAACTAATGTAGAGGTCAGTCTAAAAGTTATTGAAAAGCTCATAACAGGTATATTCAGGGAGCAGTTGGAGACTATCTTCTATACTGGCAGCTTTCCACACCCACCAAAATGGCTGCCAATACCTCATTGGTCAAGGCCAGTTGATTAAAACTTTACAATATTTCTCAGTGTTGCCTTCCCTCTTTCCTTCTCAGTTCCTTATTTTAGGATTTCCTGTTTGTTTGTTTTTTGCTAGAGTTAATATGTCTCTGATCTCAATATCTTTTAGTTCATTTTCTATTTTGCTGAAATAATGAATTTTCATAAATGTAAATTCCCATAAATTTCAAAACAGAATGTGGTATCTTGTTGCTAGTTTTCATTGTTGTAATCATCCTAACAGTGATGCACACAGTCATAGAGAGTACACAGACAGGCTTAGCATTTGATTTAAAAAAAATGTTTAAATCTCCTTTATCAGCAATGAAATATCCCAATATAAATATGTACATGAACAATTTTTGATTTTAGTATTGTGTATGTGTTTTAAATTTTACAAAATGGTATCATTCTCTGTATCATTCTGCATCTCAGTTTTACTCTTGCTCATTTATGTGTACTTGGTTTATTTCTTTTATATTTTATGTTGTATTTCTTTTTATGGCCAGCAAAAACAAGGGAGGATATTGGACATTTCTTTCATCCATTTTTCTTCTAATAGAATTTGAGTTTATCTTAGTGTTTATTTCATTTTGTTTCATTACAAATAATGCTGGGGGTGGTGGTGGTGGTGAATATCCTACATACATATTTACCAGAGTTTTTCGGGGGGCTTTACCTACAAGTGGAATTGCTAAGATGTAGGTTATTTTCATTTTCACTTTTTCTCCATAATTCCTCTCCTGTGTCATTATTACTGTACCAATTTAGACTTTTCTGACAATTTAGAAGTGTCAGAGAGTTCATATTTTTCCATATCCTTTCCAGCATTCATGTGGTTCAGCTTCTTCCTATCCACCAGTGTGGTAGGTGAAAGATAACATCCTACTGATATCACTTATTTCCTTAATTTCCAGTGAAGTTGAGTATCCTTTCATGTGTTTATTGGCCTTTCAGATTTGCTCTTTTGTAAATAACCTCCTCATCATTTACACTTTTTCTTCTGGGATTATTTACCTTTATCTGATTGATTTATGACTCTTTTTTGGTACACTCAAGAAGTGGTTCAGTAAACTATAGCCCATGCACCAGATTTAACCAACTGTTTTGTGTGTCCTGTTAGCTAAGGATAGTTTTTATTTAAGTGATACGTAAAAACAAAGAAGGATAAAGTATCATAAGGTGTAAAAAATACATGAAATTCAAATTTCAGTGGAATACAGCCACTCTTATTTATTTACATATTGTCTCAGACTGCTTTTGAGCTACAATGCCAGTGTTGAGTAGTTGAATAGAGAACATCTAGTCTACAAAGTCTAAAATACTTTATCTCTTTGCAGAAGAAGTTTGTAGACCCCTTTTATAGTTGGTCCTTATTCTGTGACATTTTTGCAGATCTCTTCTATTTCTGTGCTGTCTTAAAACTTTACCTTCAGTTATAAGACTAAAATTCTAAACTCTTGCTGAAGTTTACAATTTTAATTCATTTTTGTTTGAGAAAATTTTCCTTAGAGACTAGAAATGTAGCCTCCTGTATTTTTTCAAAGTAGTTGAAAGTTTTGTTTTTCTTTCAGATTTTCAGTACATTTTGGACCCCCCGCCCCTTTTTTTGGTGATAGGATTATAGTTTGAGGAGGTGATCTAATTTTTTTTATATATAGAAAGGTAATTTTGTTTTACTCTTCTTGTTGAATAGTCTTTTTTTTCAAATTTACTTTTTTTATTAGATTTATTTAATTGCATTTGACATCATTTGTATTCGCCAGGGAGTTCCCACCACCATTTCACCCGTGCACCATCACCTCAGTCCCTTGTGCTCCTTATGCCCTCATCCCTGTCTTTGCCCTCCCCTCCCTCTGCCCGCCCTGTGATCTGTTTGGTTTATCTTTGACCTTTTTATCTTGTTGAGTTTGTTTGTTTGGTTGGTTTTGGTTGTAATTTCCCATTTCCTTGAGCTTTCTCTTGTTTTTTTTTTTTTTTTTGTTGTTTTCTTCTTTTTTATTTTTTGTTGTGGTGGTTGTTCTTTCACATTCCTCCTAAAAGTGAGGCCATCCGGTGTTTTTCTCTTGCCTTCTGGCTGGTTTCACTGAGTATAATTCCTTCTAGCTCCACCCATGTTTCTATAAATGGCCCTAGCTTGTCATTTTTGATTGCTGAATAGTATTCCATTGTGTATATGTACCACATCTTCTTGATCCAGTCATCGACTTTTGGGCATTTGGGTTGTTTCCAGGTCTTACCAATTACAAATAGTGCTGCAATAAACATGGGGGTACAGGTATCCTTTTGGATCGGTGTTTTGTGTCCTTTGGGTAGATCCCTAGGAGTGGGATTGCCGGGTCATATGGTAGTTCCATCCCTAGTAGACTGAGGAACCTCCATGCAGCCTTCCATAGTAGCTGGATTAGCTTGCATTCCCACCAGCAGTGTAGTAGAGTTCCTTTTTCTCCACATCCTCGCCAACATTTGTTGTTGTTGGTTTTTTTGATGTGTGCCATTCTTCCCAGTGTAAGGTGGTACCTCATTGTGGTCTTGATGTGCATTTCCCTGAGTATGAGGGATGTCGAGCATTTTCTCATGTGCCTGTTGGCCATGTGTATGTCCTCTTTGGAGAAGTGTCTCTTAAGTTCTTCTGCCCATTTTTTGATTGGGTTTTTTACTTTGTTTTTCTTGAGTCTTATGAGTTCTTTGTATATCTTTGTGATCAGACCCTTGTCCGTT
>JAGFMF010012271.1:3172801-3187983 GCA_019455555.1 Galemys pyrenaicus
TGCATGTGGCCGACCAGTTTTGCCAGCCAATTTATTGAATAAGCTGTCCTTGTTCCATTGCGTATTCTTTCTTCCTTTGTCAAATCAGGTGTCTGTATGTGTGTGGTTTTACTTCTGGGCTTTCTGTACGGTTCCATTGGTCTGTGTGTCTGTCTTTGTTCCAGTACCAAGCTGTTTTAATGACTATTGCTTTGTAGTAAAGTTTGAAGTCTGGGAGTGTGATACCGCCAATCCCCTTCCTTTTAGCCAGGAGAGTTTTGGCTAAACAAGGTTTTTTGTGTCTCCAAATGAATTTCATCAATAGTTGTTCAATTCCTTTGAAGAATGTCATTGAGATTTTTATTGGAATAGTGTTGCATCTGTAAATTGCTTCTGGAAGGATGGCCATTTTGTTCATGTTGATTCTTCCTATCCATGAGCAGGGGATATCTTTCCATTTCTTCCCGTCTTCTTCTGTTTCTTTTAATAGTGTTTTATAATTTTCTCTATATAGGTCTTTTGCTTCTTTTGTTAGGTTTATTCCCAAGTATTTGATTATTTTTTTTTGGCCTCAATTGTGAAAGGAATATTTTTCTTGATTTCTTCTTCTTCAGATTGGTTGTTTGTATATAGGAAGGCTACTGGCTTTTGGGCATTGGTCTTGTAACCTGCTACTTTGCTAAACTGGTTGGTTGTTTTAATTAGATTTTCTGTAGAGCTTTTAGTGTTTTCCAAGTATATTATCATATCATCTGCAAATAGTGATAGCTTTAATTCTTCTTTCCCTATTTGGATGCCTTGTATGTCTTTTTCCTGTCTTATTGCTCTGGCTAGGACTTCCAGTATTATATTGAATAGTAGGGGAGAGAGTGGGCATCCTTGTCTTGTTCCTGATCTTAAAGGGAATGCTTTCAATTTTTCACCATTGAGGATAATATTGGCTGTGGGTTTGTCGTATATAGCTTTTATCATGTTGAGATATGGTCCTTCTATCCCAAGGGTTTCGAGAGTCTTCATCATGAATGGATCTTGAACTTTGTCAAATGCCTTCTCTGCATCAATAGATATGATCATATTGTTTTTATCCTTCTTTTTGTTGATGTGTTGTATTACATTGATTGATTTTTGGATATTGAACCATCCTTGTGCCTCTGGGATAAATCCCACTTGGTTGTGATGTATTATCCCTTTGATACATTGTTGGATTCTATTGGCTAGGATTAAGATTTACTTATGCATACAAGAGCTGGGGTACAGGCCAGAATCACAGGAGGTGAGAGGATTCACCAGAGACAGTGGGAAGCAGAACAGGCAGGTCGACTGAAATATGCTGCTGAGGGGAGCAGTGTGCGAGGCAGGAAAGGTCTGCTATGCCATATGAGTTCTCTCTCCTGGTCAGGGATTGCACTCATCCTGCTGTGCAGCGAATTCTCAACTTGCTGCACCACCAGGGAGGCTGGAATAGTCTTTTCTTTTGCTCCTGGATTTTATAATGCTGTCTCACATATTTATTTATATTTAAATTTATTTCCTGGTTTCTTAATTCAGTTCCTTCCTTATTATTTGATTAAATATTTCTGTTCTGTTTGATCCTGTGACTCCTGCCTATTATTCCATCACCACTTGTTGTATTCACATTTCCTAGCTCCCTAGGAGAAAAATTCGAAATGACAATACTCTAGTAAGAACCTGATGAAGGCGAGTGTAGATAAGGGAATATTGGATTTGAGTTCTGTTACTAACCTTTACCAAGATCATGTTGTTAGTTTTAATAGCATTTTCTTCTTAAATCATTCTGATTTCAAAATTTCATTTTCATTGCCATCATTATCACAATCCAGTAATGAAAATTTATGTGTTCCTAAGTGCATGATGGTATTAATCTGAGCACTTTAAAAAAATTTAAATAGAACCCTAAACTAGTGACAACAAAGTGTTATTTAGGCATATATGATAAAGTATAATTTACTTGAAAAATTGAGGCATATTTAGATAGTAGATGTTTTTATTGGCTTTTCATTACTCTGTTTTTTTCAGTGAGTGCCAGTACATTTAAGCTTACTTTTTAGTCAAATCATAAAGATGTTTTGCCTTTCTAGGGGATAAAGTAAGGAGGGGGAGATATTTTGATTTTTAGTCTATCAGTTGCCAGCATCCTGTTTCAGGAGTAAGATGAATAACTATAAGGATTTATTTTATGTTACACAATATAAAAGCTTTGTTTCTAGTATCCTTGAAACTTACTCTCAGATATGAAGGCAGGAATTTTGGGTGAAAATCACTTTGTCATGACTCCAGGGTACAGTTGTTGTTTTTTTGGGTTTCTGCTGTAGACATCCCTAGGGTAGAGATCAGAAATGGAAAGAAAGCCAATATTTGGAAAACAAAGGGAGATCTAATTAGAAATATACTGCAAAAGTAGAACCATATTAAGAACTTTTAACCATTGTGGTGGGAAGTCATTTTAACATATTTAAACATTAATTGGGGTAACTATTAGATTTGCATTTCTAAGGTTATTCAGCTCCTTCACTGGTAAGCATTTGTAGAGAAAGGATGTTGTAGAGAAAGGATGCAGGGTGGAGAGAATGAATTCCAGACACATTTAGGAAGGAAAATCAGTATTTGGTGATGAATTCACTGACATAGGAGCTCTGAGAGAGTATTTAGGTTTGAAGAGGTGTGGGGAAGGTTAGAATTTCATATTTGTATATTTTGAGTTCCAGGTATATTTGAGACATAACAAATGGAGATTTCACAAAGGCATTTCTATAGGTGGCCTTTCCAGTTTTCAACCAAGTCAATGAATGAAGAACTTGATAGTAGAATAATGGATCTAAAGAACATAAATATTTGGGTTGAAAATTGAGAACCATTGCAGAACTCTTGTTTGTGAATGACTTACTAAATTTTCAGGTCAAAGGATTAATTTATTTCATGTCTGGCTATTTTTCATAGTCAGCCATGATGCTCTCTCTTTCATGTCCCCTTTCAGAAACCTAATATCCAGATGATGTCATCATCATCATAGCAGTGTAATTTCTCAAACCCAGCTCAAAGAACTAAATTTAGACAGTTAACTGTAGGTTGAATGCTTCTTCTCATTACATAATATTATCTCAGTTTAATTCACAAACCTCCCAAGTCACCAGAAAAAAGCATAATCAACAAAAAAACCGAAGAGATCAGAGAGTGAACCTGTGAATGTAACTTTTGCCCTCACTTTCGACATCATCTCCTTCTGCACAGTTATTATCTTTCACCTGCAGCACCTGTCTATTAGCACTGGAAAATTTCAGGTGGATCCAGTTCATCACTGTGTCCCAGCACTGTTTCATTTCTGCTAGTGTTTCTCAGCTTTAGCTGCACGTTGTAATTGTCCAGGGGTTCTAAAGAAATGTTCATGCTGGGTCTCACTCTCAGAGATTCTTATTTAACTGATCTGGAGAGTAGCTTGAGCATAAGAATTTTTAAAAATCCCTGGATTCCTGGATCAACCTTATGTGAAGCCAAAATCAAGACCCACATGTATCCTCAGCATTGAATTTCCTCAGATAAGGAAGGACAAAAGGAGGGTGTGTGTGTGTGTGTGTGTGTGTGTGTGTGTATGTGTGTATAGTTTTTACTGTTTTAAGTTGCAATACTGGACTTTTTTTCAAAGCTTGAATTTCATTGAATATTTAAAAAGTCTAAGTTCACAAATACAAAGAACCTAAAAATTCCTTCTAGTTCTCTCATTCCTTGAATCTTGGAAATGTTTATCTGTAGAGAGATCTGTGCTTACTAAGAAGTTCCATGTAGTGGAAATTATTAAATTAAGCTTAGAAATTTGATCAAGCTATAGTGAGTACCCAATTTGAGGGGATGAAATTTGAAGTCAGTTTGAATTGTACTGTTTGTCTCTAACATGCCACAGTATGTTTGTATATGGATATGACAGTAAATTATCTTCTCTTTTGTAAGGAAACAACTGAACGGTAGAGATGAGACTTTAAAATCAGGCCTAATTTCAAGTCTTGTAGTTATCAAGTAGTTGGTAATTCTATAGCAGTGGTCACTTCTGCTTTAAGTCTCCAATTCTTAGGACTGAATAACATAAATTTGTCATACATTTAGTTTAGGGCCTAACACATAGTGAGAACTGACTAGGTTGTTGCTGTTTCCATGAATGTTGGTGCAGTCTCAGAAGCTGGAGTTTCACTTTTCCTTTTCCTTTATGGAGAATATAATGGTTGAATCAGTGTTTATCTTGTCAGATGCTATTGATAATATATATTTTTGCCATGATACGAGGATAGCAGTTTGCTCCGTGGTCTTCCTCCCACAGAATATAAAACATTAGACCAACCCCAACTGCAAGACTGCCTACAAAATTCCTGATCAGTGCTCTTCAAAACTGTCAAGGTCACCGAAAATAAGGGAAGTCTGAAAAATTCACAGTCCAGTAAGCCTAAGGGGAGACATGATGACTAAATGTAACTTGGAATCATAGAATGGGAAAAAAGACATTCAGGTGAAAACTGAGGCAATGGAAATAATGTGTGGACTTTAGTTTAATGTATCAACATTGACTGCTCTGACAAATGGCTAGAGTAAGAAACTAGGTGTGAGGTTTTTGGGCACTCCCTGTACTATCTCAGCAACTTTTCTATAAATCTTAAACTGTTCTAAAATTAAAAGTTCATAAAAAAAAACAAGGAAAACATACAATTATAGACAGCTTTATTTTTAACAGAGCTATTCTGCTAATTTAATTCACTGTGATGCTTGAATACATTTTATATAGTCATTGTGCACAGTCATCAACTTTTAAAATACTGACATTATTACTTGTGACTGCTCCATTTACAATTAGCAAGTCTACTTTGTTTTCCTTTTATTAGTTATCATCATCAATGCATTTGCTGCATCATGAGACTCAAAACTATCTGTGTCTAGCAGAACTTTTCTTGGGCTACAAATCAGACTTGGAGACATATTGAATGCCTTAGACAAATAATAAATACCTCATCAGGGGCAAGTTATCTTTCTTTTTTTAGATTTATAGTATATAAACTAGGTTTGTGAAAACCCGTGAACATGCTGCTTTTATATCCTGGCAAACTTCATAAATATTTTTAGTACATTTGTGCAAAGTATTAGCAGTAATATTGGTGGCATTATGTTAACCAGTGGGTTAGATTTGGTATGAAATCCTTCCTTTTTACTTTAGAGGAAAGATAACTGAAGTAGTAAATCATGTTCAGGTGGGTCTGGGCTTATGTCTCAAAATTCTTACTGATATAAAGGCCACTGACAATGCTTTTAATGCTGCTCATCTTGTCCGTAGTGATAGTTTGGATAAGAAAGGAAAAGACTGAATTCCTTAAACTGTATCTCAAACCACATCAGTACCACTTATTTTTATTCCTTAAACTTGGCTTGATTTTATGAATGTATTAATTTTAGAGTTGGTCCTTGACAAAGTTAATTAAAAAATGTTAAGATCAGGCTCAAGGTCACTCTGAAATACCAAGATGAGAAAAGGCTTTTCAAAGCATACTTTGAACACTTTAAAGTCCAGAAATAGTCCTATAAATGATTAACTATTGCATAGTTCTACTACTGTCTCTGTATAATTGTCACAGCTGTAACACAAATATGTATAATGTGCTGTGAAAGCATGGAAGAGGGAGACATTCATTCTTCCTGATAGGCATTCAGAAAGTCATAATAGAAAAGATAGGTAATGACATTTAAGGTACCTTTTGATGAAAGGACGTTGTTATTGTTGATGATGATTGTGATGATGATAAAGAGTCCATTTATCATTTAGTAAGTGTTTATTTAGTGCCATCGGGCATACTGTGTTTAAGGGATATCACCACATTTGTTTATCATATCACCTTCACAGATAAGGAGATTGAGGTTCAGAGAATTTTTTTTCTAAGGTCATTTAAGCAATTGTAGTTCAAAGATTGATTCCAGCTTATCTCTGATAGACATCAAACACTGTTATTACATGTTAAATACAATTTCATTATGTAGTCAAGGAGAGGTAACTGTATTTTAGACAGAAAAAAACTACTAATAAATTGATAGAGGCCTTAAAGTGCATTTCCTCTTTGAATGTCATTAAGTAGTTTGGTGCTGCCCAGAAAATAAGAGCATTTATTGTTTAAGATTTTATGGTTGCAAGTAACAGAAAATTTGACCCAGTATTGTTTATACAAACTTGCTCTGTAAAAGACCAAATATTAAATTTTTAGGTTTTAAGCAGGCTTATACAGTTACTATCAGAATTAGTGAACTCTATTTTGTAGCACAAAAGCAGCCATAGACGGTACAGAAATGAGTGATCATGACTGTGTGCTACTACAACTTTATGGTTATTCGATATGACTATATGATATTTGAATGTCATACATTTTTTGTGTCTTAGAATATTACAACTTTTTTTCAGTGATTTGAAAGTGCAGAACAATTCTTAGCCCTCTGACAGCCCAAAAATCAGTGGCAGGCCAGATCTGGCTCGTGGGCTAGTTTACTGACCTGGTGTAATTGACTAGGTGTCAGAGAGAATTTATTTTTCCTTCAGTAATTATGTATCTACAGGACCTGGTATCTTCTATGTCTCTACACTAATTTTCAGTGTTAACTTTATTCATTGGTTTATTACCTCTTCTATTTACTAGATGGTAGATGGGGTATCCAGTTGTTTTATGAATTGTCTTCCATTTCTACTGTTTTAATACCCCTCTCCCCTCCTATCTGGATCATATATTTAAGTTTCTGAAAGAGGGTTGAAGATAACCATTTTCAAAATTTTTATTCTTAAAATCTAACGTTATTTACCTGAGAACACTAAATATGGGATGGAATACCAAATTCATGGTCACTTACGTTGTTTATTTTCCCACTGTAATATTTTGATCCAGCTTGTGAGTAATCATTTAGCATATCCCCTGCTTGCAGAGAATATTTTTGTCTTTAAATGTTTAGGCACTTGTCGTACTGGCTTTTCTCTAACTTAAATTCTTTCATAGAAGTTTACAATTACTGACTACCCCTTATAGTTGGCATTTCTTTACTAAGATTGTATTAGTACTTTAATATATCTGAATTGAAAGCTGTCTACCCTATGAGATAACTTCTCCTTATGTTGTTTTCCCCTTTGAAATAATGGTAACAGGAAATGTCTTTGCAGTGTTTCTCAGTATTAAAGATATTTTGTTTTATGTTACTTGCTGGACTTTACTTAGTATGCTGATAAAAAGCAAATGTTCTCTGATGATCTCAAATCCAGGAAACCTAAAGCCCTAATTTTAAAAAGTAGCGCTTGAGTTATGCAGTCAGGTCTTCTTTTGTTTCTGTACTTGTTAGATTTGTAGGTCTTCCTCTGTAATGTTCGAAATATATTTGAAGTAAGTCTCTAACTCAAGTTTGGTGACTAAGTTCTAACTTCACAGACAACACCCCTGTTCTACCTTCTTTATCCCTATGAGGTAATCAGCATTATGCAAACAACTATACTTGCTTGAGAACTGAGGCCTACTGTTTTGTCCTAAATGTAGATGGAAGGATTATGTATAGGAGCTTTCATCTATACTGCAGGGAAATTGTATGCTAAGCAAATCAAAAACATTTAAAGCTGCTGGTGTCATGGTAGTCTTACTGTTTGGATGATGGATGTATTTGGTTCCATAAACACACCCCAAACACTTTTTAAGAGGTTGACCTTTTTTTCTGTACTCATCATGAGGCAGTGGCAAGTTTATTTTTAAAAAGATCTTTTAACTGTTTATTGTTTCCTAAGAGTTAATGTCATGACTAATCCCTTTTGATGTCAGACTCATCAGTAGTAGGGTTCAATCTTAAATTTAAGTTCTTAAAATTTACTGCAGTGTATTTCTGATTTAGTATTTAAAATTCAAGCAAACAAAACATTTTAGGTTATGATGGTGTCAAAATTGGTGACTTTCTGTCATGCCGTTGACTTAAAACTATGTCTTAATCCTTTACTTGCCTGTGGGTTTATTTTACCTGTGGGTTTATTTTATTGGTACCCTGACATTCTGCAGATTGTGTGAATTATTATTTTTTTCTTATGGGGGCCTCCTTGGTGGTGCAAGGGATTAAGGCACAGCACCATGAGGCTATCCACAGCCATTGCAGCACAAGTTCTATCCCCGGCCAGGGAGGTGACCCACATGGTGCGGCAGACCTCTTCTGTCTTGCCCACTGCCTCAGCAGTGTATCTCAGTCAATCCATCTGTTCTGCTCCCCACTCTCTTTGTGGTGCCTTCTCTCACCCCCTGCACCTCTGGCTTGTACTTCAGTCTTATGCATGAGATAAATAAATCTTTAAAAATAAGTAAATAAATGCATATTTTAAAATTTTTCTCCTTTTATTGTTTAGGAAGACAGTGCCAGTGAGGGAAAATGCCTGTTTTATTTATATTGTTTTTCTCATACCTCCAGGGCATGTTTTGATATTAAAACAGAGAATGTGGTACACATGTATAATTTTATCCCACATAAAAATCAGAAAAATGAAAATCAGAAATATTCAGGACATGTCTGAATATCAGCCTTGCTTAAGTCCCAAGTAAAAGAGGATACTTGCATAAAAGAATTAAGTGATCAGTAAGAAGGATAAAGACTAGGGCTATATTTACATACCCTGGTACCTGATACCATAGATTTCTGGTGTAGTTTTCTATTTTGATGAAAATGAATTTTTATTCTACTGTGATTTATACTTTTGTGATACTTTATTTTCTCTTTATCTATTGAAAGACTAAATTATTTGACATGTAGAATTTACTACAATCTGAATTTTGTTGATTGTACACTCAGGAACAATTTAATATTATATCCTTTGTTTTTCTTCAAAACTAACAGCTGGACATTTGATTAGACTCAGGGTTTGATAGCTTTTGCATAACTGTAAATTACATGAGTTGCTATCATCAGGAGGCATGTAATAGTTGGTTTTTATTCCTTTTTTTGATGTTATTAGGCATCAATGCTTGATGCCTGCAAAGCCACTAATTCACTGCAAGTTATAAAAAGACATCATTCTAATTCTGTCTTTTGTTTCCCTTTCATTTGGAATAATTTTATACGACAGTCTCACTTATGTATCTTTGACTACTAGTAGAATTTAAGTAGGAAATGCAGGATGGATTGCTTAATTCTTTTATATTCCCAGTTTCTTAAGATAATGAACTATGATTCTGTCTGCTTCAAAAGATGACATATTAGCATGTTTTTTAAACATTATGATTTCATGGCCAGTGAGGGCTGCTTTACTGAGTCCTTTTTAATGTGGCCCTAGTTTATACATTGCCTTTGACAGCTTCATTATTGTTAGATATGTTACAGGGCAAGCCCAGGGGGAATGAGGTGACCTAAGTTGTGAGTCCTCATCGTCACCCTCAGAACTCAGAACAAGATCCAAAAGCAGACATGCAGGGAGAAATTTTAAAAAACATTTATTTGCATGGGGAGTGAGAAATGAGAAGAAAGAAATGGGAGTGGGTGGAGAGAGAGAGAAAGGAGGAAGCAAGGGAAGAAGTGATGGAGGAAGCCATAGGGAGGTAAGAGAGAGAAAGAGACTAGAATGATGAAGTGTCTGGTATTTCCTACCAGGAGTGCCATCTGAGCTGAGACACCAGGATGCAAGTGGAAGCCAGAAAAGTGTGGCCATTAATTCTATAGTTCCCAGCAGCCCCTATTTAGGAAATCAGATTCATGGCATGCTGGGGTTTGTAGTTCATGGCTCTTGAGGTCTTGTTGTTAAGGAGATGGGGGCAAAATCTAAAGACTTCAGAGGGTGGAGTTTGTTCAGGACACCATTCACTGGCTCAGAGTTTCCTCCTTACTGTTCCTCCAGTAGATATGTCAGGATGTTCTAGGTTCATCTTTTCTAAATCAGCCAGTTTTTGATTTTGTTTTTAAAAAGAGTCCTGGAATCTTTTCATTGAGAATTCTACTTCAAGATCACAGTCTAGGCACTGAGGATGGTCATTGCTACTGGATAAGTCAATGTTTCTAGCTATTTTCCTTGGACAGTATTAGGATATACCTTGTAGGATTGTACAGATGTTTTAAATGTAGATTGAATACACAGTTTTTACTTAATTCAATCTATATTACTATATTTATAATTCATTTCTTTCACATTGAGAAATATGGTTCTCAAGGATATGATAGCCTTAGTATATTCTGTAATTGCTCGCTTGCTTTATTCCTTTTTATACATGCAGTGGTCTCAGGACATTACCTCTATCAATTTTGATTATGGCAGTCAGCTCAGATAAGTTAAGTTTTTGTTTTGTTTATGTTTTCTTTGTTCTATCCCCATTTGCTTATTGTTGTAGCTTCATTGTCAGGTCATTACAGACATTATATACTATAATCTCTCCACTTAAAAACCGTCATTTAATATTAATTTTACAAACAGTTGTATATTTAATACTTACCTCCAGGCTTTATTTTGATGTCTTTGTGAGATGGATTGATATTATAATGATCCTGACTAATCTGGAAATGGGTGTAACTAAAGTGAAGTGACTTATGCTATCAGTTAAAGCCACTTGTTTATGAGGACATTGATAAACAGGGCACAAAAGGCAAAGATAGGTAGCTAGCTCTGCCAGGGGCCAAGCCCAAAATAAAACTGGCAGGTGACTCTGATAATATACCTTTAAAGCCTTGTAAATATAGAGCTGAATTAAGCCAGTTTGAGGTTCTTTGTATTTTGTATCCTGGGACCTCTGAAACCTTCTCCCAGATGTGGCACCTGGTACTGAGGGCTTTGCCAGGAGGAGCAGCCCTTCCCTCCCCCTGAGAGCTGCTGTTGCAAAAGAAACCCCCAACCCAACTACTGCTAAGGTGCTGGTTTCCTAATCCTCACCTTAATGGTTCAGTCCCCTAATTGATACTGCATACTGAATTGTATGCTTGTATTATTGTAATGTGGATTTCCCCCAGTAAATCATATTGTAATTACATATGACTGAGCTGTTATCACTGAAACCTTCTATTGAAGTGGAAGTTAGCAAGATGAGCTCTCAACTACCTATTACAGTCTCTTTAGTATCTCAGCTACCTAACGTTTGTTCTCTGAGCTAGGAAGAACCTTATAGGAACAGTTTCTTGAGTTGTCACATATTTGAAAAAAATTTGTCTTTTTATTCTTTTTCTTTTTATGTTTTACTGGATATAAATCCTTTGTTCAAATTTTTTTCTTTATGTATCTCAAGTTTCATTTTCTACTATTTTCCTTATAAATCATAAAATGTTTTGCTTAAATGACCAAAGGATATTTCCTTTTAATTTGAAGTCCAGCATTCTTAATTGTAAATGTCTTGGTACAGTGATCCAAGTGGATTATTTAAAGTACTGGGGTGGGGCCTCCCTGGTGGAGCAATGGGTTAAGCAACACATTATGAAGCAAACCATAGCCACTGCAGCACTAATTCGATCTCCGACAGGGAGGGGACCCACATGGCTCAGGCAGACCTCTCCTGTCTCGCGCACTGCTCCCCTCAGCGGTGTGTTTTGGTCAGTCTGCGTGTTCTGCTCCCTACTCTGTCTCTGGTGAATCCTCTCACCACCCCGGACTCTGGCCTGTACCCCAGCTCTTTTATGTATAAATAAATTATTCTTTTAAAAAAATAAAGTACTGGTGTGTTCTTGCATCTGTGGTTTCCAATATATATGTATATATGTGTGTGTACATGTAATTACTTATATATATTAATATATATTACATATACATGTTTCGGGAAAGCACTCTTGAATTATTTTTAGTATTTTTCTTTTTATAGGGACCCCTGTTTTTAAATTTTAATTCTGGTTTTTCTTTGTCTTTCTATAATATTTATCACCTTACAAATCATTTCTAATTTTTTAAAATTTTATTTGATTTTTTTATCCTTTTTACCTTCTATTTCTTTTAAGATATTTTGTTATGTTTATTTGCTCATGGTTCTATTTTACTATTCATTACTGAAATGGTCTTTTATATTCTAAATTTAACCTGATTTCTAACTTCTAAGTTTTTCCCTTTTTCATGTATTATGCAATTTTCTTAATATTTTTAACTCTTTGAAATTGTGCAGTCCAGTGTTGAGTGTGTATTTTCCTTTTTACCAAGCCTTTCTAGGGTACTTTCATTAAATTAAGAGCATTAGGATGCTTTTCACTCTTATTTTTCCTTCTCTTTGTAACTGCACCTTGATACTTTCCTGGTGGTCATTTTTGTTTAAAAGTAGTTCTCCAAAGGGTTTGCAAGGAGGCGTGATTCATGATCCTCTTTCTAACTCCATGGAGCTTCCTCTTCTCTTTTTTTTTTTTTTTTTTTTTTGGTTAAGTGTTAAAATATAGCATAGCTTATTTTCAAGATTTCTTGACCTGGATCCCATCTTCTAGTTTACTTTAGACCTTTTCTTTATCCTAGTTGTCCCTACTCTGCTTGATTTTTATCCCATTTTTAGCACTTTCTTTTTAGTAGGGAGTCCTGATTTGGTCAGCTAGTTTCAAGAGCTTGTGCTGGCCAAACGTAGGCGCGCTCTGATGAGCTGCGCATTGTTAGAGCAGGCCGGCCCCTTCCTTTGCCAGCTGTTTTCAACTCAGGCCTTCTAGAGATTGAATATGCTGATGTTATCCAGCTCTGTGGTCTATCACCCACTGAGCTTCCCTTTGTTTTGTCTCATATAGATACATAACTCTCCTGTGTGTGTCATTGCTTTTCATTAACCTGTTCATTTGTATTTTTGGTTTTGTGAAGATATTTTGTTATCCAGTGTTTTTGCAATTCTTGTTCACAGGTAAGTGCCTTGTTAGATCTAAATGCTCTCATGATTTTTATGTGGGAATTTCAGAAGATCCAAAAACCATTCCTCTGCTACCCCTGCCTCCTCAGAATTCTTCATATTTTGTAGATACCCAAAGTTCTAAGCTAAAATCTTTTTGTCTCATTGTTTAGTTTAAAACCTGTGGACTCTTTTCTGCATTCTAAATAGCTAACGCACCTATAATCCTCATTATATAAGGAAAGGTATTGCTAATGCCAACCCTGGAAAACTACATGAATGAGTCATATCAGAAAGTCTCTAATAGAAAAAAAATTAATTTTGTTCCTCTTAATTTGGGAGGAATAAGAGAAAATCACAGTCTTTATAATAAAAATAGTATGAGGTACATTTATGTAATTATCTCATTGCAGAGACTCTCAAAATTACTTTGGAATTTTTTCTTGGTCTCTTAAGCCTTACCTAATATTGATACATGGACATTCTACTTCCCTTGTTATATGATAAACTCCCAGTTGACAAAACTATTAGTTTTACATTACTTTCATATATTCCCTATTTTTAAATATATCATTTTTCAGATGATTGGAGGACAAAAATTATTACTGTTGGATATTATTGTTTTTGAACAATCCGTTAATAAATCTGTTTATCCTGTTTATGATAACACACCTTATTTTATGTAATGATAGATGTAGTGTAGTGTTATTTGAAGAAATAATTTCCTGCGGGGGTAAGTTAGCTACATGCTGAAAGTATCATCAAGTCAAGGCAGTGCTGATGGGGAAACTAGAATTTTTCTGAGAAAGGAAGTAACATTTGTTATAACTTAAGAAAGGGGAAAGATGCTTGTTGGATACAGTGTCTGAGCAAGACAGCAAAGTGATTGCTGAACGTCCATGTATCTGTTTGGACTTCAGGAAAACGTGGATTTCAAGGACTGGCAGATGTGGGAATTGAGGGATTAGCTGGTGCATTGCTGCGGAAGCTTGGTCACTGGCTAACGCAGTTATTCATTGATTGAAATTCAGAAGGTTGGTCTGAAACAAGTTATCCTTGATTTATTAAGGGCTTAAAACCTGGCTTTGGTGGTTACTGTTTATGGCTTCAAGACAGTCAGTCTTACATATAAGGGTACTCTTTATTCTCATCATTTGCAGAGAACAGATGAGGTCTGAATGGAAATGACAGAGTAGTTCTTGGCCTCCGATGGAAGCTGTGTAAATGTGATTGATCTTGTTAATTGTTTAGGGACCAGTGATTATAAGCTCAAATGTTTCATCATTAAATTCAGGGTTGCCAGAATTTAACAATTATTTTGGATCTAGAAATATACCCAAAGGTGAATAAAATTTGCTGTATTATATGACTGATTTATGTTTTAGCATAAAACTTAAAATTTTATTTATATTAAATTAATTCATAGGTGTTATCAGTCTAGAGACTATATGGCTTTTGTCAGATAAAACTATAGCTATGAAGATTATGATTTGACTGAGATATTTGTCTTTTTTTCTACTTTATTTCTTCTCTGTGTAACAACAGTTTATAGTTTTAGCAAATACAGTATTCCCCATATTTTATTTAAATGTATTTATTCAATAAGTATTTTTAAAGCACTATCTTTATTGTTTGGTTTTGGTCTGTCCACAACAGTGACCAGGATATACGTGGCTCCTGTCTTCATGGAACATCTGATTTAGTTGGGAGGCAGGAGATTAGAAAGAGACCTTAGAAAGCATTTGCAGGGCAGTGTGACAAATCCCCTTAGTGTGGGAAGTAGAGGCTATTGTAGGACTCCACAGGAAGGTCTTCTCACCGGCTAATTTGAAGGTTCAGACAAGGCTTTATGGAAGAGGGGCATTTGAGCTGCATCTTGGGGGATAAGTGGGAGAAAAGGCTACTCTAGGTAAAGATGAAAACATGGACAGCAGTATTGAGGCAAGTCAGCATGGTGTGTTTGGAAATTGTGTTTGAAAAATTGTGTATTTGGAAATTATGTTGGTGGTGTTGGAATATAAGTAAAACATTTTTGAATGTCTTATTCAAGACATAAGAGAGGAGAGATGAAGGTGGGAAGCTAAATAGTTATCAGATTCTGATGGGTGTTACATGCTATGTTAAGGGCCTTTTTGCTACCTGTGAAACCCTGGCCCAGAAGCAGGTCATCAGGTTCCCCACGAATGTGTGGTGCATGACCCATTTTTTTTTAACCCATTAAATGTGAGTGTCACCGTCCTGTTACAGGGCAGGGAGAGGAGCACCCAGAAGCCCCAAGCCTGCCCTCTCTGGCGCCAAACTGTTACAGGGCAACCCTAATATAAAATGGGTTTGCCTGACTGGGTCCTCACCCGCGCGCTCGAACGGCACTTATAATGCCCCAACTGCAGGCACACACAA
>JAGFMF010012271.1:3187998-3209233 GCA_019455555.1 Galemys pyrenaicus
GGTTTTATTTACAAGGGAAGGAGAAATAGCGTAGTGAATAACACAGGGGGAAGAGAGGGATACAGATCTGTAAATATCCTACCAGTTCCTTGGAGCTGGAACCCAACGGTGCGCTGAGAGCTGACTCCAAGGAAAAAAGGGCCCCCCAAGGCCCACGTGTTTGCTTTTATATTCAGCCTGGCTTCTCAACTCCACCCTCAGGTCCCAGTGAATTGCTCTTCGATAATGACCTTATGGGATTTGTAGTTCTTGGATCTTGTAGGTCTGGAATGGGGGTCGAAGTCCATAACCTATCTGTGTAATCCATTCAGGAGGGTCTTTCCCCCTAACACTCCCAGTTGTGACAGTTCCAGATGTATCCAGACATTCCCCAAAGTATACACTTTGCCTTGATTGAAAACCACTCATTTCAAGATTATAAAATACTGTAACGTAGTTTAGATCACAGCAATCCTTAGAAAATGTTATTTTCATCTCAGTTTTATAGATAAACCCACTGAGGCTCAGCAAAACTCAAATAAGAGTGGCTGATATGAACTAAAGGTCACGTCTTGTCATGCCCTGAACAAGGGTGTGTATTCCCACACCTTTCCTAGTAATCTTGAAATCTAAAGGCACATTTGACGTTCTAAAAAGTTTGTTATTTTGTCCCTTTGTTATCACAGTTATATTATTTCAGATTACTTCTAGCAGTTTGGTGATATCTGTCTCAGATGCCTTGGTGTTTATAAGTTTCATTCATAAAAACTTAGTATATGTAATTAGCAAGTGAGTGAAAGCAGTAACTCATCCATAGACAGCTGTCATATTCTCTCATTCTGCCTGCACTTTAGTGTCATGCCATATTGTTTTCATTCTGTATTTTAAGAAAGTGAATTCCCAGAAAATTTTGGTGTTGCTGCTATTATTTCCTAATCCTCCCCCACCCCATTGGAATGTTTATATTAAAGAATTTTTAAATAAATGTTCAAAATCTAGTTTGGGTTTCAAGCCTTCTTATCAAATTCACACTGTACTAATAGTGCATACATTTGTTTTTCCATGCAAATCAAGATGGCATTAATCTATAATTTATATATTGTGACTTTCAAAGATCTTTTACTAAGGGTATTTATATAATCTGCTTCTCTATTTATGTGGGGCTAATGTGTGTAATAATGTATTTTTGAGTCCTGCAAGAACCATAAAATATTAACGAAAAAAAAAAACAAAACTATCTTCTGAATTGCATCATATACTTTCAGTTCCCCTGCCAAGTCTTTTTCTTGGTCACAGAGAAGATTGAGGAGGTAATGTGTAATACGCATTGGAGCCTTCTGTTTCTTCAAGGTGGTTTTTGGGAATTCTTAAATATTATTCTCAAAAAGGTCACCTGCAGGCAGCCAAAATAAAAAATAATCTGTCACCCCATGCTGCCATTAAACTTTCAGTGGCCCATAGAGTAGATAGACTTTATTTACAGAGCCTTCTTATCTTCACTGGTCTTGCCTTAATTCAAGTCATTGCTTTTCATAGGGATTGCTTTAATTAGCCTTTTATCTGACATCTGTGATCCTAGATCAGGGCTTGGCAAAGCCTTTCCCATCCCACTCCCAGTTTTTATAGTAAGACACGTGAAGAATGGTTCTTATATTTCTGAATGGTTGACAGTAACTAGAAGGATGTTTTGTGACATGCGAAACTTATATATAAAACACAAATTTCAGTGTCCACGATTAAAGTTTTATTATAACAGAACCTCATATATTCTTCACTGGTGGATCGAAAACCACCAGTGTTGTGTCTCTTTATTCTCATATACACCCCTCTACTTCAAGGGCTGTCTTTTCAAAATGTAAGCTGTTCTTGGCAAATGTGCTTAAAGATTTCTCAAAAGGCATGAACAGTAAAATACTTGTTTTTACGTTGTCAGTTCTGTGACAGCCTATGCAGCTTACCTTTGTGCCTTGCCACATGTGAGCTTTAAGTGTCCCGTTTAAGTGCTGAGTTTGTTGAGAGTAATTCATCTGTCATTATAATGAGCATTGACCTTTTCACTAAAAATAGAAAACATGTCATGTTTTCACAATTTAAGTTGGAAAGAGTTAGCTTTTCTCATTTCGTTTCTTTTCTTGGAAAGTAGCATTCTTTTTGAATTTGCCCATGAAGCAAATAGACTTAAATTCGCAGTGAAAGGCTTCACAGAGTGGTGGGGAATACATGTAAAGTTTGTGCTCTAGCTACCCAAGCATGGTAATGCAAAATCTCAAGTCCTAATTTTATTCCTAGTACGGAGTGTCTTAAACAATGGTGTGTCCTGGTAAGGTGTAGTAAAATACACCTGCAGCAGCAGGAAGCTTTCCTGAGAGTCCCAGCTCATAGTGAGGTCACTGGGACAAAAACAAAACAAAACAGAACTGTGATTGCCTATCACTTTGACTATCTAGTTAAGCTATAGAGTTTTAGTGTTTTATTAATTTGCCTTGGTCACATTGAACTTCAAAGATATGAATGTTTTCTGCCAAAATACTTATGTCATCACTGTATATCTGAACTTAACTGCATAGTGCTTTACTTGTTAAGTTAGTACTACTAAGCAAATGTAAAGGCTATTGATATATATGTTTTGCAATCATATACTAATACATATGTGTTTATTATTGTTAACTGTTATAGTAAATGAATGATGGAAAAAGGAAACTTTCTGTGAATGATGAATTTAGTAACAGCGTATGTGTTTACAAAGCAATGAATTGAATACATAAGCCCCTGTGACACAGAATAATCAGTGGCATAGAGCAGGACAGTAGCATAGGAGAGGACCAGAGTCCCTGTTAAACCTGCTTGGAAGGTTTAAAACCTACTATTTTTCACTAGCAAGTTAAAAGGCAGGCAGGTGGTTGTATAAAAAGAGCAGTGGGAATGTTTGATATTTTAACCCATTTTTAATCCAACTGAACTCATAAAAAATTTTTGGTACAGACCACTATATTAAAGCTTTAGCTATCATCTCATTTTAAATCTTAGGTGTGCTTTCTATTTCTGTTTTTCAATTCATTGGTTTTCTGTTTTACTCTTTTTCTTTTGATGGCAGTTTTTCTGTGTATATATATATATAAATAAAATGAGAGAATTATATAAATTCAAACACAAGTTTTTCTTAAATTATGAATATACTTTATTGCTTCTTTCTTAAAATGAAGATCTATATACAATGATTTTATATGTGATTTTTAAATTATGGTAAAGGAACTCAGTATTTTTTTATTGTATCTCATAAATAACACATAAGTGTACTTTTTTTGGCTGGGTACAGTATGCATTATTGATGGTACATGACAAGATAGGGTTCCCTAAATAGCTCTGTTCTCCATGGGGACTGGGATGGAGACTGTTGAGGTCAGCAGCTTCTCAGTGTATTGAGTGAGTGAAGGGACAACTCCCCAGAAACTCAGGGCCTCTCTCTTCCTCTAGTGTTCTTGCTGGAGGTAGAAAATATGGAATACTTCCACATATTTGTGTATCATCCTTGTGCAAGTGCCATGCTAATCTGTGTCACCCTGGGCCTCCCTGGTGTCACAAGGGGTTGCGCATCACACTGTGGGACTTCTGCAGCCACTGCAGCATGTGATTTCGATCCCCTGCCTGGGAGGGGACCCACGTGGTGTGGCAGACCTTTCCTGACTCACCCGCTGCTCCCCTCAGCAGTGTATTTCTGTCTGTCAGCCTGTTCTGCTCCCTGCTTTGTCTCTGGTGAATCCTCTCACCCCTCACCTCCTGCACCTCTGTTCTTGTATGCATAAATAAATTTTTACCCCAGTTCTTGTATGCATATATAAATCTTTTTAAAAAATGTGTCATCCCATTGTTAGTATATATGCTGCCTAGGCAAGTACTAACTGTAACTTTTATTATATTAAAACATACAGCCCTGTGAATTATGTGACATACTTAAGACAAATAAGCTTAGTGTATCTTTTTTCTAATATTATGCAGATGGAGGGAGCGAGGAACCATCAGATCGAAGACAGTCAAGTGTAGACTCTCGCCAAGGCCGCTCTGGGCAAGGTAAGTTTTCATCAGATTTACCATTAAATCTTAAAAATGGTATCAGCTATTCATTTTGAGTACTGAATCTTAGTCCTGTGATTTTTCTCTGGATATAGTTTATTCAGGTTTCCCATTTAGGGCTTTAAATGTTATTTTTTAAAAACTTCTTTATGGTATTCATTCAAGACTAAGAAAATGAAAAATGATCTCATGTCATTTTGAAGTTTCAAGTAATTTTGAGGCATTGTAACATATGTCCAGATGCCACTTTTTTAACCAAAAGTAAATTTTTAATAGTAATGTTCACCGGCATATCATCACACAGATTTTTTAAATCTTCAATAGAGTATTTGGGTTTTTTTTTACTATTATAAAAAATGGTTATCTTAAATTAGGATCTTATTCCTGACTTTCCTTTTCTGCTTATAATTTATTACAGTTTATTGACTTGTTCTGACTAATTTTTTGAAGTGACAACTTCCAGAATAGGAAGTTCTGTTAGTGACATCTTCAGATAGGTCTTCCTTAACTAACTTTTAGTATTGCATAATAGCGCTCTTTTTCTTCATATTTTTTAACCTTTGTATTCATTTGATTTTCTCCATTCAAAACTATGTTTCATGATGGGAGAGATTTTTATTACTTGATGCCCTGGGCCAATAATAAAAAAATATGGGAATATGCAAATTACCTATTTCTTTTTTTGAGTTACCTTCTAAGGTTGTAGACCCTGTACTGATGTCACCTCTTGCATTCCCAATGTTAATAATTTGGGTGTTCTTTTTTATCCTGATCATTCTGGCTATGTTATTGATAGCACAGAATCAGTTTCAGGTTTTTCTCATTTTCCATATTGCCCTTCTATTTCATTAATTTCTGCTTTGCACTTTATTATTTATTCTGCCTATTCTGGGTTTAATTTTCTTTTTCTAGTTTTTCAAGGTGGAACTGAAGTGATTGATGTTGGAACTTTCTTTTCTAATACATGGATTTTAATGCTATAAATTTTCCTCTATATTTTGTTTTAGCTGTATTTTACAGACTTTGATAAATAATTCCCTTTTGATGTTTTCTTGGACCCTTTTTTTTTTTTTTAAAGAAATCTGTTCATATGCTTTCCAAACATTGAGAATTTTTGGAAAAGAGCAAAATCAACCTCTTGTTGATTCTTAATTTAGTTTAATTATGGTCAGAGCACACTTTGTATGAGTTGAATCACTTTTTATTGAGAGTTCTTTCATGGCTCAGGAAATGATCCATGTTGAGTGTTCCCTGTATACACGAGTGAGTTATCCTGTTGGAGGGTGGAAGGTTTAATAAATGTAAGTCTGGCAAAAATGATTGATGGTATTTTTCGGTCTTTTACATTCTTGCTGATTTTCTGTTTGCTTGCTCTGTCAATTGTTAGGAGAGAAATATTGAAATCTCTTGACTGTAAGTGTGGTTTTATGTATTTTTCCTTGTAGTTCTATCACATTCCTCTTACTACTTTTCCTCTGGTTGGGAATGATTCCCCTCCCTCAGAACTTTATGAATCCAGGTTCCCTCGATTCATAAGAGAAGATAAAAAGAAAAAAAAGCCAGGGGATTTACCCCCTCACACAGTGCTCTCCGGAGCTTTTCCTCCCCAGCCTGCCAGAAAGGGAGGTTTCTAACCAGAAAGGGAGGGCTTCTCTTTTACCTTTCTGTTTGTCTCTGATATGCTCATGTAGGATTTGGGTTTCCTTTGAATTCAGGTTGGGAGTTTGGAGATACAGAGAACAATAGAATTGCTGTCCTTGAATTTTGGTTTCCTTCCAAAGTTTGCCTGCTACTATTTCTCAGAGCCCACAGATTGCTGCTCCATCATTCTTTATAGATTGTCTGACTGTATTTCAGGGATTTTAGTTACATTCAATTAAAGTGAAGTGTGTTTATGGTATCTTAACCTAGAACCAAAGTTCCTCCATTTTGTCAAGATATTTGGTATTTGTCTGAAGGGATGATATTAAAAATATTTAATGATTAGTATGTCATTAGTATTAACCAACCAGAACAGTCTATTTTAAGCCAACACCAACTTCAAGCTCTAATACACCCTGTTGACACACCCTGCCCAACTGCATACAGTGTCTCTGTTCCAGTAACAGTGGCAGCCATGCAAGGCAGGGTATGTAGTAGGGACTCTCCAGTCTGTTAGCTTGGGACGTGAGGGTTCTTCCTGTAGCTCCTTGGGCTTCTGGTCTGTCCTGCAGGCACATTGGACTCTGATGTAACATCCCCACACTCACTGCTCTGGCTTCCAGATTGTGCTTACTACCTGTGGGAGACGGAGAGGTCCTGACTAGCCCTGAGTCCATCCGTCCGTCCCTCCCGTTCAGTTTGCTGCCCCAAACTTTGAGCTGCTTGCGTCTCTTGCTTCTGTGCTTAAAAGAGACCTAGAAACACTCTCATCTTTCACAGCTATCCTCCTACACATGCTCTGGGCTGTAATTTTCTCAATCTAATTGCATCTGGTTTCTTTCTACCACAGATTTCTGAACATTTTTCCACCATTACTGGCTTTTTGCTTTGTTTTGTAACTCTTTAAGAATTTGGTCTTTTTAAAAATACAATGTTCTGTCATTTTCGCACCACCGATGTGGCCGTTTCAGTTTGACCCACCGTGATTTCTTTCCTACAACTACAGTTGTGTCCTAACTTAGTTTTTCCACTCTGGCCGACTAGTCTGTCATCCATTTGATAGCTATAGTGCTCTTAGTAAAACAAGTCAAATTATTTATTTCCCCAAACTGGGAAAAAAAAAAAAATCCCCCAATGACTTCCTACCACATTCAGAATTAACTCTGAAGTCTGTCATTCACTACGTAAACCTACCTGGGTTGCTCTATATCCCCCCCTGTGTCTCATTGTCACTTTGTTTCATCAGTGCTGCATCCCCTTGTTTAATTAAACATGGTAAGAGTGTCTTCTTTGTAAGGCCTGTACACTTGCTTTTTCTTAAATAAAGTGATAAATATCTCTGCTTATATCAAAGAGACCTCTCACCCTCCACCCAAAACCTAGTATAACCTTCAGAGTGCTCATCTCTGCCTAACACTAATTATTTTATGTGTTTATCAACTTCTTTATTATCATATCAGATACTAGGAAACAGGTTCTTTCTGAGCAGAGGTGTCTTTTCAGTCTCTAGCCCAATAGTGTTTGCATATAAAATGTTTCAGTATTTGTGGAATGAAAGAATCAATGAGTATCTAGTCCTTATTGTGCTTGGGGAATTACCTGGATGTGCCCAGGCCACGTAGGGGTCTGGTCGTTACTTCTGCTGTATAGTAACTGGGAAGGGAAAGCAGTGTGAGGATTTGCAGCTTGTCAAACCATTGGCTGTTTATTGATTTATGAAATGGGTTTCTTAAAATATGACAGTAAAACTGATTATGCTGGTTTAATCCTAGAATAACCTTCTAAGGTTAGGTGGTTATTTTATGCTTTAATATAGTATGTAGTTTCATTATAACATTGTAAAAGAAGAATCCCAGCTGATGAACTCAACAATGTTATTAGAGGACCTGATTTTGTATACTCTATTCACTTAAAGTCAATTTCTAGGAACTTGTCATTGATGTCAAGTGCCTTAATGCACTGTATGTAATTGGATTATATTATTTACTGTATTTGATTTTATCTATCTGTTAGACCTCTGTGTTTTCTAGTAATCTCATTAATGGTAGGACCTTTGCATGTAACAGTACCAATGCATTGCCTTTAGGCCATCAAATTAATGAAGGAAGAGTTTCAATTCTAGGAATAATGTTTTGTTTTGTTTTTCAGGAATTGTGGGTTTCTTCACAATTTATTGTTGTTGTTGTACTAGCTTCATTTTCTTTACCAAGTAATTTATCTGTACATAAACTGAAGTTATTTGGTTCTATATTTAAAAAGTGCACAAACCAATATTATAGGACTAAAACCTAATTTTGATTTATTTTTGTGAAGTTTGCATCTTTCTGGCATTCACTATGACATACAAGATTTGTATTGGTATAATAGTGACCATGACCAGCTTTTGCTGGAAGACTGGGAAAAGGATACAATGTTTGCCTTTACACGATTCCCATTACTTGTAGCCAACTTCATTTGATTGTTTCATGCTGGCGTGTCTTTAGCCATAACGTGCTAAATTGTCAAATATGCTGTGCTCTGATTCTTTTTCTTTCTTTGCAAATTTGTAAAAGATTTAGTTGAAATGAGATGTTCACACGCTTGAAATACATACAAAATACTCTCCAGTCTGGCATGTTACAAAGATTTCTTTATTAAACCAACAGGTTTCTGTTATTACTATAAAATGATAAGGAAAATTATTTCAATATTCAGTGTATCATTTCTCATTCTCAGTGTAAGAGTATGTGAGGCATAGTGGTGTCATTAATCTCAGGACTATTTTGTTTTAGTAATTTATCATTCTAATAAAAACCATTTCACTTAAAATATAAACTATTGAAGAGTAGTCAACATAGATTCTCGTAGGTATAAAGGAAATAATAACCTCAACATTTAATAATTCCTATGTTCTGAGTTTTAGCATCAGATTCTTTCACCTAACCCTCATTTCTCAGGACAACACTGTGAGAAAGGTATTATTTTCAGTAAGAAAATACTTCAGTCTTTACACTGATCTTTACCAAAAGTTTCAAGTTTCGTACTTATAACATTTGCATTCTAATACTTGAAATACAAATTTGTTGGTTGGTGGTTGGATGGTATTATCTTGGAAGAAAAGATCTGGACCTTATGATAAATAATTCTGAAATATCTCTATGTCTAGTCCTTTATTTCTTATGAGATTTAACTTATTGATTCTTCTTTGTAGAACATTATTTTTCTGTACAATTAAACTTGGCCCTCTAGCCAATAATTTATTACCTTTGGGTGCTAAGAATGTGTCAGAATGTCTTTGTATATTTAGCTATCCTTTGTATTTTTTTAAAGATTTATTTATATATGCATACAAGCACTGGGGTATATGATCTGCTCTAGTTATACTTCATCTATTCCCTGTCTAATAGATGGACTTATTTTGAGACCATTACAGATTCACAAAGTGGTATGTCTTGAGTTAAATGAATGTTTATATTTCTTCAGGCCAAATCCCTTTGTTACTGAAATATGTGAAGCCCTTTGACTTTAGGAGCTAATTAATCACCATGTTGTTATGTTCTGTTTTGCTGTGTGCTGTTTGAAAATAAACTTTTATTGAAGTATAACATTTAAACTGAAAGATTTGCAAATCATGTTGTATTATCACAGAATGAACATAGGATACTGGAGACTGTTTTATTTGTTGTTATTTATGTAACTTGAAAATATAGAAGGCAATTCTCTAGAATAGGTATTACCAAAAGAATTTCTTTATTAACTTGAACTTTAATATCAGGTCTATTGACAATAAAGTCCTTCAGTTATCGTTTGTCCTAGAAAGTCTTTTTTTTTTCCTCTTTCAATTTTCAAATATAAGACAGTGATGAAGATGGAAATTTTTATTAAATCACAATCCTAACCTTTCTTATTGTCCATATACTTGCTACACCTGTGTTTTCTTAGTTAAGCTTTTATATATCTAATTAGTAGGTGTCCAGAATAACTAGCTTTTTCCTTTGGTCAAATTAGCAGTTTATTTTATTATGCTTAACTTCACTATATTATTTCAGAAACTTTTATTTGGTTGATTAAAGCAGGAAAAGTGATAGGAAAAGAAACATGGAAAATGAAGACTGAATAATTTGAGGTACCATTAGATAATCATCTTACATTCTTGGTAAATTGGCGTCTCAATTCTTCACTTTCTTCCTGTTATAAAATTATAAGAAATGGACTGTCAGTGGGGAACTTAATGTGGTATATATACGTGTTAATGTTTAATGATGCACATCTGAAACTTACATGATGTTTATTATGAAATGTTATGTCAATAGAATAATTATAAATAAAGCAGCAGAAATGGAAAAATTTATACATCCATTCCTTGTTATGCACCTTTGCATTAGCTCCTACTAAAATGAACCAACTATATTTCCTTGCCTCACTGATGTCATTCTTGGCTCTTGGGCCAGTGGAATGTTACCAAACAGATCTTAAATATGCCTCTCTGGTTTTTAACTCAACTTCTTGCACTTCTGTGGTCTAGCATGAGAAGAGCATGCCCCATGTAGTCACTGCCCTTTCGGTGACTAATCTCAATGTTGAAAACACATTGGAGTAATTTTGAACAATATAGCCCATCCCAGATCAGCTGACCTAATGTCAATCTATAGACTCATGGATATGTAAGTCAATGTCGTAGACTACTGAAATTTTGCTAGTTACGTTAGAACTAATATGGTCATGTTCTGTGAAGACTTACTAGTACTTTAAACATATATTTTTAGTTTTTTCTCTATAGCTACAATGAGTTCAAGCACAATTTATAGGACAGAGAAGATGGAGGGAAATATTTTTAAGCAGAAAAGTAAACTAGGGCATCCAGATTAGACTAATTGCAGCATTATTCCTTAAGGAGTGTTATTGAATTCTAAAATTATCAGCTGAGTTTTAACATGGAACATTTCAAGCAAAAAGATGTGCTTCAGTAAACCAAATGCATTCTTCTAGGTACAGTACATTTTTAAAAATCTAATACCAACTTTTATTAACAGAAGGATGCCTCAGGTAGGGAAAATATACTAATGGTATGTCTCTTTGTAAACTTATAAAATAATTGTAATTCCATATAAGACAGTCTCAAGTCTATTCACAAAGGCCCAAAGATCAGAAATCTATTATGAGAGAAAAAGACTTGAAGAATAGATTTAGGAGATAAAATATCCATCTGATCATATTTCCAGAGAGAAAAAGAAGAGTTGGAAAAAGAAATTAGTACAGTAAAAGAACCTAGAAACTAGTTAGAAGGAAAAAGTTAGGATATATCCTGGTAAAACTTCTGAAATCCAATGATAGACATAAATGGTGGATGTCTGCCAACAGAAGTTAGAGGGAAAGATACTCTGTATATCAGTAGTAGTAGGATAAATGGAGAGATTAGGACAGATTTGAAACCTAGGTTGATAATCTATGAAACTGCTAATGAATTTGTTGCAGAGGGATGTGATGGGAAGGAATTAGTGATTCCTAGGCTTCTGATTTGAATAAATGTGCGAGTATGCACTAAATAGCTACATAATGTTTTTATCGAAGTAACCATTTTAAAGTATTATTTCAGTGACTTTTACTACATTTACAATATTATGTAATCATCACTGCTATCTAATCCATTACCCCCAGAATGAAACTGTACAAATAAGGTGGTCAGTTTCTATTCTTCTTCCTTTCTAGTCCTTGTAAACCATTCTAATTTTTTTTCAAGATTTATTTTATTTACTTATGTATACAAGAACTGGGGTCCAGGCCAGAGGTGCAGGAGGTGAGAAGATTCATCAGAAACAGAGTGGGGAGCTGAACAGGCAAATCTACTGAAATACACTGCCTGGGGGTGCAGCGGGCAAGACAGTACAGGTCTGCTGCACCATGTGGGTCACCTCCCTGACTGGGGATTGAACTCATGCCACAGTAACTGGTAATAGCTTGATAGTGCTAAAACTTTAACCACTGCACCACCAGGGAGGGCCCTATCTACTTTCTTTCTGTGTTGTTTTGTGTAAATTAAATCATAAAATATGTAGACTTTTGTGTCTGACTTCACTTAGCATGTTTTCAAGATTCATCATTGTTGCACATGAATCAAGACTCCATTTTATTGATGAATAACATTTCATTCTATATATAAACTATATTTTGTTTTTATTTACAAGTTATCAATGATAAATTTGAGTCGTTTCTGCTTTTTTACTATTATGAATAGTGCTGCTATCAACAGTCATTTTCAGGTTTTTCTTGAAAACCTGTTTTCATTGGTTTTGGGATGGCTAGGTTATTGGCAATTCTGTGTTTAACTTCTTGAGTATCCGCCATTTCACACAGCAGCTATACTATCTCATATTCCCACCAGCAATGTAGAGCATTGTAATTTTTCCATGTCCTCACCTGCATCTGTCATCCATTTATTTAAAAAAATTTCTTTTTAATTTTGGGGTTATAGTTTTGCTCTTCTATATGTTGACATGTTCCACTCATCCTCCACCAAACCACATATTCCCAGTATCCCATCTGACTCCCTTTTCTACCCTTCTTCCTCTCCCCACTTCCTCTACTAACAAATTCTTGTACTGAGAATTTGTATGTTGTCCTTTTTTTTTTTTTTTAAATATTCTGGTGTGAAGTATCCCTTTGTGGTTTTAATTTGCATTTCTGTAATGACTAAATGATGTTGAGGTCTTCTCATGTGCTTATTGACCGTTTTGTATATATACTTTAAAGAAATATCTATTCAAAGTATTGCCTGTTTTTAAATTGCATTGTCTTTTTGTTGTTGAATTGTTTTAGACTTTCATCAGACACATGATTTACAGATTTTCTGCCCAATTAGAGTAATTTTTGTTTCTAGAATCTACAGAAAGCATGCATAAGTGATCAAAATGAGGGCAGGAAGAGCACAAGGGACTATGGTGATGATGCAGGGGTGAATTGGTGGTGGAAATTCTAGAAAAGAAAGCAAACATTGTGGAAAAAAACCACAATGATGTAAAATATTTTTTTAAAAAAAAGAAAGAATGCTTAAGTAGCCATTAATAAAGGACTAGTTAAATTATAGCACATGATATTCCACAGCAGTTTTTTCTAGTGAGTTGGAATTACATATGGTTGAAACAGAATTGTAACGTAGTTGGAAACCTTGAATTAGATAGGTGCTTTAGTCTTCCCACCACATTATCATCATGTAATGTGAGACCATGTTCTTGGTTTTTCAAGTCTCCCCCTCCTTCTGCCCCTTCAGCTTTATTGAGATATGACTGACAAATACATATTACATAGATTTAAAGAATTCAACACATTTTAATAAATGTTTACATTGCAAAATGATTACCACAATCGAACTTATCGAAGATACCACCGTACTCACATAGTTAACCTTTTTTGTGAGTGCATAAGAACTCTTGAGATCTACTCTCACACATTTCAAGTGTATGATATATTACAGTAACCATTCTGTACAGTAGGTTTTCAGAATTTGCTCATCTAATAACTGGATAGTTATAGCTTTTGACCAGCATTTCCCTTTTTCCTCCAACCCCCAGCCTCCAGTAACCACCATTCTTTCTGTTACTGTAAGTTTGACTTTAATTTTTAGATTCTAATTTTAAGTGAGATTATACTTATAGCTGGCTGTTCAGCTCCTTTGCCCTTTTAAAAATTGGTTTACTTGGTTTTTGCTATTGAGTATGAATTCCTAATATATTTTGAATATTAATACCTTATTGGATATTGGTTTGCAAGTATTTGTCCCATTTTGTCGAGTACTATCTTTGTGGTGCAGAAAATTTTCAGTTTGATACACTTCCCACATATTTATTTTTGCTTTGATTGCCTGTGCTTTTACTTTCAAATCCAAAAGATTATTGCCAAGATCAGTTTCAAATAACTTTCCCCTGTTTTCTTCTGGGAGTTTTATGGTTTCAGGTTTTAGGATTAAGTCTTTCACCCTATTTTCAGTTGATTTTTATGCATCATATAAGATAAAGATCCAGTTTTTATTGTTTTACATGTGGCTATTCAGTTTTCCCACCACTGTTGAAGAAATGAATCCTTTCCTCTTTGTGTGTTCTTGTTGATGATTAGTTGACCATGTATATGCAGATTTATTTCTAGGTTCTTTAGTCTGTGTGTCTCTTTTTATGCTAGTTCCAAATGGTTTTGATTACTTTAGCTTTGTAATATAATTTGAAATCAGGTAGTATGATATATCAAGCTTTGTTTTTCTTGTTCAAGATTGTGTTCTCTATTTAGGGTCTTTTGTAGTTCTGTATGAATTTTAGGTTTTTTTTCTATTTCTGTGTAAAATGACATTGGAATTAGGAAAGGTATTTACGTTTCACTGTAGATTGTTTTGGGTAGAATGAACATTTTAACAATATTAATTCTTATATTGCATAAACACAGGGTGCTTTTATTTGTTCCTTTAGTTTCTTTCATCAGTGTATAGATCTTTCACTTACCTGGTTAAATTATTTCCTAGATATAGTAATCTTTTTGAAGTTAAGAATAATACTTTAAATTTAGTGCCTCATCATTCCATAATATAGAGATCCCCTATAAGAATATTTCTTTTGCATGATTTTTCTGATTTCTTTGTTGTTGTTAATTAAAGATTAGATATTGTATATAAAAACGTGGAAATAATTTGAGACCTGTGAGATAGTGTTTTCCTCTAAAAATATGGCAGACACTAAAATCTAAGATTGCCTTAATTTTGTGGACGTCATTTGGAGCTGAACTATAAAGGGCAGTCTAGTTTGATACCCAGTCTAGTTTTATTTCTACAGTGTAGCCCTTGGGCTTCCAAACAAAGCTGTTGGAGTTTTACTGGATTCTCTTCACTCCTTGTTTTTTTCCTTCATTCCAGTATTTGTCATTCCTGCTCTCTGAAGCTTCTTATCCTCTCATTTGTCACTAAGTTAAAAGTAGCCCCAATTACAGGTTTCAGTCTTCTCCTTGTAGTTCTTCCTCATGCTGTTAACCCTCCAATGCCTTGGGAGCAAATGGAAATTATGTATGGAGAGAAAGGAGGTGAGAGACAGGCTAGAAAAAGAAATATATATGTGTGTATACATACATATTCTTAGTTTTTCTTGGGGAAAAGTTGGTGTAAAGTATATACTCTGTCAGCAAAGAACACATTCTTTTTAAAAAATTAGAGCAGATTCAAAAATCATCATATAATAATGTCAGTCTTACCCACTTGCATTTTTACAAATACATTCTTGGGGAAGAGGGTGAGAAATAGTTACTGTGATCCTATTAGCAGTTGCAAATGTTGAATTGTCAAGCTAGTGAATATTTTCTTTCATGTTTATCATATGAGGAAATGTTGAAGATCATTGCTCTAATCCTGCTGTATTTTTTTTTATGACTGTATTGCTCATGAAACAGTGAGACCCTTATGAGAGAGAATCCTATTTTACTCATGTCCAATTTCCTAGTGATCAGAGTAGATTAAATGTATCCAGTAAATATAGAAATAAATGTATATGTTGAACATACCTTATCTTTTCACAGTGAAAATTACCGTCAGAATATGCCATTCTGAGTCACCCCAAAAGATACAGTTGAATAGAGCAGGGAATCTCTTTTCTTACCAGCTCTTTCTTTCATCCCTTTCTAACAGGTGGCATCTCCACAGAAAGCGACTGTGCTTTTGAGCCAGACTATGCTGTCCCCCCGCTTCCGGTGAGCGAAGGTATGCAGCACATTCGGATCATGGAGGGCATGTCTCGCTCTCTCCCATCCTCCCCCTTACTCACACATCAGTCTATCAGTGTTCGGCTCCAACCTGTGAAGAAGTTAACTGGTAAGGACTTTCCTCAATTTAGTATGATTAACAGGAAAGTTAACCGTACAGCACTCTCGATCTGTCAGGAATGTTTGTGTGCATCTTGAGGCTTGTTTTGTTGGCCTTTCTAGTGTCACTGACTCTTGGATAGTGGATCTCCTACTGATTTTAATTTAGAGAATTAGAATCATACTCAGTTTGACAGATTGATGTATTTATTTTCTAAATGATCCATCTGTTGTGGACATATTTTTCTAGGATTTCAGGGAATTCTAGGTTTGCCAGAATACACTGTTGTTCTGATTTCATTTATCAGCTTGTTCATGTCAGGTTAACAGATGGAGACATTGGAATTTTAGGATAATAAGAACTTGATAGTTCATCAAAGGTACATCAATGATATTTTTGTTTGAAATTCTGATTTCTATATTTTATTTCTATTTAAGCTAAGTTGAATATTTTCCTCGATAGTACATTCCTATAACTTATTAGGATATTTGCTATAATTTATAAGGTGTGAATTGCATTGATTTTGTTTAAAATGTGCTTACAATATATATTACCCATACTAAGTTATTTGGCATAAAATTGTTCCTTTATTAAATAAATTTTTTCCTTTTAGGTTTTTTCAGGGAAGAAACTTTTATATGTTATATGTATGTATGAAAGTATGTAAGCCTGGGTCATTCTGGTAGACTTCTTTTAGCATTATTGGTGTAAGTCTGATATCAGCAAGTTACATCAGTTGATGGGTTATGAATGCATGACGGCAAGAAATAAAGAAATTCAGAAAGGCTGTATTGACTATTTACTTCCTTTCTGTCTGTCTGGCCTTAAACTAGATAGTAGGAGGTCTTGATTATCATATGACAATTCAAAGGAAATTGAGAGGAGAGGGAGGAAATGGATTATTTTGACTCTCCCATTTGTGTAGAATGAGTCTTTCAAAATGTTTATAATTTTCATTAAAGTAATAGTGTTTCTTGGGGAATATGGTAGTGGGTGCTTTGTTGGTGGAAGAACTCTGGGTGACCAAAATATGGTGACCAGTATATGAAAAGTCATATATTGTC
Source organism: Galemys pyrenaicus (assembly GCA_019455555.1). NCBI lineage: Eukaryota > Metazoa > Chordata > Mammalia > Eulipotyphla > Talpidae > Galemys > Galemys pyrenaicus. The sequence continues at coordinate 3,204,562 of JAGFMF010012271.1, forward strand.
CAAAATAAATAACGATGAAGAAAAAAATACTACATTTAAAAATTAAAATAATTAATAGTGTTTCTCTGTTCTAGAGTTACACGAAGTTTAGTGTCCTGACTTGCACAAGGTTTATTAGTCTTTAAGCATTTTCAAATAACTGAGTCAGTCTACATTGATTCTTGGATTATTAGATATAAATCATATAACAACATTTTACTAAAACACTTATTCTGATGTCTAAAAATAGGATAAATTTTATGTATTTGGGCATGAATAAAATTTTATTTCTTAGAACAACCCCCCCCTCTTTTTCTTGCAGTTTAAGGTATCAGTGATTACTGAAAATACAAATAACCAAATACTGTTACTGACAGACAGAAAAATAGGTAGGGGAGATAGAGGGACAATGTCTTGAATTCTAGTATTTTCCCTGCAACTGCAAGCTGTTTACTCTTTTGCTACAGTATTGTGACTATGCAGACTAATAATCTCTAGGCTCTTTGTTTTCAAGTTAGCTTTTCAATTATTCTCTCAAGACTATGCTTTCACTTTCCCCAAGATAAAAATGAGAAGAAATGTAACAATTATTCAGTGTTTACTATATGCTAAGTTGTATGTTCAAGAAATCTGTTTCATCTTCACAGCAACCCTACATCTCTTTCTAATAATAAAATTACTATATAGCAATACTGTATTGTCTCATTTTGGAGGGAAATGAAGCAATTTTTGAAGGAGGCAGTGAGTATCATCAGGACTAGATAATAATTTAACTAGAAAAACAAGGAAAAAAGTTTCAGACGGAGAACACAGCAAGTATAATGGTATAAAATTGTGAGAGAGCTTAACATATTTAGTGAACTTACATACAGGTGGTTTGGTAGACTCCCATTTCTTATATCTGCTTTTCTGCATATCTATTTCATTCTTCTCTGACTTTACACAGTTTTCTTTCTGCTGTTTGATTCAAATAGTAGAACCTAACTACCAGCAACACTTGTGTTTTACTTCTTACAGTCCAGGCATCCAGAACAGTGTATCAACTAAATTATTTTTTTTAAATCCAGATTTAGGTCTGGTATCCACCCTTGAACAAACCAGATGAAGGTTTGAGATCATTTCAGTTTGGGTTAGATACCTATCCTGATAGAAATCAGCTATGACAGAGGGAGGAAGTGAATTAGTAGGAGTAGTAAGGGTTAGTTTATGGCAGTTACCAGAAAGAGGGTTGTGATGTTGGCAGTCACGTTTTCATTAATTAAATTCACTATGGTATTTTTTGAATTTCAGAGTCTCTGAAACATGCAAAATAATTATTTGTATGTGAAGAGCATGTAAGCACACTGAAATATCAGACTATGGACACTAACGTTATATAAAAGTTCTTTTTAATGTCAAAATAACTTTAAATGTTTTTCCCCGGTATGTCTTAGTTCTAAGTCAATGCTTCCGTTTTAATCATAATGAAAATAGCATTTTGATGATAGTTGGCATTGAAATAACTAGGCTGCAATAAATATGGGGGTACACATACCCTTTTGGATCAGTGTTTTTGTGTCCCTTGGGTAGATCCCTAGGAGTAGGATGGCCAGATCATATGGTAGTTCCATCTGTAGTAGACCGAGGAACCTCCATACAGCCTACCATAGTGGTTGGATTAGTTTGCATTCCCACCAGCAGTGTACTAGGTTTCCTTTTTCTCTACATCCTCACCAGCACTTGTTGTTGTTGGTTTTTTTTGATGTGTGCCATTCTTACTGGTGTAAGGTGGTACCTCATTGTGGTTTTAATTTGCTGTTTTAATTTCTGAATGGAAGAAATCTGTCTCCTGAAGGAGGGTGCCATGAAAAATGTAATCAGTTTTCTGCCAAGTGAAGCAAACGATAAGAATTTTCCAGCTTAATTTAGAATAAAATTACTTTGAAGTTTAAAGTAGACATTTTAGTAGATTATTCACCAATTATTATATATAACACACACATACATATATAAAACAATTATATTGTTATAAGAAAGTAAAGTGGAGAGACTTTAGCCAGCTCTGAGGAAATACCCTTCAAAGATTGGCTGTTAACAAAACATGTTAATTGAATTAGGCCATTGGAGCTACACATGTGAATTTATCCACTTTTGTGCATTTAAATAGGAAATCTATTTCCTGTATTCATATTATCAATGAAACTGAATAAGTAGGACCAGAATTTGTCATCTTACTATACTTTTTATTTATGTCTTTCTAATATATAATCTTCTGTCTCTTGTTATAGTCAAGGTAGTTGCTCATTATTCTCCTGTGCTTTTTATATAAGCCTTCAATCAATAAATAAACACTTTAATTTTACAGAATGAACATTTTATGAAGGTAACAAAATAGGAAATGGTATAAAGAGAGACTGAGGTGGAGGGAGGGTTTCTTTATTTGGAGGGGTTAACAGTCAGACAGAGGAGGAGACATTTGAGTTCAGGCCTGAATAACAAAAAGGAACCAGGGACAGCAAGATCAGGGATCCAAACCTTCTAGAAAGAGGGAACAATCAGAAGAAAAGTCTTAAAGTAGAAACCCTATAGCATATTCAAGAAATGGGAAAAAGACAAGTGTTGCTTCAGCTTAATCAGTCAAAGGGATGGGTACTAGGAAGTGGATGGAGAGCTAGGTGAAAGGCAGTTTTTAGAATCACAGAAAGAAGCTGACTCTAGGATTTTAAGCAGCTGGAATGAAAATATGATCACGATACATCTTTTAATCCAATCTTGCTAATGTATTAAGAAAGGAGTTTGAGTTGTGGAGGGCCTTGAATATCTCAAGTTCATTAACCTTGCTTATGTTCTCCAGATCTTTGAATAGTCTTTGTCTCTACTTATAACAAGTTAATAAAATGATGAAAAGACCACAAATCTTTTTTTGCTTTATCTTATAAGACATAATGACTGATTAACTTTTTTAAATCATTGTTATTATGTAGTGTTTATATTAACCCTGTATTAACCCTTTATATGGGTAGATATGATGACCCGCTTACAGTAATAGGTTCATTCCATTTCTAAATATTGACTTATTTCTAAATATTTGACTTATTTCTAAACTAATATTTCCATTTCTAAACTTTGACTTATCTTTAGTCTTGAGGGATGAGAATGGGAAAAGACTGTTCAAATATAATTTGAAACTTATAAACTAATTTTTAAACATACACATACTTTGCTCTCTTCAATACAAAACCAAATTAATACAGTAAAAGTGGTTAAGAAACAAACAGGTTCAGTGATCATAGTGCTTGAAGCTAAACCCCAGTTCTGAGAAGGCCACTGTATTACTGTGCACATCTGTATCTTCATCTGTGACATGGGGTGACAGCCCTAAGCCCTGGCTCATGGATAGTCATGCCTACCTGTTCATAGTAGTGATTACATTATTTGTAATACTTGTTTACAACTGTGTTTGCAGATACGAAGTGCTCAGAAAATGTAAATGTTTTTGGCAAACAAAATTTGTTTGCCAAATATGGTGAGAAATATTTAAAAATTGCTTTGACATTAGATACCAACTTGGAACTTTAATTCCCTATATTCTTACTCAGTGCTTTTTTCATAGTGTTATAGTGTCATAGTGCCCCTTGGTGTGCTTCCTAAAATAGAGATAATTAGGAGTGCCAAATAGATCATTTAGCCTTAGTGTATTTATAATGTTTGCAATATATATACTGTACTTTTAGTATAAGTTAAATTTTGATTATTCACACTTTTGGTAGGGGTATAAATTAGTGCAATTACTTTGGAGGTCAGTTGGACACTGTGTATCAAAACTGTAATGCACATAATCTTTGGCACAGCAACTTTATTGCTAAGACTTAATTTTACAAATAAATTTGAACAAGTTTGAAATGTATATGTGTACCTATGTATGTATATAAAGTATTGTTTATACAGTAAAATTAAAATCTAAATATCAGTGATAGTAATCCATGTGTATTTTAAAATGATACACATACAGACATACATTTTTTGACTGTGCATAAAATCCAAAATCTCATGAGGAAGTCTAAGAAAAATTAATCTGACTAGTTTCCTCTGTGTAAACTTGTACAAATTTGCTACAAGTCTCTACTTCAGTTTCCTTATTTCTAAAATAGGGGTAATAATCGTATCAACCACATAGGGCTGGTGAGAGAATTGGTTGCATGGGTGGGTATGTGTGAAACTCCTAAGACAGTGTCTAACATGGAGGAGTCAGTAAATGTGAGCTACATTTTACTATAATTTTCAAAAAATGCTGCTTAACTTTCTATCAGCTATGTCAAATATGAGCCCTGAACTTTTAGAAGGTGACCTTCAAGTAATTTACTTAATTACCTTAAGTAAGTCTCTCTACTTTGCTGAGGATTAACCATCAAATAATGATGCCTAATGGCTTATTATCCATTCTCTGGGAAAAGCTTTTTTTTTTTGGTCTGATTTGTAAAGTATTTGCTACTGGTAGCTTTGGATGATCCAATTTGCATGGTAAATAAGTCACAATAATTGATCTAATCACACTGCAGCCTAGTTATTTCAATGCCAACTATCATCAAAATACTATTTTCATTATGATTAAAATGGAAGCATTGACTTAGAACTAAGACATACCGGGGAAAAACATTTAAAGTTATTTTGACATTAAAAAGAACTTTTATATAACGTTAGTGTCCATAGTCTG